>QVRM01004299.1:95000-657651 GCA_003439945.1 Dermanyssus gallinae | reverse complement strand
TGGAGAGAGGAGGTGCGAAAGCGAGACAAGTGGCTTCTATACTCGTTATAAAAGCCGCTCATATTACAATACATGCATAGCTGTAGAGAAGTATTATTCTTCTGTAGTGATTTAAGTTCCGCCTACCGACCTATACCGCCATGACCAGCTTAACGAATCGAAGGAACGAAACCCCGTTTCAAACGTTTCAGCTCCCTCTCGCCCCCTGCTGTTACGTGTCATTTATATATATATATATATATATATATATATATATCATCAACCTGCTCCTGGGGTGTTTTAGAGTATACATGTCGTCTCTGAGAAGTTAGGGGTATCCTACTGCTACTCGAAGGTAACAAGTGAAGTTACAAACAAGCTCGCGTAGCGCCGCGCAGTTGAGTTAAGCTTCACACGACTTGAGCTCGAGCCCACCGTAGCCTATTTTCTAATATCTTATTTCTGCACGTTCCGTGTAATCCATCTTCTAGTAGCTATCTGAAACCCTAGTCTCCCAAAGCTGTCCACGCCAAGTTTCGATTGCATTACTTAAGCCTTTCTTTAATTCCTCTGTAACCATGCTCTACTACTCATTGCTAAGAAGGGCTAAATTTTCCCGACGCCCTCTTGAGAACAGATCCCAGTTGTGAAACTACCGCTCGAGGAGTCGAGACCGTCCATTCTAATCGACAAGCGTATTCAGTATGGATCGAACAAGGCTTAGAGTTAGTCTCAGTGAAAGGCTTAGGTTTGTCATGATTCGCATTGCCCAGTGGCACTTTACTGGATGTTTTTTCGTCTAAAGCGGAGCGCAGTATATTAAGAAGGCATTCTTAAATTGAAAACACACCGACCAATGTCGCGAGCCTCTTTTTTTGTTTTTTTTTCTGGGATGTTTCGGGAATGCATGATACACATGCGCCATTAGCAGCCTGCGTGACTAGTGTAAGACTCGCAAACCCACTAAACCCGGATTCCTCCCCACCCCCCCCAGGCTCAGTATTACTTTGGCATTACATCGGTAAGAGGTCGATAGGAAGAGGTCCCGGGTCACGAGCCTCTGAAGTGTGTGTCTGTTTTGTTCTCGAAATGCGGGTCGACGTTTGCGGCACGCTGTCTTGAACGTCCGTCTTGGCGCGAGCTCTGATATCGTCATTATTTTTATGCATTCCAGGTCTAACGTTCAGACAATAATAAACGCTTATGGGTGTTGTTAATAAGAAGTTCAGAGACCGTTGCGTAACTTGTTTAGGATGCTATGCGTCTGGAACTGACTCGTTAGCGCCAACGATAGTCAAATCGCGATGATTTCGATCGAATAATCGATTTGGTCCAACGATCCAAGGAACTTCGCCAGCCGCCTGTTTATGCAACGAGAAAATGGTCGTTTTCGATGTTGGGAATTTTACTCAAACGGTCAACGCATGGACTTGACGTATTATCGTCACGAGCGATAGTATCGTGGCATCGATAATGGAAAAGGTAGAACTATAAAACCCCGTTTAGGAACATGAATAGTGTATAGCAATTATTTATATATGTATATATAGATATATCGATGCATTTTTGCGCAAGTCAAAACTAAACAAGTCCATAACTCCTTACGAATATCTTATTTAATATTACCTCCCGCTCACGCATGTCAGCATGTCGAGTCCTTTAAGACTCTTGCTCAATCATTCGCAAGACATAGTAGCTTAACGGGCTAAACAACGTCCCATTTGGAAAGGAGAAAAAAAAACAAGCTTACTGTTTCGTGCTTGAGAGAAGAGATGAGCAAATGGTATCGCACGCGCGTAGTCTATTGGGGTTTCGCGGGCTTCAGAAAGTATTTGTCTGACTTGTATCACGAGGAATTGTACCTAAAGAAAGCTTTTGGGGCTGACCCTCAGCCAAGACTAAACGTCCATGGGACTGCTTTTCGCATCGCTTCATAGACGGGGGCCCCAGAAAATACAGATTGGCAACGGTAAGGCTTGAATCTGCGCATCGATAGTGTCTCCTCCGGTTGCGAGGTGCAGGCAAATGCACTATGCCACCGGGCTCTGACATGAGAATTGTACCTAAAATGCCCGTGAATACGCATGCGCATAGGTCGTAAAGGTCGCTCTGTCGTAAAGTTTCCTCTTCCAATCACGGCTACAATCCACTAAACTGTCCATTGGCATCAAAGAACCTTAGGCGCGTGTATGTCCGGCTTATTCAGAAGATGAAGCAATGGCAAGGAGGACAACGATGAGCGTCTTGTAAGTCCTATATATATATATATATATATATACATACATATGTGTGGGGGCCTGCATGACCGGAAGGCAGAGGGAGAAGTCATTTCAAGTCGTGCTTTGGTAAGCTTCCGTGCTCTCCTCGCTGTCGTACTGCGTGGCCAATTGTCACTTGGAGGTTTGTTCAAAATGAGCAGAGGGCAAATGAAGGCAATCTCTGTTCTGTCGTGCGGGCGATAGCCACGACGAACGGCGTCCGTCTGTGATGGTGACAACAATGACAACGAGGATAACGACGAGTGTCTCGTAATCCTGCGACAGGAACATCTTTCATCATCCGCGAACATGCCTCTCGCTACACGTCCCTCTGTCCTCGCTCGCATGCCGGGTGACCGGGCCGGTGGCCTCCTGGACATCCGCCATCCTGCTCTTATTCTGACGTCAATTGGCTCTATGCGCGAGACATAGCATATTCCAATGTCCGCGGTCGTTTCGTTCCATCTTATCATTTCACCCATCACGTCTCGCCGAGCCGCTTGGTGCTAGCTACTATGTATGTATGTATATATATATATATATATATATATATAGTATATATATTAAATATAGATATATATCTATAGAGATATATATATATACTCTATATATATATATATTATATACGAGTATATTTATATATATATAATATATTATATTGACACAGGGCGATTGCCTTTTTCTGCAAAATTACCTGAATAGTTATATTTGTTTGAATTTATGTAATAAGGAATTTCAGCTCAATGAAGATTTATTGAATTAAATAAATTTGCCGTCCGGACAGACGGTCCCATAAAAAAAAAAATATATATACTATACAGAGATATATTTACCAATCCAACAGTACATGGCGATGAATTCGGTTAGAACACCGCTTTAGTTTTCCGTTTCCTTCCAGTAAGTACACACTATAGACAAATTTCTGTTCCGTAGAAAATGTGGATGTATATGCCGGTGCGCCACATACTCGTATTTTAAGCAAACGCTCATAAAAAAGGAAATAGGTCGTTACACGCTTGTAGAGCCCAGAGGTTCGCGCTCTGCCGACATTCGAATGTCACGGATAACAATCGTAGCGCCATTGATCAACGAGAGAACAACACAAGCCGTAGACGATTTATTTTCCTTAACGTGAGCAGAGGGGTTAGAAAATTATGAAGTCAATTCTTGCTTGTGAGACGCTGATTTTCATGCACCGTTGTGGTATATCGGTGGCTGAGATAGCTCGTGTTTTGACATTAGTCAAGCAAGTGTGCATACACTGTGCAGACTGTGCAAGACTTGGGATAGCTCAGGGACCCTCCCTAATCCAGGTTCACCAAGATCCACTAGAGACGTCTACATTTCAGACCATACAAACATCGATTCAGCCAACGTCTAACGGCCTTTGATTTAAAAGAAAAACGGCCACGTTTGAGCAAAAATCTGCTAAATCGCGTTCAGCCTGGATGCCACTTAGAGGCAGTATGGGCCTCATACGTCAAATTACAGCCTGCAGCAAACGCTAAATTGACAAAAAATGATAGAGTGCTTGCTCGCAGCGTGGGAAAAACGGATCGGCATGGCTGAAATGTCGGCCGACCGTTTGGGTGCGTCTTAGTCATTGTTTGGGCTGGTATTAGCTCATGGCGAAACTTCACTGGCTTCTCTCGATCGGGACACAAATTGTAAAGGCCGAAGTGTATAAATCGGAGGTTCTCGCAAATGTGCTTATCTTCTGGGCGCAGGGGTTTCTTAGTTACTGGATATACTAGCAAGAATGGCTAAGAAAAGCGTTCCTGGATTCTTGGACAAGGCTTACTAGTTTCCAAGAGGTCTAGATCCCACCTCATAGATTACTCTAGGTGGGACATCGTGAAGGCCAAGGTTGGACGCACACACTACCAATATCTGAGCTAACTTAACCAATTCAGCAGGCATAGGACTAAATTGATGAAATCTACTTGCATCGAACGATAAGCTTAGTGATCAAGCGCTTTAGTAAGTGTGTGGCCAAAGAAGGCCCCCGATTCGAATGGAAATGTGTTTGCGCATAATGGAGCATCTACTGTACGTAAATAAATCACGCTATTTGGAATAAGTCGTACACCTTTCGTTGGCATGACTATACATTTTATCACAGGACTAATGTATCTTGTCTAAATGCACCTATGCGTAGGCAGTTCATTAAGTAACCAGAATAGGCAATAAATGGCCTAATTTCCGTTTTCTTGAAAAAACACATCCTAAAGTAATTTATTCGAGCTTTGTACACATAGTTCAGCAATGCTTCTGAAAATGTGTGTTATCACATTCGAAAGGTAGACGATCTGGATGCCTTTAAAATGCGCATTAATAGTATCGATAACCTATCAATCGGACAAACATTTATTTTTTCGAGCCTGATATTGAGGTTTGGGAATAGGGGAGAATCAGAAGGGAGCAGATCTGGAGAATAGAGCAGCTAAGGCAGCGACTCAAACACAAATTCGTGCAGGCTACTATTGCCACGTCGTTGCCATAGTGAAGCATTACGTTTTGCGCGCTAATCTTAGCCGTCTTATTTGCATCCATTCGTACAAACGATTCGGAACGCTAACAGAAGAGTTTTCGGCGCAGATTCACCAGGCGCTGTCTAATGCTTTAGCTACTGTTTCGGCTAAAATGTTTAGCGCTGGTAGGTTCAAGGCATATCCAAGTTCATGACTCAACGCCAAAGATCTCGAAGGTTGTACTCAAACTCAAGCCCAAGACAAACATTACTGCAACATCGAGTTGTGTGTATCTACTGCGAATCTATTTGTGTAATCCTATGACGATGCGATGAATGCTTTCAACCACTCCACGCGTTGTAACCTCAGCTATACGTCCGAAGCGCGATGCATATTAGTAAATGCATCCGACTGCAAGTAAATTAATGGATCCAAATATAAGCAGTTGCGTATAATGCACTGATGCAATGTCCGCAAACTTCGCCCAACTTGGTTTTGATTTGCGCAGCCTTCTGTTTTTTTTAAAAATGAAATGCTTATTAACAATACAAAAGCACATCCACACCTATCTAACTATACAGCGATTGCATCAGCACAGTTAGGCTAAGCTGCGGGCAGAACAAAACGCGTTTTTACCGGGACGATTGACGCTACGTACAGTCAGGTCATATAGGTAAATATGCACAGCAGCGTATAGATAGACAAAGTAAAGGACGTGCGCATGTTTTATTGATTTTAAAAGCGCGTTTGACAGCTTTTCTAAAGTCTGTCACTTATCGCCTTCAAACAAAAAAAGCTTCTAGATGACATTCATATTCAAGGAAAATGTTTTATGTATTAACGCGTATTTAGTGTTTAGAAATCACAGCGTTGATAGCATTGTACGGCAAACAATTACAGTTGCCCAGATTGCGTTGTGAGTCGAGCCCGGTGGCGTCGTGGCGTGCGTCTGCACCTCGCAATCGGAGGAGACACATACATGCGCGGGTTCGAGCCCCACCGTTGAACATTTGTTTTTATGGGGGTCCGTATATGAAGCAATGCGAAAAGCAGTCCCATGAACGTTAAATCTTGGCTGAGAGTCAGCCCCGAACGGAGATTGCGTTGTGAGCCCATTTCTGCTCAATTTCAATCTGACGAGATTGTGAAACGGTCTGTGCAGCAAAATATCATATAATGCTGTCTACGCATTATTCTGGGAAACGAGAGGAAAACTACAATTTTATCTAAATAAGAGCTTAACACAGTGCAGGGAACATGGCTTGAAAATAAACATAACCAAGAACAAGGTCGTGAAGTTCAGCCGTTGGATAACACACGCAAGCACGGACCACAAGCTCAAAATAGATGGGAAAACACTGACTCTTAAAAAGAAGACATGCCAAGGCAGCTACAGCGCTAAATCTTCCCACAGTCACATATTGCTTTTTACCATTTTCAGCATGTCTTATCTCAGAGAACTGCAGTTTCATAGACAGAACAACATCTTGCTTACACAAGTTAAAGCTGAAAAAAAAATGACTTTTTTATCCATATCATCGATAAGTCCGAAAGCACCAGTCCGTGTCCACACCGCGGTCAACTCAAATCAAATGAGAATTTAGCGTAGACAGAGAAAAAAATTAATCGAAACCCTTTTACAGAACATGATATATCATTTGTAAGAGATAATTTGTCATTTTGTTTCTCTCTTTAATTTCTAACGGGTTCAAGGTTTTTTTAAGGGATTTCAATGATTTAGCTATGAAGACACAAAACAGTTAGAGCAACGCGAGACGTCTCAATTGTAGTTCAAACGGCAAAGTAACAACTTAACAATCTGGTTGGGTAAATCATATGCATATGTATTAGATACAACTAGTGCATCTTTGTTGCCAGTTCAGCTATCGACTGAACTTCTAAACACTCTGCGGCGTAGTATCTGTCGCGTCGCACTGGTCATTAGAGTCCCTCCCGCTAATCTGAAAACCTGTTTTATGAAAAAACGACTCACTATCCAGTAACTGTAGATCTGCCGCTCCTATTTTGATATAACTTCTATATGAGTGATATACAGAATGTTGGTGTTGTACTTTAACCTTGGAAAAGGCGCAAGGCTTAACAGCAGTTCCGGGCTTTAAAATTCTGCTGCTGCCACTTGTTTGCATATATATATATATATATATATATATATATACCGGAACTGTTGTTCAGCCTTGCGCTTTATATATATAACACGAAATCAGCGAATGTATAGGATTTTGTACTGACATCAATAAACATTATACGGGCGACGTCAATGGTGATATGCTGAATAACGGAACAAGTTTGTGGCCTTGATGAGGATACAGAGCCTGGTCGCCCAGTTCGAAAAGGAAGCCAATGTCTATAGCACAGTTACGAGCAGTTTGAAGTCATCATCATTGGCAAATCGGAAGCACTGCAAAATAGTGTTTGATATTATAAGAACGAGCTAATTTAATACACCGCCAATATAAATTTAAACAATAGAGCAGATATGCGAATTTGATTAGAAATGTACATCCATAGTGACGCAGGTTAAAACCTGACTTACCTACAGCGATTATCAAATATGAAGTTAAGATTTAAACATATGGTGACAGAGAGGAAACGCTTATTTAAAGAACATGGAAGAAAAATAACACTCGTGCATAAAGTCTTCTTAGATCCAGGTTTTTATGTAGGGTATTTTGAAAGCACATGACATACATGTGTCGCTGGTAACTGTCAACAACTAGTATAGGACTCACAAACCCACTAGACCCGTACTCCTCCTCACAAGTCCCAGGCTCGGAATTGCGTAGCATTTCTTCGACACTGAGAGGTAGAAGTCTCATTTCTCTGTCACTTATGCGCCTTGACTGTGCTCGCTCCTTACCTCCTTGTCTTGACCTACCCAGGACGCTAACTACCTTTTTCCTTCTGTCTAGCTCTAGAATTATCCGCAGCCTTATGATGCCTTATCAAGTGCTGGTGAAGCGCGCGTAGACAAAGATGGGACGGTTGCCTAGTTTTCATGAAGTACCGGATTACTTTAGTATCGGTAATGTTTGTCGCGAGTCACAATCGCTTCACTAGTTCGAAGTGCGCTACGAAGGGTGCCTCGTCTAGTCGTAGCACAGTTGCTGTAATTTTCAATTAGCAACAATGGCAATCGCGGCGATCATCGCGGAATTCGACGTAGGTGATCGGCCGGGCCCGACCTCGGAATGCCACCTTTTCCTGTCGGCAGCGGCTTTCTCGAGCGAGACGTGTGCAATAGCGGTTATGGAAACTTCATATGGGGAGACTGAGACTGGTTGCAGGAAAAACAGCTGACCCGCGACCCTACCGGCTTGGTCTTAACGTCGTCATGCCCCGGCAACTGTGTCTGTAAGTCTGTCCCGGAACCTTTGGCTGTTCATGAAGACCGGCGTGGTGGTCGCCGGTGTCTGTGCTGTCAGGTAGGCAGACGTAGACGCATTGGTGGTTATTGCTGGGCTGATGGCGGTCTTTGCGGGAAGGTAGTCGCGGCTGAATCGGTGACCGTCGCTGTACGTTCTGCTAGTTGTGCGGGCGTTGTCTCGGTTCGTCGTTGTACGGTTAATCGTTGTTCGTTCCGGTCGGTGCGGCGTGTGATCACCGACACTCGCCGCAGTTTTCTCGGTGGAGTCGTCGTCCTCGGGTCGTTGGACCCGAAGCACCTCTAGCAAATGCAACGATGCTGTTACGCTAAGCTAACCAACCGGGGGCATGTAAACTCAGCAAGACGGCAACTACAACGCGAGCAACCAACGAGAAATGTACGAAAATGGAGCGATGTACGTCTAGTGCGTGCTCGCCTGAGCAGAGTATTTAAGCATTGCGGTATGAGTGACATCGACCGATACCGCATTTTCAGCTGTATACCAGTACTGCTGCTTGTGTTGAGGTAAACGAGTTAATATATATATATATATATATATATATATATATATGAGTATTCTATCGTTTGTAGTATAAAGAAGTATAAAGAAGATTAAAATGACTGAGCTGGTTGAACTGCATGTATTGAACGAACGAGTATATAACGTAGACCTTTGGCATATCTATGTATAGCCCCGAAAAACACGATGATCTGTCTAGCTGGCCAGCGGCTAGACTGTGAACATTCTATCGTCTGTGCCTGTTTTGTGGACGATAATCCGATTGTCAAGCAGACAAAAAAACGCCACTTTGTCTTAGTTTCCAAAGTTTACCGTAGTTAGAAGGGCACTGCTGCAAATCAACGTTATTTCGTTCATTAAGTTGACAACTTACCGATATTCGTCACATTTAGACGATACTGCATACTTACATATACAAATACATCTTGCACTTAACATCCTGCACAGGTATGCGCTGGGCCGCAGTGTTTCTATGTGGACTCTAGCAAAAGATTAAAATTGCATCACTGCTGCCAGGGTTCGGTACATTAGGTTGTTTGCTTCTTGTTTTTGTTTTTGGTGCGGTTTTTCCTGTTCTTGGTCTCGTATCCCGGCTTAATCAACCGAGGACCAGGATCGCCGGAAATAGCAATAGCAATACCAGAAACGACCGCAGGAGAACCCTAACTGCCGGTTGTCAAGCAGCAACCGCATCGGATGCTACAATGACAAGATACATGAGGATGTTCCCGTCTACAAAAACAACAACAGCAGGAACTGTTTCTGTTTTGACCGTGTTCCCCGGTCCTGCCGTTGTTGACGTCTGCTTTCGTCACTGACGCTACGCTTCTGCCTTTTCCTGGCATTTGTCGTGCTCGTTCAGATGGACACGACTCATTGGATCGTGTCAGGACATCTTTCCGTGTCGTCCCAGTCTTTCCCACGGGCGCGTTCTCCGCAGGAAACTGCCGTCTCGCTTGTCTCGCGGTTGTATCGACTTATCGAAACTCTTACTTACTTAGTTTTGATATGTGGAAACGCCTCTTTACCTCGTCCTATCTTCCTTTGTTTCTGTGCTGGCTTTGGAGGTGTTGTGCTCACCTACGCTCCCCAGCACACCCCATATTGCCACAGATGTTCCCAACATACCGTTGGTTGATAACTAACTAGCCGGCTGGGTTTAATCGATGGCTACTTAACCAAATTGTTTATGACACCACGTTGCTCTTTCTATCTATTCTCTCTTTAACCCCATCTCTTCATACAAATGTATCATGCTCTAGCGGTGCAATACTCTAACTAAAGTGCTATCGGCAGATCGAGCGAGAAAGCACTGACGCCTGCACCTGGTCGTCTCATCTATGACGCACAACTAATAGTGTATTGCTTGCTTGATTGCTATTATCTATTTACCGCCTCTCTGCTAGGATCGTAGCATGCTGCTTCTGCGGGTCCGATATTGTCAGCGGTCGTCCGTCATCGATACTCGTTCTATCCTGCCGACATCCGTGGCGAGAATTGTTTGTATTACGTATGAGCACCACCACTTGAGCGCAACGAATCCCATCCGTAAAGCCAGTAACATACCAGTAACGCTAACTACAGCTGACAGACGTAGTGCCTAGTTGTTTGTCAATCGATAAGTCAAAGACTGCCAATTATACAAATTGCAGGATGCTGCCGAAGTACTGCCATGCAATTCCGAGCTTGAAGGGATGGGGATGATATCGGTTTTAGTGGGTTTGCCGAGACCCACACTAGGCACTGTTAGCTGCCAGTGCGCATCGCAGATTTCCGAAACCTCCATAAAACAAAAGAAAGCAAAACGCAAATAATAATGATAATCGAATAATAAGCATACTAGAATAGGCGGAGATATGTAGAATGCATGCAAAAAAAAATAATTCAATATATATATATATATATGTACATGTATATATATATATATATAGGCTACAAAAAAGTTTTTTTTCGGTAATTGTCCGTAGAGAATCATTAAAAAACCGAAAAAACTTCTTTGTAGACCCAATATATATATATATATATATATATGCTAAGCCAGCGTGTATTGTGACTATCACGTGTTCGTTTCGATGAGGCCAGACCCAACATCAAAGTGAATTTTTTTTCGAGAAAGGTGTTTCTACACTTTTGAAGTACGCCTGAAAAGAACTCCCAATAATGAGTTTGTGCGACTGAGCCGTTTTCACGTTTTCCAAGCTGCCTTCCAGCGGCTATAAGAGTAGTAGTTTTGTTAACTAAGTAACTAAACTATATATATCGGCGACTATACTTTTTATGCCCGAGACAAAAAGACGAAGTCTCGGCTCATCGATTTTAAGTCGAAAGCATGAATCGGTTGCTTCTTCAGCGCCGCTGCACCCGGGCCTATTCAAATGCATCTAATTTGGCTTTCCCTTCACGGCCTCTCTCACACCGATTGGCGAGCGAAGGGCCCGTGACGGCTTCGTGCAATCCTGTAGCCGCATCCACTTCCGTTATTATAGGTAGAAGCGCAAGGCGATGCTTGCTAAGCACTCGGCATGACGCTTATAATCCTAACAAATGAATCATTGCAAAGGGTGTATAGTAAGTAAAAATGTGCACTTCGAATTTTGTGCTGGCCTATAGGTCCTACTAACGCGGCCATTTTTGCAGGACTTTGTGCAAAACGTAGCCATCCCGCGCAATTAACATTTTTCAGTGTCTCAGCATACTGACCATTCTGTTTCGTATTTGATTTTTGTTTAGAATAGTAGACTTTAAACGTAGATTAGCCAAGTTATATTTTTTAAGACAAATGCTAACAAGATAAATGTGTTGCCACACAATGTGTTGCTGGGGTGGTTTCGATGAGTTTTCTCGAAACAATTAGTGAAGCAAGATTTCTGATATTTATTTGCTTGAATCATACGCGCTAGCCTGTGCATACAGGATGTGAAGCCACCATAAAAAGTGTATCCTCGGCGGGAGATATGTCCCCTACGTATCTAGCAGAAAGCCTGACTACACTGCACATCCGTGCTTCAAACAAACAATTGAACACGACACTCGGATATTAAAAGGCACTTTCATTTGCCGCCTTGGAGGGTTAGACGTTAAATATTAATAATAGGCAAACGGTTCTTAAATGAACAAAACGCAAAACTTTAACCGAATGGATGTATGCCAATTGGGACGACAGCTGCAAATCAAGTTTATTCGTTTCACCTTAAAAGAAAGTAACAAAAACAACAACAACAACAACAACAACAACAACGGTGACGAGAACGTTTACGCACACTGATGGAAGCCGCTTGCAGGTGTCATCAAGTCGCGACTGCCAGGTGGATCGACACGCAGTCGAGGATCAGAGAATCGACAAGACAACAGTGTCCTCCTTGAAGGTCGAAACGATGGATAACGTAATTCATACCATGTATCAGTAGCCAGGCTCCGAGCCGGTTGACTTGGCTATGGGCAGGAATTCGAGTTGAATTGATTTGTGAGTCCTACACCTGTCGCTGTTGGCCGGCTGGCTGCCGCCGACGCATACGCTCATCATGCTTGCCCGTCATAACCCCAACATCAAAAAAAACAAACGTGTCCCGACAACGAACAATTCCAGAGGAAAAGTAGCAGCCGCTCGCTCCCTCTTCCTGAGCGGAAACAATGCCGAAGCCACAGCGTTTGTGCCACGGCGTGTGTCAGCTATTAGCCATACACAAGCACAGCCGGCCCGTTCTGTTTCTTAGCTGTTTGTTTTCGCTATTTCGTCGTCTCTGCTACTGCCCACCACCGCAGGGCTGTGTTGTTGGCTGTGTACATTGAGCCAACAGTTCGTCTTTCTTCCAAGCTAGTACACAGCCGAGGAATGGACAGGCCGAGGCACGGACGGTGGGTCGGACGGACGCACGGACGAACTGAGCGTCAACGCACCAGCCTGCCTGCATGGATGGATTCGGAACAAACACCACGAAATAATGCAGCAATAGCGGCTGACGACATTTGCCGCCACCGCTCGACTTGAGCAACCCCAGTACGAGGATACTGCAGGGGATGTTGGTGCGTCGCATCTTTTCAACGGCTACTACTATTTCGATTGGCACTCCTATGCGGCGCTAATGTTACCTCTGCGCACCCATCAAATGCAGTGCAGGATTATTGCGAACGTCTACCGGACTGTGCGGGCCGAATCCGAATAATAGGTGTATTTGGTGAGGATGATTAATGATGGTAATGTTTGTCGGATGCTGATGATGATGAGTTCCTCAGGATGAGTTCCAAGCCCGTAAGGGGTGGAAGATCGTTTAGAATTGAAAACAACCTCCATAAAAATGTTTTTTTATTTTTTTTAGGGGGACAGAAAGTAAATAGACTATGTACTGGCGAAGGGTAAAACAAATAAATGGGTAGAATAAATCAGGATAGATGAAGGGAAAACATACAAGTTTGGACGTGATCATGATTGGGTAGAAGTAGGCGGGAGGACGAAGAAACCGGTGCGCATGGTTGTACAAAAGAAAGGTTTGGATAAACACAAATGGGCGCAGATAGTAGGATACATAAAACAGTGGCAAGTGGAGAAGCGCTGGTAGACGAGATGCATCGGAACATTAAGAACGCCTATGACAACTGCTGTAAAATAGGGAAGGGAACTCAAAAGAAAGGGGGACGAGAGTGGAGGACTGATCGAATAAATATGGCAATATTGGAGCGACAAAAGTAGAGTAGGAAGCATAGAAAGATAAGATAAATTAAGGGACGCAGATAAAGCAGAATAGTATTGGGCCAATCACAAGAAAGCCAAGACTAGAGCTTACATGTTATTACAAAATGCAATTAAAAATGCAGACGGAGGGAATTTAACAGAACTTGAGGGACTCCCAGGAGACAGCAAGCAAAACCGTTTTGGAACTATGCCAGACAGGAAAAACAAGAATGACAACTAAGCATCAGAATAGAACATACACAGGAAAGGAAATGGGCTTCGCGTTATAAGCACTATTTTTCATGACTGGCGTAAACAGTGTAGGAAGGGCAAAAACTAGCACGAGGATTACAATCACAGCAGATGAGATCGAAGGCGTAGTAAAGAAAATTAATCCAAAAACGGCGCGTGATCTTGATGGAATTGCGGTAGAAACTATCCAGGCGTTGGGAAAGGAATACGTGCATTATATAACAAAGCAATTTAATATTTTGATTAGAGGAGGTAGATTCGAAGGGTTGACTCAACAAAAGAGTTTTTCTTCCTCTTAAGGAGGTTGCAGATTACGACACTTTACAAAATAAACGATCACATTTACACCTATTACGTATCAAATGTTTATGCAAGAATTTACGAGTAGAGTTACAGAGTATTCTAGAGACAACCGATAAAATGTTAGAATGACGGTGCGAATTTAAAAAAGGGTATAGGCTAGATATTCAAATATTTTTTAATTCAGGTTGTGAATGCATCGAGATTGCGGGACAAGAGTGTGTGGCAGATTTAGATCTTAAAAAGCATATGATATGATGAACAGAACAAACTTGAATAGCAATAATAATAGCAGCCGAACAATTCAGATAGTTCATAGTCGCTCAGATGGTTACGCAAATGTGTCCGCAGTCTTTGGTAATTTTTGATGTGCATAGAGATAATAGCGCTAAAGATTAATAGCACGTGTTAAGGGTGGGAAATAGGAAAACATGATGTACATATCAAGATACCAATTCTGTATGGTGTAAGATACTCTGGGGGTTTCAAAGCTATATGGCAACAAGGAAAGCCATGTATGTCTGATCCTTAGTGTGGATTGGAAACGAAGTTAAAAACAATGCAAAGAGAAGTACTTTGAAATTGGGTTGCTGTTTTAATAACGCTAGGGAGCTTCTTATAGGGAAGGGGGATGCCAAAATGGGTACAAATTGAAGTACAAAGTAAGCTAAGATTTAGTATTATGATTAAGATAAAATATTATATAGGTGCAGCTGGCAAAGACTGCACTAAGGATCTAAACGAAGTAGGCTTGCAGAGTGAAGTTCGCAGTTAGAATTTTAGGCATATTAGTCAGCAATGGACAAGAGTGAAGGGATATATATATATATATATATATACGCAGGGTTATGCAGAGCTGCGCACGAGCGCGTTGAGCTGTACCGGACATAGTTTGGACAAAAGGTAAAAGAAAAAAAGAACTCGCTATTAATGAGGCTTAGCTCGTCGTCAATGATCTGCTACATTGTCATTTTTTGCAAATCGCGCAAAATGTCTATGATCTGTAAACATTATTGATTTACTAAATATAGGTTCTAAAATGCATATGTTTACATACCACTATGTCAGTACTAAAATTAAACATATTTTAAGAGTTTTTTTAATTCTAGACCATAGTGTTGCACAGTACGGCTGTTAAATCTGTTAACTCACCAAAAAGTTAAGCCAGCTGATGAAGAAGAGAGAGAACAATTCAGGGGAAGATTGAAACTCTGCGAAGTAAAGAGGATATAGGCTTTCAGAGAACAGGTTACAGGTAATTTTTTTCGAAAGGAAACAAACAAACGGGTGATCGGACAGGGTCTTCTCTGCATCCCCGGCCACAGCGTGGTAGAAACTAAAGAGCCTAGGAACGGAACTAAAAATATAGGTCATAGAGATTGAGAATGATACAGAAATGGCAGCCACCCTTGAAGAGCTAGTGAAAGCTACTAAAGGTCACTGGCCTAGAAATGTATGGCTCTGGAAATCTGTCGTAAGGCCGGCGACGGCAGCGAAATCCTAGAGGTTTATTCGGGGCACGTGGACCAGGCCGGCGCCAAACCGGACCCTACCAGCCGGGCGGAGCAGGGAGCGAGGAGCATGCCCAGCCATTAGATAATAAGTTAAATGGCAAGAAGGGACGGGGATAACGGTAAGAAAACAACTAAAAGTAAAGAGAATTATTTTATCATTAGATGAGAGTAGAGTAAGGCAGTATATCAAATTAGATGAGAGCAGACCGAATGCGGGATTTCAGATTAGGTAAAGGTATAACAGGCGCGGAGCGAAAATGGCCGCGGTCATTTGGGAAGCCGCAAAGATGCAGGTCGATAGCTGTTGAGAGCTAAACCAGGACCAGACCATCGCCGTGCAGCTTGACCTATTTCTGGACGGGGATCGAGAGGAAACTGCGAATAGATCTGCTGTAAAGTCAGAGTGGCCGAACCCAGGCTTAGAAGAGCTGAGGTTTGGTATGCACTGGTGACGACATCTCCGATGGTCATAAAGATTAGGCTACAGGCGCTCCAGGCCGGGCCATAAGGCTGAAGATTGCAAATCAAATAGCCAGATGCCCCCGATATGCCACAAATGTGGGAACCCTGACCACCTAGTCTCTAATTGCATTGCTACGACGGCAAAGTGCATTGTCTGCGGACTAGAAGGGCACAATGCCAATAGGGTGGCTTGCCCAGCCTAAAAAGGGAGAAAGACTTCTAAATTAGAGGGCGGGGGCTGGCGCTTATTTTGATTGAAAAGGAGAGCGGTATTTTACACCTGCTACTTCTCTTCTAACAAAGTGGAGAAAAACATTTGAGGATCTCCTCGATAAACTTGCCCAGAGTGCCGGGACACATGTAGACACATCGTGGCCAGTATAGCATGAGTTAGCCGGACCACAACTAAACAATTCAAACTCTACAGGAGTTGATAGCTGAAAAGAGACTTGCGATTTTTAATGACGGGAGAACTCCTACCTTTTCCAGATGAAACATAAACGGCATTTATCGACCTAACAATGGTCAATGAGGCAGCCCTTCCACTGGTTGGTTACCTTGGTGGTGGAGTGGCAGATGAGGGAGACGAAGGAGGTGATGGCTCTACAGGAGTTAATAGCTGAGAAAAGACTTCTGATTTTTAATGACGGGAGAACTCCTGCCTCTTCCAGAGGAAGCATTAACGGCATTTATTGACCTAACAATGGTCAATGAGGCAGCCCTTTTACTAACTAGTTATCCTGGTAGTAGAGTGGCAGATGAGAGAGACGGAGGAGGTGATGGGTGACGTCATATATATATCTTACTAAAACTGACATATATATATATATATATATATCGGTCTTACTATATCTTACTTATACTGACATATAGACGGTACCACCGGGTTGCTAAAGCCCAGGGCGTTAACCGACCGGCTCGGGTTCCATGTGCAGCACACTTTCCCCGTACATTTAAAGTAGCCTTAACAGCCCTAGAATGGGCCACAACAGAATGACAATATGAATTCGTTGCCACTCAATTGATATCGCATGCCTTGCCTCCCGCGCCAACAAAAGTGACTTCGGGAAATTTAGTATCGGGAGTTTGTCTGACCAACTTTCTATTGGCGTGCGAACGTCCCCGCAGCACGTGTAACTCGCGCGCCAGTAGACATCAACGATGGAAAGAGAGTCATAGTTACTCCCGACTATATGTGTCTCTACTATACATTACTATATGTGTCCCCAGGTTTTCTTCACTCCACCGCCAGTAATTGGTGGCAAGTGCAGAGGTTCGATGCAAATATTCTAGCAAATTATGTAAGCAAGGGCTTTAAATGGCTGGAGGACTCATCACTTGCATTACCGCGGGGGCCGTAACCCTTGTTCTGCGGGAGACTGTTACTTGTTTCTTTCCGACATAGTAATGGAGAGGAAATAAAGAGTTCTTGGTTTCCTTGAAAGATACTTGGATGAAGTTCCTCGGAGGTGCTGATCAATATGTCGCCTAAGGTTTTCTATGATCCCTCCAACAAGGCCCAACGCTTTTGAGAGAGGAAAGATTTTTCTGGGGAAAGATGGGACCATTAGCTCGCTGGCTCACGTGCCTCATTGATACATGGATGAGGTCTTGGAGAACGTTGTCTTTGGTAGATTGAATGAAGAGACCCAGTACAATTATGCCCTAACAGATACCCAGCACGGGTAGGAAAGACAGGTCCACAGTGGAAACTCAAAAGAAAGCAATGCAAAGGGGTGGGAGGAAAAAACTTCAAAAATGAGGAGATTCTTGCTTATCATTGGCGTTGACCTCTTGATAGCAGGCCACCCGACAAAAATCAGAAAGTAGAGTACAGGGGGGCCAACAAAGTCGGTCCAACGAACGATGACAAGGATATGCCAGACGTATCGACTAAAGCTTTCCTAGTCCTAACCCACATCCTAGCGGCTGAAAAAGTAAAATATACCTGGATAAAAATCTAGATTTTACCAGCGCCAAGTGGGCCATAAGATCCGCCTGGCAGGACAAACCCGGTATGATCACAGAAAACTGGACCAAGAGTCTGATACTGGGCCTCAGAGTGTGGTAAGACTGCCGACACGGGGAACATTCATAATGGACGACTCAAGTTCTGACCAGACACAGTTGGTTACAGAGTCACACGTCAAGGATTTAGAAGGCTTTCAGCGAAACGCGTGATTCTGGAGAGCCGAAAAAAGTCCTCATGGACTCAATGTACCTTCACAGGACGGTTTACGAAATTGCATAATCCCCTATCCAACTGAAGCAAAACATGCAGGATGATCCGCATGGATATAACAGAGCAAAATAGTTTGGCAGAGCCGCTCCCATAGGCATCGAAGTAACGTCAAAGTAATATCGAGTCTGGGGTGGGGGAATCCAAGTTTAGTAGGTTTGTGAGTTACTAGCCACGCAGGCTGCTAGTAACGAGTGTGAACTACGCATTCCCAAAACGTCCCAAACAAGGGAAGATGCTAAAATGTTTTCAGAATAGGGCGATACATGAAGGCGTAGTAGTGAGTCATTTGGGAAGTTGCATGACATAGAGTTGCATTTTGATGTCTGTATGTTGGATTGCCTTGCTGAGCGATTTTGTCTCTGAGCGACTGCCTATATGGATATCGGCTAAGGGTAAAATACTTTGAATTGCGTCGTGTGTTGAATGGCCGGAGCGAAAGCCGTATCGGTGATCCGAGATGGCTCTCTAGCAGTCTAGTCCTATATACGTAAAATGTTCGACCACCTTGGGAGGATAAGGTAGGATGTTCGTAAATCGGAAAGCGGAAGGGTCAATTCAAGGGGATATGGTTCTAGGATTTAGATGGGTCACCTCTATCTAGTAGTCCAGGACTTATACTTCTGCTTGTGTTGCTGAGCTAGTCAAAATATCAGGCAGGACTGAAATAGCTAGCTATCGCAGCAACAGCAGCAGGCCGCAATAGCAGTAGCAATGAAAAAGCAATGCGACATCACCAAACGAATACGACATCAACTTTGGCTTTGGCCTGCCCTTTCTGGCCGTCGGAAGGGGAGATACAGTCGGGTGCCGCAACTGTATGAGAAGTTTGTTTTTCTGCTGTCGTTGTTCCTGGTGTTGTTGTTGTCGTCGTCGTTCTTTTCGTTTTCGTCGTCATCGTTCGTTTTCTACCCTTCCTACTTCCTCCGTAAAGCAGACGACGGACCAAGCAGAGATCTACTAGAAGTGCTGTTTCGGTGCTTCTTTTTGGCATACGCCAGTAGCGATGTTTGAGAGTATTTTTGTGCACATATGTATATTTGTATGCAACTGTGTATTTGTGTATGCATGTATGCAGTTTTTTTATACGACAGTGTATATGTACGTATACGCATGTGTGTATCTGTGTGTCTATGTGTGTAGCCAAGCAAAAACTACCAGCATCCCCAGCAGTGAGCCAGATAGCCATTTGCTGAAACAGCAACCTACACCTAGAACCACCTGACCGACCGGGTCTCGGAAGCAGTAACAGCAGCAGCGCGCAGCAGCAGTAGCCATTTTTTTCTGTATTCCTGTAGGGATCTCTTTTCCCGTTTCTTTCGATTGTCTGCTAGTCTCTTCGTTTCCATCCGAAACACAATCTCAATGAAAGGACCTCAACACACGTCCGCCATGCTCGGCACTCCCGTCGCCACGTGCGTCGATGGATGACAACGAAAGACGCACACAGCTATGCAGCAGCTACATAAGTGGTAGCGGCGCAGGTAATAGCAGCAGCAGCAACAACAACAGCAGCAACAATAGCAGTGACGACAGCAACAACAGCAGCAGCAACAACAACAGCATCGACAGCAACAACAACAGCATCGACAGCAACAACAACAGCAGCAGCAGCAGCAGCAGCAACAACAACAACAGCATCGACAGCAACAACAACAGCAGCAGCAACAACAACAACAACAACAACAACAACAACAACAACAACAACAATGACAGCAGCAACAACAACGCTAGCAACCAGGATGACGACGACAGCGACGCCATGAGCCACATACTGCTTTCTTTTGAGGATTTTGCAAGCCTCAAGAGGACGGTTGAGCCAATTAGATTGACATGGTAAGGCGGCCATGACGGGCCTTCCTGCCTGGAGGCCAGCCGGCCAGCTAGCCAATCGTACAGACCGTGGCAGCAACAACAACAACAACAACAACAGCAACAACAACAACAACGATGACGACGACACCAACAGCAGCAGCAGCGATACCATAAAGAGCAGCAGTGGGCCTTCGACTTTGAGAGACACGGAGCTTTTCGATTTATTCAAGTCGATTCTACTCTTCTACCCGGGGGCAAGCGTCTGTCCGGCCACTTTTCGGGTCGATCCTTTTACGCCGAAGTACGATGTACGCTGCGGGTCGGACTTACTATAACTCCTGCAATCAAGGTGTGTTTCGATCAATTTAATTTTGACTACCTTCTACCTTTTTCTGCTCTTCTGCTTGTTTTTGACTCCGATAAAAGTCATTAGTTGTCTTATTGACACGCCATTGTTCAGTTCAGAGACAATCTATCATAATGACATATGACAAGGTTATACTTCAATTGAAAAAAGCTATCATGCTAGTTTTCTAGACCACTTTGTTTGAGCACCACTAATTGGCATCGTTGCATCTACACAGTATCTTATGGTTGTATGTATTTAACTCGTGATGAATAAATAAATAAATATTTCTCCTGTGCAAAACGAAGTGCCCTTCTGCGGCCCATTCTACCTTATTTGAATGAAGTGAGGGTTTCACTGTCGGGTTGGCCTTGAGAGCAGCATTCAGTCTCTATGTGCACGAGAAGTTGTGCTGACCCAATTACTTGGCGTGTTATCCACAAGCACACCTGTCTATGTGGGCTAAGGTGCTCTAAATGCTAGGCCGGCTGCAATGCGGACATTCGAATTGGCGAGCAAGGTGTACAACTGGGCACTTAGTAAAACGTTCAGCCAAGCACCAGTGCTTTTGCTAAAAAACGATCTAAGCTTAGCCCTGCCTGCGTTTGTAAGTCTGTCTGATCGTTGAGCTGAGCTTACGAACGCACAAGAGACACACTCTGCTTGTGAGGTTGGGTCGGTGGTGGTAACGCAGCATGGAAAAGTCTGCTTTGTGGTGACATCCTTGAGCATAGAATCAAACTTGGCCTGTCAACTATGGTATAGGATGAGACCAAGCAAATTGAGGACGTGTTTGACTCCCGTGACACAACCCGGCAAATGAGCTAAGATATCTTTCATAAACAAATCATAAAAGTCGGCTTGTACGCAAGCTTGACGAGTTGGAGACATCCCGATCTAAGCATGTGATCTGTTTTCAGTAAAGGCCGTCTTGACGTGAGGCTTAACAAGTGTCGTTGGAGAGCTCCGTGACTGGATAAAAGATGAACAGGACGGACTGCGGCCTTAAGTGTCGCGAAGTCTAAGTGACAGTCTCCGATGATTTCGCTGATGACATTCATGTTGTTCCTGGAGCCTATTTTCTCTGCAATCCTAAGGAAGACCAAGAAGCATGATATGGTCGACCCGTTTATCTTTCTCGGGGCAAACACTTTGGCGCCATAGATGAGTGGGACGAACACCAGGAGTGGTGCCCCTAAGCGAGGACGTCGATATCTGGCCTGGTTCATCTCGGCAACAGCCCCAGAGAAAACCAAAAACCTGCTAATATCTTTCGAATGGCGGCGCTTAAGATCGGCGCAAAGAAAGCAGAGCGAGAAGTTCTCTTTTTTCTGAGTGACAGCGATAATGGATAGAAATGCGAAGGGAAGAGTCTAGGGCCAGGATTCGGGATCTAATCCCGGATATCAAAAAGTGGGCGGATCGTCTTGGAGGTGACATTGGCTTCTTCAAGGCGCAAGTGATTTCAACGTAGTTCCCCAGTCAGGGAGGTATCAAAGTGCCGTATCGTTGGCAGCGAGCACCGGCGAGTAAAGGGGGAGAAATCCGCTTTGAAACATCCCCAGTACAAGCACAAAGGATTTCGTTCAGTTCATGCTAGACAACTAGCCATTGGGAAGCCGTTGGTACTGAAGCCGCAAAAGAAATCCTTGATAAAAGGAGGCGGCTTGTACGAATACGTATACAAAGGTTTCCCATCATGGAAGACGACGTAGAAAGAGAACGCAGAGTAGAGGAACGGAACTGTGCTGGTATAATTGAAGTACTATTGCCTAGATATCTGAAAAGCGTGGAGCGATGCTTTAGAGCGACTGCTTCGCGGAGGTTTTCAGGCCGCCGAAAACCTGGAGTTTTTGTTGGTAACGCCGCTAGTCGTGCGGTGAGTCGGACACACTTTGGCTTATATCTAAAGGTGGTGTCCGTTCGTGTGTAACGCATTTCTCTTCTCTTAAAAAATTGGGCATAGGTCGGCCTTGACTAACGATAAGTGCAACAACAATGGGGTAAAAAAGAAAAAGACGTATGACAGTCCGACTTAAATTATCGAACAGCTTTGAAACGACACGGACCAGGCTGACGTATTTTCCTGGAAACTGTTTATTCTTAGGTTAGACGGGTCGGGCGCAAGCCGTACGAGTCGTTGTTCGGTTGGGTGCTTAGCTGCCATTTGACGTGCAATCCTCTTGTTGTGAATATGCTCTAGCATATTGGGCAAGCTGATATATTTTGCTGGTTGGCATAGGAGAAAGTCGGCTGATGTCCGGATGTTTAGCGTTTGATGATCAGTGATCACCCATTGTTGTGTTTGCTCATTATAAAGCGATATGTCTTTATGAGTCTATGAGGTCTTTGTCAAGCGGGATCAGTGCTACTTGAGCTGTTGAGGGCTGTGGCCCCGAGGTCCGAGTAGATCATCCCAAGAGCATCGGATGGCCACAGTGTTTATTGCAAAGACTTCTTAATTGAGCGTGTTGGTCGGCGGGGTGATGTAATCCTACATATATAGTTTTTGCATTTGCCACTATTTTTTGTTGTTGCTAGTGTTAGTATTTTATCATAACTATTATTAGTAAGACAAATCCGGACGATTTTCCGACTGAGTAACATCTTATTAGCCTAGAGTTTTTAAAACAACATACGTGCATTAGCCATAGCCGTAGGCGCTTACACACAACCGTTGAAGACAAGGCTGCGATATTCTCAAACTCATATCGTAGGTTCCCCAATTTGGGAGACGCAATATAGGAATATAAAGGAAGGTGACCACAGGGTAGACAGTTACAAACCAGATGTACACAAGGTTGTAAGTAACGGTACAGTTGAATTGTAGGGGTTATTTTTAAATCTAATTAATAAATATAAATGATTACGGTATCAGTTTGGTACGCGATGATCGTACGATTGTATGTGTAAAACACCATCCTTAAATGTGTCATTGAGTTGGCAATAATACAAGTCTCACAAAAAAATAATTTTATCAATGATTAATATATATGATTGTATATGTGTACCCGTATAATAGAGAAGCTTGAAAATAAATGCCTTAAATATGACTGCTCTAAATAGTCAAACGCTGCCCACTGTTCGTGCTAGTTCATTTTTGCTGAAACCACTGGGTTCTCACCTTTTAGTCTAACATCAGCAACAAAGTTATTGGGTAATCACTGGTACTACGTTCACTTATTATTAATAGGTAAACGTTCACATACACAAAGTTAAAATATGAATTGATGATTAGAAAAAATAGATGTTGGATTCTAATTGGGTAATTATTTTCGCAAAGCTTTGCTTGTAACCCCCCTCTTGGTAGTTTATCTACGCTTCGTAACAAATGCCTGTAGCAGAAATGAAACTAATAACTGTGGCAGAAATGAAACTAACTTCAATGCAATTTTTTGTTATTAGGTCTTAAGGTAGAATTACGGAAACATTTTGACCCATATGTTACGGCCTTGACAGTATGACCGGTATTGTCTTTTTGCTTGCATTTTATACTAGCTAAAATGTTTTCTGAATGTAGCGCAACAACGTTATGGCCTGCCATCTTGCATAGCGCACGTGTGGTAAGAAACGTCAATAACGCGATAATTCGTATCTGGGGTATATATCCAACGAAAGCCGCATTTAGTCTTAATAAAAATTAATATATATATATATATATATATATATATGCATATATATATATATATATATATATATATATATGCATATATATATATATATTAATTTTTATTAAGACTAAATGCGGCTTTCGTTGGATATATACCCCAGATACGAATTATCGCGTTATTGACGTTTCTTACCACATTGCAAAGAGGAGGATAGCTTCTGGCTTCACCATCCATGCCCTGAGATAGCGGCCTGCCGATGGGTGCACCGGTGAAGGGTTGCAAAGCGACCTGTCATGAAAACGAGCAATAACGTTGCTTCTTCACTCAAATCGTTTCATTATTTACGGGACACCTATCGACATGTTTTTGGAAATGTGACGCTGTAAAGTAAAAGAAGAGCTGCTAGCAGTTGCGGCAAGCCAGCTATATTTTGGGTGTAGGGAGCCGCTGGGTTCAGCCAATCCTATTTATGAGGCATTTTGATTCATAACAATATTGTAGGGCCACCGATGCCATTTTAAGCCTATTCGTCGTTGTCTACGCAATAGGCTGTTGAGGGTCTTGAAAAAGAACCCTTGACAGGACATAATAAATGGAGACATACCGTGAGTTTCAGACGTATGCGTCTTTGATTAGATACATGGGTTGCCGACATCTTCCGACAACAGCGTATAGCTATTTGCTAAAGAAATGATTTAGCTGCAAACAGTGCCCATCCCAGGTATCATATATAACATCAAAACCGTCTTATTTTGTATGTATAATTTATCGACACGGTATATATAGCATGTCGTTATATCAGGTATGTTTACCGATTGTGGTCTGATGATAGCAAAGCCAATTGAGCGTTTGAATCAGTAACCGTGTAATGTATGATTCATAGTTAATATATTAATTATTTGCCGTAATTGCCGCAACTAATTCTACAGGACACGCAAACGCATATAACTTGTTTCGGTTCTGAAGGCGATGCAAGCACATCTTCTCTAGTCTGTGCAACTCTTTGGTATTGCCAGCCGTATTGGTTTTCAAATGACCAGACCAGCAGGTAGACTTGGAACGTCGCCACGCATATGCTAGATACGTTTCTGCACTATGGTCACGCGCATATGTATTGCCGCTATCACGTAGGTTGTGAAATAACGGTTTAGAACGATTCTTCAGCAAACCAGGCTTCAGGCCGGGTGCGGGGGGGGGGGGGGGGGGGGGCACTGCTCTCACCTACGGAGGCAAAAGACCAAACTAAATCCCAACCAACCGCGTTGTCGCTGGTCGAGCGAGCCCTAGAGGGGCTGCAAGAGCTGTCACCAACGATTGCCCCTTCCTGCGGCAACAAGCAAACATATCGTAAGCGAGCGTACGCAAAGATGGTGGTAGCCTGCTCTGTTCTATGTAGACCGCAAAACTTCAAGAATGCTGGCCGTGACCGTCACCACACCGGCTCGAACGGTTACGAACCACGAGATCGGAATGGGCAAATAAATGTTCCCTTCGCAGGCAGCGCGTCGTACATTCATGGTGAATTATTGGCGACCTCGGACGTCCGAGCCTTGCCGGCCTGCCTTTCGTATGGCGGTGAACAAAACAGCCGTGGAGAAAGAAGAATGGGTCTACTCGTCCCTCGACCCTCTCTGAGAGCGGGCCGCCCGCGACGGTCGTATTTGAACTTTTCAGTAGCATAAACAAACTGTAATATATATATATATATATATATATATATATATACCAACATGGCATTTGTATCTTTAAGAACGTATGCGCTACTTCGGGGGGGGGGGGGCAGTGTTGGGACCAGCTCTTTCTGGAGGGTTCTTCAAACCGAGGCCACGTTGCCCGTCGCACATCCAGCGACAGGCGCTGTCTGAGGAAATCGCCTATCTCCGCTAGCTAAAATTAGTCGTTTTCCGGCTTTAGCAGGGTGGGTGAGATGACAGCTGTAGACGGGATCGGCATTTCTTCAAATCTGAACGTAGCGCTCCATCCGTTTGATACTGGCATTGTCAAGGTGTTTCCCTTCTCGTCAACTCTTCAGGGAATCGTATTACAGCGATACTGGCACAAATATGCCACATAGGTACGCATTTTTACGCACATTACTGGTATGATATATATATATATATATGTATTCATAGGTTTTTCTTGATATGTTTATAAATTATCTATCGCGCAGCTATGAGTTACAATTTAGATTGTGTCAAAATGGCAGAGTGTTTTCAAATCTACGACGCACATCAGATCAAAAACAGTTATATTTTGTCCATACTAGAGCAGCTCTAAGTAAACATTTTAAGAAAGTCCACACGCTAAAAACGAACTTTGTATTATTTTCTCACTAAAGTTTCCATAGCGGAGAACAACAAAACAGCTTGCTAAGAATAAGGTCTTAATTAGCAATTTAATAGCTTAACTCGTGTCCTCTATAACTGTCTTAATATACTAAAGCGTCTAAAAATAAGACTGCGAAACGAGACTCCTATACCAGTGTGACTAAAAAGCAAACGAATTCAATGCAATCTCAAATAGTGTTAACAGTATGTCAGAATTAATTACATAATCATAAAATTATTTATTGTACGTATGACTAGGGCTTTTATTAAGAGGTACTACATGACAGTGCCATCGAAGGTACGCTAGGTTTCTCTGGAATAAACTCAATCTCCACTAAACAGTAAACCTTTATATTTCTGTTGTAATTAAACTTTGTTGTACTTGTTAGGATTTTACCTGAGATAGCCAACGTTTAATATAAATTATTAGGAGCTTAAAAACATATTTTGGTCAAAGTTTCATGTTGTAGCGTATTTTTTTTAGAAACGTTGGGCCATCAATCTATCTAATGAGCTTTAGACTCTTGCTCACTAATCAGCACTTGTTTTAATCACGTGGCAAAACACAAACGTAAGCGGCTTAGCTGCTTACAAATAGTGCAAAAAGCTGAACTAATAAGATACTTGCTTGATAAGACAAGTGTATGTTAGATTGTTGCTCCATCAAACAGAAACACAGCTATCATTTAAGCATTACTAACGGTTTTGTGCGAATTTTGCAGTTGTTTAGTTGTCGTTTTAAATGTGTAAATGACATGTAAGCGTAGTATGTATCTTTTCTATGCTTTCTTCAAAAAAAATGTGGTGGTTAAAACCGATACGGTGCAACTAAGAACAATATATCGAAAGCAAGAGGACACGAAACTTATAGATTCGAGATAATTTTATCAGCCCCGGAATGCTCAGTATTTGACCTTGCTTCTGGCCAACTTTTAATGATACGGACTAGTTCTCTGCCTTGATTGATTTTGTCGTAGCGCATGCTGGTCATCGCTTACACATACGGCCAAAGTGGGCTGACGGTTTATACGAAAAGTGCCTCAGAAATTATCATCATTTACCATTTACTCCATGTAATCAGTCATTAGCGGTGGAAACATGACACTTGGGTTCCTGCAAACGTGTGCACGAAGGGTCCAGTGTAGAGATCAGTCATCTCTACAGGATTCCCCGGGCCGAGGTCGCGTTGCACATCTAGTGACAGGCGTTGTCTAAAAAAATCACCTGCTCGCTTATCTCCACTAGTTAGAATCAGATCCTTCAAGACCTTCTGTAGCAAATTGCGAGTGGATGGGCCTGGCCCGCCAATGGTCTCAGAGGCAAGTGTGTGAAACCCGTACAAGAACCCGATGTTCTGGTACTTTCTAACCTTACCTGACTCGGCAAGATCCAAGTCATGCCCAGCTCGGGCCGCGCCAGCACTGACTGAAGGAAGGGGCTAATGAGTCAGTAACTGTCGCGTTTTAAACCAGCATGCATCCGCTCTCAAACGAGGTAAGATCGCCAGGTCTCTTCTCGCCCTCCCTCTCTAGTCCGACGGGTTCCAGACCACTGTATTGTAGAGTTTTGCTAAAGGTTTCATTTAGGGTTAAATGTTTTGCTCGCCTACCTGTGCTGACGATACAGGACAGCCCGTGGCGCCCTTCTGGCCGCATGGCGTCTTTGCAGACATAGGTATGAGTGTACA
Source organism: Dermanyssus gallinae (assembly GCA_003439945.1). NCBI lineage: Eukaryota > Metazoa > Arthropoda > Arachnida > Mesostigmata > Dermanyssidae > Dermanyssus > Dermanyssus gallinae. Next base: position 629,816 of record QVRM01004299.1, on the reverse strand, counting down.
CAAGGTCTATACTCGGAAAAAGCTGACCGTTATCTTCAACGACTCATTATCTAACAGAGTCCCGAGTTGGGAAAGTGTATGGCGTGGAGTCATACGCCCGTTCCTTTGAAAGAGATGGGGCGCAGCCTGGCCCTATTGGCTACCGTGAAGCATCACGCATTGAGATTTTCGACCCCTCTCTCATATAAAGTTACCGACTATTCTCTGTGGTATTTAGCTGCGGCGAGCTCGTGGCCGCACAGGGCAACTGCTCTACGACAGGTTGTTTTTAACCGAGCTTCTATGTCTGTAAGAGCGGCAGAATCGAGAAAGGCCTGTTGCATTGGCCTGTGGAGGGAAGCTGCAAGAGCTATTTCCCAAAGGTCAATTGCAACAGGTAATCCTAGGCCGCCCCAAAAAACGAGAAGTAGAGCTTGGAGTGCACCAGCGGAGGGGCTGAGGTTCAGCCACGCCTCTATTGTAGCCAGCATGCTGTCATTGAGTCGTTCAAGGAGTCCGGAAACCAGCAAACAGTCTACACCCCGAAGCAAATGGTTAAGACGTAGGGCCCAAAATGAGAATCCCAGATGAAGGAGGCTTCGGTGAGAACATACCAAATGAATGCGTAACATCGTATGTTCTAGCTTGGCTAGCCACCTCTCGAGAGCACTCAACAGATGGTCCTGTCGAATACTGATGAAGGCGTTCCTAAAGTCCCGCCTGACCACAAGGGTAGCTCCAGAGCCAGAAGGGTGACTCCAGAAAAAACCAAATCGAATGCACGGCCGGGTGTCGCAAACCCGAGCTAACCAAGAGCACATTACATGTCTGCTTTGTTTTTAAAGGTGCCGACTGTCACAAACAGATCGAGCGCGCCCGCCACACAATTACAACAGACGACAGATAGCTAGAACGCACCACAAACTTGAGCAGACAACGAGAAGCACGTAGAGTGCACGCTGTAGCTGACGACGTTGTAGTAGCACGTGGAATGCCGCCAGGGCCGGGTCGGCCCGGCCGGCTGACGGTATATAAGCGGCTGCAGCCATGTTAGAAACACTCTTGACTCGTGTCTGTGCTGTGATCCGCCGCTGCGCGTCAGGGCCGCCATCCACGGGTTAGTCAGAGCCGGGCACGCTGTTGTGCCGCGTCATGCATGTGTGCGCGTAGGATAGGCTAGGTGTGAATTAAGACATTCAGTAGGGCCGCGCACTAATAGCAATGTGTCGATTTTTGTTTTGTTTTAATATAAGTGCGTTTTTTTAATAACATGTGCGATGACCATAACTTCATTTGTTTTTCCGTAAGGCTAATGCCCGTGTACGGTTGTGCACTGATACATCCAAGCATCATTGTCAAAGGAAGGAAATATCAAAGGAAGATATATATATATATATATATATGTATCGTGTCGTAAGTAGACCCACTGTCTAGTGAGAGCAAATGTGAGCGCAACCCATGCAGGCAAGACCAATATCGAAAAATAAATACGAAACGGTGTGTTTGATCATTCTTGATATATATTTGTCCTCGTTCCGCATTATTTCTGTAACACCGACCTTTGCCGACAGCCTTAGGATTGCGGTGATGAGCATACAGCTAGCCTCACGCTTCCATAGTTCTTCTTAAAGGCGAATAGTCGGGCCACAGATATGAACGGTCGCCATTCAGAGAGAATTTTAGATGAGTAAACTTCACATATATCTACTGCAAGCACGCAGCGCGTGAGTATCTCTAACGGTTCCTATCTCTTATAATTCTGCCCAATGGCGTGGAATCGGCCGAAAGTATGGCTGAGAGCGTTACGTTAGGTTAGAGGCATTACCGAGAAAAGCTTCGCCGATATTGGCACGATATTTTAGCACAAGGCCGACCACGGGGGCGCTGATCGATACCCTAATGGAGATTTTGTTGCATAGTGAGCAGGGACGATGTACCGCCGTACGAGTATATTGATGTACGGATGCAATCTATTACTGGGTACGTGGCCCTCAGTAATAGACTTGTGTGCCACGAACGTGCACAGAGAAGATGTTAAGTTTCTGGGGGGAAAATTGCTTCTTTAAGAAGAGACTGGATTAAGTAAGCGTTAACTAATCGAAATTGCAATATTTCCTCGGATAAGCAAAGGTCGTCGAGTAAGAATCGTCAGAGAGTCAGATTTATATGCTACAGGGCATTGGTAGAAAGCTGTTTTGCCCGGCGCGCGTCACGTCGATCTTTACGAGCGTGAGTTTGTCAACCTGCCCACTGGTGCAAAGTTGGCTAGAAGCGAGTATGAAGAAGGACCCTGGTGCAATGAATGATGCAAAGCATCAAGATAAACTGCCTACGAGCTGAGGCAGTACGTTAGGCATTTCCCTGTGAGGAGTCCATAGGCAACTTTGGTTAAGAAAATGGTTAAAATTGCAAGTAGCCAAGAAAAAGAGAATTACACTGCAGAGAGAAAATACTAGTTATTATAGAGACGCGTACATGAAAGCGGCCTTCCAGTGGAAGAAACTTCATGTAGATAGCGGAGCAGTAATGGTAAAGCAAATGAGTGGAACGGCCCAGGGTGGCGGACAACGTCGCATATTATTTTCGGTTCAGCTTAGAGCCTGCTTGAACGGGTATTGAAAGACTGGCCAAGAGAAATGGACAGGTTTTAGCGTACGCATTTATAGATTGTTTTTTTTTCGGAAAGTTTATGTGAGGTATATACAGACAATGGTAAAGGCGTGTAGCTGTATCAACTGAGATTAATCATTAACCGGTGGAAGATGGTGGCCGTAAAAGTCCGACAAAGCGGTCAATTAGGACATAATGACACACTACAACTACAAGAGGATTTAGTTTATAAACAGATTTACCAATTTGAAGATTACCATCATGACAGTGATTTGCTTATCACATGCAAGAGAGAGTGAGAAATGCGGCGAGAACAGCAGCGACGATAACAGACCCACAGATGCGTTCTACACAGATACAATAGTAGAATTGTTAAGAGTCACGGTGCGAACGATCGCTGCTTACGGAATACAATCCATGTGAACAAAACAGAATCACGGAAGTCTTGATACTTGCAGACACAACATTTTGTTTTGAAACTTCACACGCGGCGGGACTGAAAAGGCGCTTGACATATTTAAGGCAATAGAAGGTAGAACTAAAAGAGGTAGACCCGGGCATTTACAAAAACTAGAGTGGTGATAGATGATAATGGGCGGGGAGCAGAGGGAATATATGAATTAAGCAACGGCGTTTGCCGCACACAGCTCGGCGAATCAACTTAACGAGTCTTGCAATATATGTATGCATATGAGATAACAAGAAACATGTGATAGATACGCATGCCGTTGCAATGATATAAAACCATAATTTTCTACCGCTTTTCATTGAGACTTCATACGCCAAAATGCAGTAACTGATTTGGTGAAGAGAAAGAGAATATCGAACCAGGTTTTTTTTTCGCAAAACGTACTACACTTACACTGCGACTAAAATGCGCATGAGTATTTCTTCCTGATATGATGATAACGATGCCGATCGATCTTGACTTATGAATGGCAACTAAAAAAGCTTTTAAAAACTAGTTAAAAATTAGATGTAAATGCCTAGGTTACTATTTTTTTCGCAGTGGAGCAAAGGTTTCGCTTCTTTTAATGTTATTACTTGGGAACTAGCGTATGGGACATACAATAAGCGAAACAACCGCACTCGGTTATATTCGATTTAGCTTAGTAGTGCAGGCGACTGCTAGTCTGTATACACATGTTTAAGTTGCTGCGGAGAGTGCAAACGGCAGCAATAACAATGGCAAAAACAACAACAACAACACTGAGACAACAAAAACACCAAAACAAAAATCACAGCAGCAACAACAACAACGACAACAAATCACAACAGCAACAACAACAACGGCAAAAAGAACAACAACAACAACAACAACAGCAACAACGACGACGATGACGACAACAACAACTATAACGACAGCAACAACAACAACAATCACGATGATGATGAGCTTCCTAAACAATTCATTAAACCTGGGGAGATCTATCTGCTGAAATGCCACACCGTCCACGATCGCAGTGATAGCAGCGACCACAACGGCGGCAGCCGCGATAAGCATTGGCAGCGACAGCGGCTAGGCGACGAGGAAAGATGGCACTCGCGGTGACAGCGGCAAGAACGCCGGCTCGGCTGCGGCTTGAAGAGACGAGAAAAGCGGCCAAGCGTCAGCATCCCAGACCGAAAGCGGGCAGGGCGGCGGGGCAGAGGGCGACATGAAAGACACGCTTAGAGACTCCTCTATCTAGACGCAAGCGGTTGACGTTCCTGAATTCCCGAGACGCGCAAATAGGTGAAATACTTGGCTGCCATCCTTATCCGAAATAGCAGGGCATAATTAAATTTGTGATAGGCTGCAGTTCGTCCTGCTCCTCTCCGATTTCGGTACTCATTTATCTTTGTCTGCGGCTGCTGTAGATGTGATGTTGGCCTCCCTCTTCTGCTTTCCCCCACTTTTGCCACCCCAGGTCCTTATCCCCGGGCCACTTCGTTTAACAAAGAGAGATCCCGACGAACGACCCGCGGCCAGCAAAGTGTAAGAACACTAGTGTGGCGACCACACCGCGAGACAGTCGGCTTAGCGAACTGAATGCTGCTAATTGCAGTTATTGCAATGGCCATGATAATACTGATGACATTTTGGTCTGATATATTTCCGACAGATAGCCTGGAATAGATTAGGACCATCCTCCGGAGATTTATCCGAAGGGATAGATCTCCGCAGGATGGTCTTACCCTAATCCAAATAGGGCGGGAGAGAAGTAAGCAGGTAGATTGAAAGCACAAGGTAGTGAAACGCAACGTCAAACGGGCATTCGTAAGTGCAGACAGAAACAACAAATAGGGGTGAAAAAAAAACAGTACAGAAAAATATAGAACATATAGACATATTTGCAGTGCAAATAGGACTTAAAACAGAATATGGTTATGTGTGTGTGGCAAAGGAAGAGAAAATGGGAAAGTGAGAGGGAACGTGAAATTTGGCTATTGAACAGATATTACCTAATCGACGGGGGAAGGTGATGGTGTTGTTGTTGTTATCGGTTGTGATGTGTTGCAGGTGATGGTGTTGTTGTTGTTGTTGTTATCGGTTGATGACGTCCGCCGAGATGGCTATTGCTGCTGCCGCCGCCGTGATTATAGCAGATGGGGCGTTTTTTATCGTGCACACTCGCTGTGAATCCCAATGGAAGCCCATTGCTCTCTTACTATTATTGCCCTGTGCCAACCAACCAACGAAGCAACCAAGCGACATCGCCCTTGTCATCGTTGTCGTCGCGCTCTGTGGAAGTAAACGGGTAAAGACTGTCGTGCTTTGTTGATTAGTTGGTTGCGCTGAGCGCGCTCGCGTTGAGCGACGACGTGAGCAAAGCCCGAACGGGCGGCATTTGGTTTTCTCCTGCCAAAGAGCGGGCTTAACGTGTGACTGAGGCAAGCGTTAGTTCAACGTCTGTAGCAGCTAGGGGGTGACGGGGTGCAACGGCAGAAAGCTTGAGGAAGAGGGGTCCACGTGCCCACACGTTTACCCCCACCTGCCTAGCTGGGCAGACGAGACACACAGATACACCTTCAAATAATAAAGCTCTATGCGTCAAGCCAGCAAGCGTTAGCAGGCTGTCATGCGCCGCCTTGCCACTAGTCGTACGAGTCGAGCTGCTAGTCTCGCAATACCGTTATTCGCGTCCTGCACCCTATTTCTGCACGCTTCGGCGGCCGATAGATATACCGGCAGGCGACCGCTAAACGCCCCATTAGGCCGCATCCAGATAATGTTTCCCTTCTCCCAGGCCCCAGTTTTGAAACTCGGGTGCGACCAACCACGCTTAGTGTAGACCCGTACGACGGGCTCATCAGCGTAGTCGCGAGTTAGACCACTACTTTATTTTTGTTTGCTGAGCAGGGTAAAAAATGCATTTACGCACATTTGCGTTAATCTGCAGATAGTGTAGGACCTGACGCGGGTGATGTTAACGTGGCGGGCAATGCTCACCAATAAAACACCTTTGCTTCCTACCCAGTAGACGTTCGGAACTCTCTCTAAACAATGACCCCGGCGTAGTCTCTACTCCTCTGACATTGCATTGTGAAAAGCGTCTCTAAATTGCCTCTTTAATTGTTGTCTGTGATTCGACGTCTCAGTCCTTGCACGATTTCGTTGCGTTTTGTATATAGTCTACAAGAAGCGCTCGTTTGTCTTCGGGTTTCAGATAGATAGCCTAAAGAAGTCCTGGTCTCCACTGGTTTGATCTGTTCTTCAGAGCGTTTGTTTTATTTTTCTGTGATATACAATGGATTGTTTTTTGAGCACCTTCTGCGCTGTCGTTTTGATGTATTCCTCTGTTTTTGCGGTAGCTCTTGTCAGCGATCCTAGTTCCTTAGCTTATGTTGTTCATTGAGCTTTCATATCCTCGTAGATTGAGGTGGCTCGCCTAGTTTTGTCAGCCTTCTTCAGATCTGCGTGCGCTTATATTTTGATTTCTTCGTCTGTATGCTATTCCACTTTTCTGGGGACAGTTGTTTGGTATCTTACGACCGAGTTCCTATGTTATCACAGCCGGTACTCAGTAGACCCGACTTTGCAAACGGGTTGCTTTAGTCCGCTTCCGTCGCACGACCCGGCAATCCTTTTCCATGCGGTTTACCCATTAATGCTCCACCTCTTCTTTGCTGTACGGTATAGTAGCAATGCAAGGTACTGCATATTTTGCTGTGTTACATTGCACACTGTGCTTTAATCCCAATAAGCTTGACTTCATTTCTCGCCAAGGCATTTGAACGATGTGTATTAATGCAAATTTTAGCACACGTCGACTCTCATAATTTCTTCTCACCAAGACAATTTTGCTTTTGTGCGAGAAGATCTACCGAAACCGCTAATGCTTTTATTTACCAGACTATTTTTCATTCTTGCGTTCAGAGTAATGGATGTCTTGCAATTGCTGTCGATATTAGCAAGGCTTTCGACTGTGTAGATTCTGAAATTTTTATCTTTATCCTTCGATCCTTAGACTTTAATAATATGGGTTGTTCTTGGTTTTGGTCGTATCTTCAGGATCGAAAAATTACCGTCACTGGCCAATCGGCCTTATCCGGTCAGTTCTCTATGGGCCTTGGTATACCTCAGGGATCTCTAATGGGGCCTTTCCTGTTTATACTTTATATTAATATAGCTCTACGGAGCCTAGATAGGTTCTCCAGTATACGTGCGGTATCTTATACTGATGACTGCACTCTGCTCGTTCCCTTATCTAAAGATAACCTGCGGACAGGCTTTGATATAGCGAACAAAGCATTAGCAGTCCTCAGTGATGCTTCTTTCGCATGAAGACCAACGCCACAAAAACCCAGGCTGTACTTTTCCGGACGTCCCACTCTCCCATAACCTTTTCCAAGGGCGACTTAATTATGGATGGTACTCTACTAGAGCTGTCTCCAAATATCACCAAGCTGGGCTTAGTGTTTAATGAGCGTATGGCGTGGAACAGCCATGCTAACATACTTCAACATAAATTTGCACCTGCTGTTGCTGCACTTGCCCATCTTCGGCTTCGTGCGCTTCAAGTCTCTGTTCTCGTCTTGGCGTATAAGGCGCAAGTAGAGCCTCACTTCTGCTACTGTAGTGTGGCCTAAAATGGGTCTTACCAAAGTGTGATTGTATCACTTCAGTCCCTGTAAAACAAATCTATTCGTGCTATATTTGGTATGCGACCCAGACAATCAGTCGTCTTCCTGCTTAAAGAGCATGGTTGTTTTCATGTGAAGCAGCTGATATGTTTTGAGCTGCCATATTTGTTTACAAAGTCATGAACAATCTTATAGGGGCTGGCGACCATATCGTGAAAATGAACCACGCCGTCACTCCCTTATTGTTTAGACTAGAATTCTTCCCGCCATTGCCGCCATTCCCGATACGTTTGTTTCTTCCTTGTAGTTTCCATTTTTTTTGTCGGCTTCCCTCTCTTTAACGATTTTAAGTTGTACCTTTGATAGACTTTACTCAAGTCAAGATTACTGCACTACCATTTAATTTCCGCGCATTGCTCCTATTTTTTATATTGAATTGTCGTTCTCCTAAAAATGTTTGTCATTTAATTAAACAAAATTACTATATACGTGTTCTATATTTATTATAATTATTTTGATTCATTTATTTTTCTTTTTCTCTTGACGCAGCGACCACATGATATTCGTTCTAGCCCCTGGGCAACCTCCGCAGTACAGAGGCTGTACAGGCTTTCGGGTGTATTTGCAAGTACTCATGAATAGAGCTATGTGTTTCCTTCCTTCGTTCATTTATGACTCATTGTGTAAACTTAATGTGGAATTATATTGTCTCAGAAGAAGTCATAGGGCATACATATGACTTCTTTTGGGAAATACTCCGCTAATTCATGGCATCAGTGATCTGACGCACAGAAAAGACAGAAATCCTACTGAAGGAATCCTTGCGATCAGTCAAACCTTACATTGAATTGGGGCAGGGTCCAACTGGTCAAAAAGATGATCGACTCAGAAGTGATCATTGACAACGGCCAGACAGAGTTTCCTCATGTGATGAAAGTATACTACGACTGAGATCCTGATGGTGGCCAATATATGGCCGGTTGGCAGCTTACCACTGGCTGCAACGGTAAACTGACTCTTTAAACAGTCACCGGTCAGATGTCTTAGAGCTAACTGGAGAAGTGGCTTAGTTACTATATATTTAGAGACAAAAGCTATTTCTATTCACAGAATTCCAGTAACGTAGCAGTAATAACATAGAACCAACTGCTTCTGAAAATTATGAGCGCTATCAGCCCTAGTGGGCTCAAACAATTATTGAAACAACACTTGCTTTTATCATCAGTATCACTTCAGATAGAGAAGATGCTCTAGAAATAGGGAAATGCCCATAGTGTACTCTTGTAAATGTTTAAGGGTGTCTTAGCTAAATCGCAAATAACTTATGTCGCAAGCTTTAAATGCTGTGTTCAAATAAAAGCAAATTAGAGCAAAACATGCTCAAATGCTCTGCCAGCCGCCCTTGCACTAAACGGCTGGTACGAGTGGGTGTGCTGTTCTGCTGAAACATATATTGCAAACCATGAGATACAAAATGTTTCTACCTGCTTATTGCAGTTCGCAAAGCATGCACACACGCTTTCTGTTTAACTGCTTGGCCTTTTTGAAAAAACCTATGGTGCCATTGGGTCTTATTCTACAACACCACAGTCACGACGTGCACATTTCCTTTGTCCAACAATAGGTAAATGTTCTAGCTCGTGCGCAAGCCAGCGGTCATTTAACTGGTTGTTTTTTTTGTCTACAGCCAATGTATTCTCGTTAGAGCAGAACCGAACACGGCCTGCTTGAGGGAACTCTGGAGCGCCCGACAATGAACTTCAAAAGACTCTTCGCTCTATCGGCACAGAGAACCATGTCTGGCCCTCATGGCATAATACCTGAGGTCCTCGAGAGCAAATCTTCTCATGGTTTGCAATGACACACCAAATTTAAAGCTCAAGGAGGGCGCATCGAAGTATAAGGATCGCTCTTAGAAAACAAAAGAAAAATACCCCTAGTGAACTAAATAACGTATACTCTCGATAAGGGTCCGTCTGGCGCGAAGAGAGCGAGAACACAATAGCTGAGCTATCCAGAAATTCCATAAACGCAGTCGCTGGAGTGGCCATTACTGGAGCTTGCTTACATTCTACTTGAGATACGCTATCGTCGGTCACCAAGGACAAGACGCACGAATAGACGGTGGACATATTCCGACAAAAAGCTAATAGAATACGTTTGTCATCCATGCATAGCCAATAACCTCGAGAGATTGATGCTAAATGCCAGAGAACTAACCTATAGGGAAGACGCGACTGGTGAGAACAGTTGCTAACTCGAATAACGTTATACGTGCTAACGAGGAGAATGAAGAACTGGCCGAGACGCAAGTGGTGCTGGCAATGCAGATAGCACGAGCCCACTAAACGGTCTCAACGAAGGTTGCTTTAGTGTTGGCGAGGATCATCAATTGGCACCACAAGCGAAGGATAGGAGCGGTGTGAAGGTGTCCAGTAATGGCGAATCAAAGGACGCCATTGGCCCTTTTAGCTTAGCAGGTGGCGGACTCTTTGGAACAGCTTTAGGTAGATCAGTTATTGATGTTAAAAATGCCAGGACGAGTCTCGATATGGTATAATAGAATTTTTTTGCAGAAAAACATGATAATGGGACATGGTAATGTAGCCGAACAGCTGCGTCCAGAATACATATGTTTATTAAGTATTTGCAATGAGTTTGCATTTTAGGATGGCACTAGATTATGATGTCATCGTCATTACGTATAATTTGAACACTTTAACGACCGTTCTACCCGACGAAAGAGTGCAGAGACCGCTGACGCGCCTGAAAAGCACGTCTGCGAAAAGAACCGGCACATGGTGAAAGCTTTAGGTCAAACGTACCAAGTGATGCACAATGTATCTCGTGTACACGTACCGACCAGTGCACGCCATACCATCTCAAAGGTCTCTGGCGAGGTACACATGGCGATTAGCTACGCTACGCTACCTATGGCGAGGTACACATATAGCTACGCTGCCTCTGCCGAGGCCTCGGTCACTTTTCCCTGCCACTCCAACAAAAATTGCCGAAGTGGTCCTGTAACAAGTATCCTAAGCCTGACTCTGCTTGTTTCTACTGCCAATCTGCAACCCACTAGCAGGCACACGAAGCAAACAACACGCTGAACCAAATCAGGTGTCCCTATATTTTGACTTAGCTGCAAGTTGCCCTCGCCCCTTATGTTTACTTCAAGGTGAGGTTCGTGCTCTACTCCTAAATTGTCTTCGGGGTGACCCTGCTCGTATATAGATTAAAAGCCTACCTACTAATCTGCCCCGCCCTCCGTCTGGAAAACTCGCTAACAAATGAAAACCTCGTATCCTAACGAAATGGACTTCCTCTCGCATAAAATTTTTCGTCAAGGGTACAATGTCCACATTTTCAAACATGCGTTTTGGTGATAGTTGTCAAGTCCCGGTAAAACCTTCGTAATTCCAAAGCAGTAATTTACAGCTGTGAGCACCACGCAGTTGCCTTGGCAGAATGCGTCATTGCTCTCTAGTTGTTAAACCATGCCCGTTAGTAAGCTCTTCGCATACCCTAGTCTGGGTCGGCAGAGCCCCCAGCCAGGGCCAAAAACTCACGCTTTTCACCCAGAAGGCGCCCATAAGGGCGTTAGTATCGCGCTGTTTCGCTGCCGCTTGCTTGTGTATTTGGGAAGCATCGCTCTGTCTCGGCCTTAGGCATCCTTCCTGGAAGGAAGACCCCTTGCTTGCTTCGACCAGAAGATGAGTTTTCGCCACAGGGCGCTTACGTTATAGAAAATAAGACCATACAAGTCATCATCTCGAAAACAACTTGATCCGCAACGGCCGCTTGTCTTAAGCATGCTTAAAAACGTGACGTTGAGTAACAATGATGGCATGTGAGGACTCCCCTAGTCCTCGCACCAGACGTTTTACACGTGCTTGAAGAAAAGGTATCCCCCAATCTACGCTTGGCTATGCGGCTCGACCTTCGCGATGCCAGGGAATCTAAAGCCACTGTTTTTTATTTCTGTGACGAATAAGTTTCTTAGCTGCACGAATACACCAATTGTTTTGTGCATGTGACACGAACGAGGATCCGAGACTGCCTCAGACGTTCAATGAGCTTGTGGCCAATAAACCATCCACGCTTCACAACTTGCGCGCGACCTTCCCGACCACCCCTTAGACGTTTTTCCCAGTTAATATGGGCAAATGAGTGTAATGAAATCGGTGGTTAAAATATCTAGTTCCTACTAAAGGGTTCGTGTGCTTTACGGAGACAGCTCTAACGACCGTTTGGTGACTCTCGACAGACGTTCCTCTTGACAACCGTCCTTATTGAAGACCCCCGGATATAAGTATAATCAGAGAAAACACATATAGCACATTATTGGCCAGAGACGCCGACAACGTCGACAAAACACGCCTGTCGGCAGTCACGAGACCTTGGTTGGGACCGAGAGCATGCCTTAATGGCAGTCTCCTTCACCAGGCTGTAACCTCACTGCTTCTGGAAGACCAGTTCTGTGCACATATACTCCTACGTCTAGCTTACCCAGGCTTGGCCTGTAGTCGAGGGATATCCGTCCGGTTGATGCTCCGAACAGGTCTACGTAAAAAGACGTGGGGAATGGACCGACGCATAGATCGCTGTACATTCGAGACGCCGGTTGACATCACCGTGTCGACACGGCATAGCGGCAGCCACATCCGAGCTAGAGATTTCGGATCGGCCTACATACACTGCACGATGAATGCGAACCAGTGGGGCCACAAAAAAATCAACATCGTTCCGGTGCCCCGGCCACCGCAAGAAGGTTCCAGTCTGAAGCGGCACGGACACATCGGACATATCTGCCCGATGTCGAAAGCAGCGTTTTTTCGGCCAAGAGACGTTGCCAAAGCTGCTACCGTGACCGCTAGTGGCGATGTCGTCACCGCCGCCGACAAGAGGATTATGCTAACGGAAGAACTCAGCTGATAGAAGCAGCTGAGACGCGCGCGCTAGAAAGCGAGAAAAGAGGAGTACTGGACTCGGGCGAGATTGAAAGCTGGAAAGACAAAGCGACCAGGAGAGAGACCGAATTAAGAGATTTTGTAATCTCGGCCGTTGGGAGCGAAAGTGGTGTTTGACATCGGCTTGACTAAGCGTCTGGCTGCCTAACCGAGTAACCGCCGGCTCGATGTGCCTGGCAGGCTGGCGAGCCGGTCGGTCGGTTTTAATTAAATCGAATCAAAATCGGCGATCCTGAATGTCGTCATCATCAGCGTCACTATTAACATCAGCTGCTACAGCAGTGTTATTCTACCGCTGTTGGCATTCTCGGTGAACACCCGACCGTCCGCTCAGTGTACATCAGCATCTCCTGTTCCTCGGTGGAAGAAGAAGAAGAGCTTCGGCGAGTCAGGTAGTGGAGGAAGTCGAAAAGCCTTTCGGGAAACTCGAGATAGAAAGAGAGAGGCAAGAAATGGAACGAGAGAGAGAGAGAGAGAGAGAAATCGCGCGTGGGCAAAAGATGGAAAGAAAGGTTCTATATACAAACGACGAATGACCATGTAAGTGGGTATACAGAGTTTCGATAGATTCAGACTGAGCACATATATACATGAGAGAGAGAAAGAAAAACACATGATAAAAGAAAAGGCAACGGAGAGATACAGACAAAGAGAAAGAAAGAGAGAGAGAGAGAGAGAAATAGAGAGTGAAATTGCTGCATTCCTTCGTTGTATTGCTTTCTGCTTTAATGTCAGCGGCTTCCGGTGTTGTGTTCGACGGCACTCATGTATTGAGTGGATGAACGTACTCGTATCGTACCTAAATACTAGATACGGCCGCGGCGAGGCCGTACAGACAGCCAGGCGGCCCTACGTGCCAAATGCGATCGGCCTGCACTCTCTGCGAGCTCTTTGTCGGTTGGCTGCCTGATTTGCGTCCCGTCCTCCAGGTCACCCCCTTCCCCCCACTATTCGAGCGCCCGTTGTTTCCCCGCGGGCGTCGATTTGTCGTTGCCGATGATTGCAATTCTTCTCTATATTTTCCTGCTCACTATCATCCTACTCCATGTCGCACGACGCTGTTGCTCTCTCTATCTGCCTCCGCGCACCCTTGCTTAGTAGAGATGATGGGAACACTTCGCTGGATAGTGGATGCGTGCGCTGACACCATCATCCGCCATTACAGGCATAGCGCCACTCTCAGCACCGCGCGCCAATGTCCCGCTGCTTTAATCACTGCATTCAATTCACTGCGTTGGTCTAAATAGTGCGAGTAGTCGAGAAGGAGCTCGAGCTGAAGGTCCAATGCCCCCGCTTCCGCCCTGCCTCCTGCCTGGTTGCCCGCTGCCCAACCCGAGAGGCCTTCGGGAATTAACGCGAGCGATCGAAGTGATGAAGGTGCCAATGCTCTCCGCGCAGCCGCTGCTGTTATCGTGGTCGTCGTCAGTGCCTCCCTCTTGAGTAAAGGGGCTCACTAGACAGGCCCCACAGACAGGCAGAGAGGTAGGCGGAAAAGCAGGAAGGAATTTGCAGGACGTAGGGTCCTCACGCTATTGAGCCTACGGAGCGCCGCCTCGACGGGTCATGCGAGTGTATGTATGGCGCGATCAGGTCGCCTGCTAACAGATGCGACACAGCCAGTCAGAGGACATTTGCGAGGCAAGAGAGAGAGAGAGAGATCGCGCTCGTTGTCGTTGTCGTTGTTCTCGTCGTAGACCTCCTCGGCGACGCCATTGTGATTGTCAATACCCGGTAGGGTATGATGCCAGCACACGCGGCATGGACGCGTAAGCCGCCAGGCTGTACAAGTGGTCGGCTATCTGCTGTAGTAGCAGTAGACGTCGTAGTAGCTGGTATTCGCCGAATAGTCTGCGCGATCCAATGTAATTCAACGCGCGCATACCACAATGACGGACGGGGCGGTGGGAAGTTGTCTCGAAGAAGACCGTCCGTTCTCACTCGTCAATGCGATCAATGCGGTGGCGCCCGCCCTTGCTGTCTCTGACATGTGAGTGCGAGCCGGCAGCGAGCTCTATCCACGTATTATAGGCATGATATCGTTGGCTCGCCCGTGAAACGCCGATGACCGAAGATCCCTCCCCCCTCCTCGAAATGCATTTCCTGGTGAATGATGGTTAAATTATTGCCAACCAGTTAGTTGGCTCGGCAGGAAGCGTATTGTATGTACAGTCCTCATGTCAAGAGCGAACCGTTAGAGAGCAGAGATATCAAAATCTGCTAAGGACAGCGAGGTAGGTCTTGATCCTTTGTCGTTGGGCTTTTCAACTTCGTCTCTGTAAGCGGGCTCACTACTACTACCTTGTCGTCCATCTTGTATCGTGAAATGGTACAAATAAGCTCGGTACCGCAAAGGCAAGTCTGTGTGCAAGAACTGCATTGGAACTGCCACTGTCGGCAGAATGCTGGTTCAAAGTAGAGCCACGGAGGATGACTCTTGTAGCAAAATTGCATATGGTTTGTATAGTGAAGAGCTCCCGGTCAGATAGTGAAAGAACAAATCACCATCGGGATCTACCATTTTGCGCTACGTTGAGGTCGAGCCTACGATTTATGGCTTCAACACTGCCAAACAAACATGAATTCCCAATATTCAGCTATGTATCAATGTGTGTATGCAAGGAAGTGTGTGCTAACATACATGCAAATATGCATCATTACATTTATTTCGCTCATATTAAATATTTAGCATTGCTAACTATATTGTGTCAGCTGCCCTCGACTTGTCGTACGAGGGAGAGGGTTCGGCGTTCTTTTTGTAAGAGCCAAGCCCTTAGGCAGACGCATAATACTTCGTAGGAGAAATGAGCGTGGGGATAGTAGCAGAAAATCTAATCGCAGTCATGTCACCTAAACTAGAACTAGTGGCTACCTATGTACAACCGACGGGGACGGAGTCCACAGAGACGATGGTCGAGCGCCTCTTGATGGGGATAGAAGCGCTACCGCGAAAGGCTCCGATGATCATAAGAGGGGATTTTAACGCGAGATTAGACAGGATTGACTCGGAACGAACGGTGGCTTTGCTAGACGTACTGGAGGAGACCGGCTGTTGGGTAGTTAACAGGGCAGATGTGTGCACATATGAATGCCACTCCGGGACATCAGTTATTGATATATTTGCAACCGATATAGACAGAAAGGACATACAATTTACAGGGGACGACAATCCTTTACAGGAAGGGGCGGGACTCAGAAAACATATACCTATGGGTATCCGGGTAAAAATTAGAAGCAGTGTTCAAGAACGAGGGAAGAGGGAAGGATCAGGGAGAAAGCTTAGCGGCAACGTCCTTTTACAAGGGCTTAGCGGGGTACTTCCGGTGCCAGGGGTAATCCAGGTAGATTCCTATGAACGCAGTCTAGTAGGCTTATTGAGGTCTGCGATGCTGCCGCCACAGGAGAGAAGCGGAAGACCCTGGTTTAATGAAAGGTGCAGGGCAGCCAAGCAAGCTAGTAAGCTGACGCGAGAATATGTAAAGACCGTTCCGTTAATGAGGCCGTTGGCAGCGTTGGTTAAACGGCTGGTTAAGAAAGCGTATAAGGAGGAGAAGAAGAAGCACTGGGAAAAAAATAGAGTGGGTAGCAATAAGGGAGGCTGACGAACGTCCACATACATGGCTGAAACGAAAGGGGAGAAGACAGTGTTCCGTAGAGACGGGTAGGTTAGTCGAACATTTTAGGCGAATATTGGCCGGGGCGGACACAACTCCGAAAGCGCCGCTAGAATACGAAGGCCCGTGGGATCAGACAACGGAAGAAGCGAGGGTTTGGATAGGGAGAGAAATCTCAATTAGGGAAGTGATAGAAGCAATAGACAGAGCACCACGGGGCAAAGCGCACGGGAAAGACTTGATAAGAAATGAACACATGAAGGATACCCTAATTCTCGCACCTTGCTGGCAAGCCTTATTCAATGAATGTTTAAACAAGGGGGAAATTCCAGAGGCCTGGAGGAAAGCGACTTTAATAGTCATTCCAAAAGGAAAGGGAGTAGAAACTGAACCAGAAGCTTGGAGGGGAATATCAATAAAAAGCTGTCCGTATAAAATATTCTCGGGAATAATAGCTAGAAGACTGGGGTCATTCTTGGAGGAGCGGGGGGTAATACCGGAGGAGCAGCATGGATTTAGGAAGGGAAAATCAACTTACTCAGCAATTCGGGAGCTGCTAGGAGCAATCTGGGAAACGCTGTCTAGGCCAAGAAGTTGTATATATGCGGTGTTTGTAGATTTAAAGGCAGCGTTTGACATAGCACCAAGGGATAAAATAGTTGAAGAGCTGGCAAAATCGGGAGTGCCGGCAGCAGTTCTGAGGTTACTTATTAATATGTTAAAGCAGAACACGGTGCAGATTGATAACGGGGTCGGTATTGCGGGAGAAGTGGCTCAAACCACAGGCGTCGCACAAGGCGATGGACTGAGCCCATTGCTGTTTTCCGTACTTTTGGGTGGACTACCAGAGTGGATAAGGGCGGGCTGGACCCAAGAGTGGGCCAGAATCTTACTGTACGCTGATGATGTGGTCATCTTTGGTGGCAGTCTTTTCAGGGTGAAACAAGCCATGAATCGACTAGTTACATTCATGGATGAGAAGGGCTTGAAGGTTAACTGGGGAAAGACAGTAGCTATGAAATTCCGAAGGGGCGGCCGTATGGCCAGGGGTGACGTGATCCAAGTCAGGGAAACAGAAATTAAATTTGTAAACAAATTTACATACCTAGGCATAACCTTGTCAACAAGCGGCAGCAGTTTTCGATTACACATCCAGGAGAGGGTCAGGAAGGCCACCATCGCAGCTGTGGCAATTAAATGGCCACATATGCTTTCAGTTCATGCAGCAATTGCTCTTTTCGGGATACAGATAGCACCCATAGCCACATACGGCATTCCACTAATATGGGATAAGTTGGGAGTAGGCGAATTGCGTTTAATTGATGGGGTGAGGTTTTTCTTTTTAAAGAGGGTTTTTGCGCTTTCGAATACTTGCAGGAATAGAATTGTTCACGTCTTAGAGGGTGGCCCGCTACTGACGGAAGAACTACAAAAACGATTTAATCTGAAGAAAACGTGCGCCTTTGAAGTTTATATGCGAAACTGGGAAACTAAAATTAGGGAAGTGGACATAGGTATTTATGGAACAGCAGCAATGACGAGAACTGAATGGCGGGGTAGCGGTGTAATAGGTCGACATCTAACGACGGCCTTTGCAGCTCACGGATTTCATCACGTTCTGTGCAACGTGGAGGGTTTTCATGAACCACAGGATGAATGTCAATGCAAACAATGCTGGAGCAAATGTGATCGATACCACGCCGCGGTATGCCCGGCGGTTAGGTCTATAGCAGAACTAGCAAAACGCTAGATTGTTGGCGTCTCGAAACATTTTGATGTAACATAAACACATTTACCCAGTTTGGGTGTTAATAAAACAAATATAATACTTCGTACACGCTTAAGAACACAGGCGCAAATGCACTGTGTGTACTCCTCGTGAAAGTTCCTATTCAAACAGCCCAGGTGATGATAGCAATGAGCTATGTATCTGGTGTAGGCGTGGTAATTGTCACATGCAAGACCAGGCCAGAGGTAAGAGGCACAGAAATTATACAGAGCTCCAACCACCCGTCGGATCGTTCAACTTTACTTTCTCATTGCGAGACAAAGTTTCCCAATAGTATTGTAGGCGGTGTACTAAGTCTCAATAGAATTAATTCAACGACAGGTGCACAGCATGACATGAGCATACACATAAAGCGGCATCTTAAGCACATTCATTGACAGGCAAAGTAGTTCCTTCATGTACATTGTGAAACACCCTTCAAACAAGCCAAAGTTTGCCTGAGTGAAGTGTTCTCATCCCATGCCAAGCCCATCGGGTTCTTAAACAATTCGCCAAACGTCGCCTACCTTTCCATAAAGACAAAAATTAGAGTAGTGTGTGCTGTCTTGACGACGAGACAGTCATCCTCATGTAATGAAACCAACATCCTAAATACTGCAAATAGTTGAAAAACCCTAAGGCGGCCGCAACGTATAATGTCTTCGGTTGTCAACCGACCCCCTCTTTTAAACGTTTTTCTTTCTGAATCACAACCTTGGGTTTCAAAGCGTTTATTTCCAGCCCTCGTAAAACAAGCAACACCTATGCTAGAGAAGTGAAACGCTGAGAGCCAGCAAGCCCTGCGTGTCGGAATATGACTTCGCTAGAACATTTCCCGCGCAGTTAAGAAAAGGGTCAGCTGACTGGTTTGGCGCGCCTCGCGAAAACGTTCGTTTATTCAGGCCAGCGCGGCAGGCTTCGAAAGATAGGGTGCACTTACGCAGGTTAGCCCATAACTAGTTAACACACACACACATATACATATATTTATATATTTATATATATATACTTGCTGTTTGCCCCCAGGGCAGGAACATCCTTCATCGGTTACGGCGAAGGAACGTTGAAGACCTGTCTTCCTGTCTATCCGCCCGTCGGTATGGGTGGATGGATTTATAATTCGTTTAGCATGTATACATAAATACACATGTCGTCATTCTCTTATACGCTAAGGGCGCTTAGAACGGCAGCATAACGAAACATGCAGAGATAACTAGGGGTTTCCCCGACAGTCCTTGTGGCAGCAGCAGCATGGTCACTGACCCTCGGCGGTATGGTATTTATGATCCACTCTCAATGAGCATCGCTCAACGAAAATTTGATCAACAACATATCGAGAACGAGATCGAACCGGCGACATTACGGTAAATGGTGACAGCCATAACGAGCGCACTGTCCCCCTAGAGTGCGCCGCTGCGCGCTATGTATGCCCAATGGTGTATACGGGCGAGGGTGTAGAGGATTGTGACTCGTCGTCGTTGTGGTCCTCTTACTTGCAGGCCGTAATTGCAGGCCAAGGACAGAAAATGGAAACGACGTAACAGCGCTGTCTCGCTCCTAGGTCCGCCCCTGTACTACCTACCGCCAGGCGAGCCATTGTTACTTACGTTCAAACACGGCAGCAGTGTAGCGCGTCCCATTCCTATTCTGTGTGAGTCTCTCTCTCTCTATCTCTCTTCCACATTCACTCTATAATACTCTCCCTATTTCTCTCCCCCCCCCCCGCCACGCCTCTAGCTTTCTTCCCGATCCCTGGTACCTGTAGCAGCATCTGCTCTCTGCGTATTCTCTCGGTTACGTTCTATTCGAGTGTGGCTGGTCTTGGTCCTGTTGGTGATGGTGGGAACGGCGGCAGAGGACCTTCTGGGTTATCACATGACGACGACGATAGCAGACGATGGGGGGGCGGCCACTCAGCGCCGCCATAAGAGCACCATCGTCATCAGTCGTCCATGTCGTCAGGGCTCCTCCCCCGGCCCCCGCCAGCACCGACCACAGCGCCCCGGCCATGGTAGCAGAAGCAACAGTTCTCTGTTGCTGTCATTGTTGTGGTGTCGGCAGCTTTGAACTATGAGGGAGATAAAGGGAGCGCGCGCGAGAGAGAGAGCGAGAGAGAGAAACAGGGGCTAACGTCGTCCATACAAATACGCCTACAAATATGCTACCTATACAGACTGCTGGTGTTGCTTCTACTACTCATTTGCAATCAAAGACCAATGTGCATTTAGAAACAAGTTGATATGGATCTTTGTCCATCGCTGTTGTGGCGGCTGCGGATACTACTCGGCCCCCGGTGACGCTGTTTGTCTTCCCGCACAGAGAAGCACAGCCAAGTCAGCAGGGCCAACGAGCGGCCCAATGAGTATTCATAAAGCGCGCTGACATAGAAAGACACTGATATATATATATATATATATATAAAAAAAAATATATATATATATATATAGTTACATGCGGAATGGACGCTTACGCGAACTGATAGCGGTTGATGGAGATGCCAGTAAAGAATTGCGTGCAAATGTGATGGACAGAGCATTCTGCCTAGGGTAATAATTAACGACCGACCTACCTACTATTGACGCTACGAAATGCGGGCCGGGCCGATGTTTTTAGACGACGCTTTCTCTTGCAGCTGACGAACGAAGGCACCCGCGACTCTTAGTAAAATGTTTTAAATGTATATAATTATATTGGTCTTAAACTTGTATTGGAGTAATTATAAGGTTTTAAACGTTTATTGTGTTAATTATACTTAATGCTTGCCGTTGCATTATTGCTTACACACTACTGACTTGTACACATATTTGTGCACGTGTGTAGTCTAGACAAAAGGTGACATACTGCTAACCTGTTGCGCATGTCAATAAAACCTGATTGATTGATTAAAACACAAAACCGTTTCCAAGTGTATTCGTCCACAGAACTTGATTGAAACAGACTAAACGTTGTCTAAAATACATGTCATATATATATATATATATATATATATATATATATATATAATTTTCATTCATTTATGAATCACCTTTGTTAGGTATAATTATACATAAAAACACGATCACTAAGCCAGCCTGGCCAGTGATTCAACTCTGGGGCACTCCCCCGCATGATATCTCCCACAAGCTCTCCCACACCTGTTACAGATACATTCTTCTGTCGGCTCATGGTACCCTTGAGTTTTACAGAGAACATGGTGGAAGCCTTGCACTGCATAGCGTACTACCACACTTCGGTTGGTGCGATGCAGTCCCTTCCACGCATTGTTTGTCATTGCACCTGTACTAAAGAAGTCGGGGTCCACGTCTGACAATCTCACCTCCCACTGACAGATAAAGTCCCTGTAGGCCTGTGTTTCCGGCAACCGGAACTGGCGTTGCAGGTCCTCCATGAAGAGCGGGGTACCGGCGAGTAAATAGACCAGACGATTGCGGCATGACGAGTGGAGGCCGAGCACTCGCTTGAGAAAGGCGGGTTTTACTCGATCAAGCCTCGCGAGCTGGGCCACGCTCAAGTTCTCCCAAATAAGCTGTATGCCGTAGGATGCCGTGGGCGCGACCTTAAGGTTGAAAAGTTTTAGCGCCGCGTTAAGGGAAAGAAGCGTGGGTTTCTCAATTCCGACGCCTTCTACGAGGGCTTTTCTGACCCTCTCGGCGATGTGCTCCGTAAACGACGTACCGGAGGTCGGGAGAGAGAGGCCAAGAAACGGAAAGTTGTTGACATACTCCAGTGGTGTGGAGTACAACCGTAGCTCATCGCTGGTTGCAAGTCGACCAGCTTTACGGAACTTAATGGCCTTGGTCTTGCCGATGTTGATCTCAAGTCCTACATCTGCCACGTACTGCTCGAGCCTCGCTAGGCTCTGCTGCACCTCGAATCGGCTTGTTCCATATATCGCGAGATCGTCTGCGTATAGTAGAATGTCTGGGCGGACGGACTCTCGAGTGCCCACGATGCGTCGCGGAAGATCGTTGAGCAGGATGGAGAACAGCAGCGGACTTAAGTTGTCCCCCTGCGCGACTCCCGTCGTTTGCACAAAGGGGCACAATTCAGCCACCCCATCCTGTATGGTGATCGGGTTTTCCTGCAGGATTGCCCCGATGAGCTGGAGGATGTTGGCAGGCACGCCCGCTTCAGCCAACTTGAAGATAATCTTGTCTCTGGGAGCTCCATCAAAGGTCGAGCGGAAATCCACAAAGACGGCGTACTATAAGTATATATAAGTATATATATAAGTGAAGCGTCAATTGCCTTCTGAAAACGCATGCACTGGAAATATTAGGCTATCTTGTATAGAGTGGGTTGGGACCCCACTACCGATCACAGATGGTGCTAATAAGCCGGAAACTGTGGCGTTCCAGACAAGCATGTTGCCCCGACTGAAGGGGGTAAGAGCCATTCCACCTGGTCGCTTACCATCGTCAGCGGAGGGACCCTGGGGCTCTCGGATGCAGCGGAATTCGCAAGATCACAGAACGCTCAGAAGGTGTCGTCACTACCAACTTGCCTGAAATGTGTCCGGCACTCACGATGTACGATAACCCGTGATGGGCTAATTTGTCAACGGATTGGCCACATTTGCGACAGGTCACAGCCGAGACAAAACCCTGTCCTGATTCGGGTCGTTTCGTTGTCCAAGAGGGCGCCCAATGGGGCGAATGGTAGCCCATGCAACCAGAACCCGGATCCCTTAGCAGCGACCACCCGATGACGAGCCTTGGTGGAGTTGTCGACAGCGCCCGCAGGTAAGCCGCGATACCCTTCATTGTATAGGAATGCCCCCCAGTCACGTTGATTTAAAGGATTATCCGGAGCGCCACTGCAAACTGTCTTTAGCTCTTCGTACAGGCGTTTCATGAGTTCTCGTACCCTTGTACTGAGCATTGCCGGTCCTAAGGGTGCGGCGCCGTCGTTCTCAGATCGGAGAGGGAAGGAGACTATCGTTGGCACATTGGAGACGAACGGATCCAGGCTCTTCTTTGGGATCTGTAGTTGCGCCTGTTCTTGAGTGGATGGCGCCAGCGATAGGTTATAGAGAGATTCAAGGGTGCTTAGAGGCAATCCGTTCAATTAACGCAGGTCGTCCAATCGCCCTGTTGATTCAACTTCGCGGAGAAGGTAGATGACCCTAGAATTAAAACATTTTTTAAATAGGTTGTTCTTATTTCTTGACCATACTCCGTCCCCTACGGGCTTGAAACTCACCTTGTGGTATATCTTTAATGCACCGAGCGCCGGAGAAGTCCTTGGAAGCTGAGAACGACGATCGAAGTAAAAAGAAGGCAAAGTGAGTACTGAGCGGGGCGAGGTTGTCAGCGTCGACATTTAGCCTATTCTGCAATTTTTCAGTACGCGTGCGAGCCCCTTCCGGCCGGAGGGGACTCCAGAAGCTTCAGGTAGTAGTCGATGGTAACCTTACATCTCGTTAATAAGACCACAAGGGTACGGAGGTCGGGGGCCTGTGCACTGTCACCCGTAACGTAGAACTTGCATTTCTCTAAACCCGACGCCTTACGAATATCAAGCACGCGTCGGACATTGTCGGCTATCATGTCTACCACGGCTACCATCGCCCCTAACACGTCATCTGCATCAGGAGGCGTGCGTGATTTACTAGAAGCTCGGAAAACACGTTCAGCGGCCTCGGCCCCGGCTGGCAAAGCCAAGCTGGTGGGGGGGGGAATCCGATCGGCTGTGTTCCCCAGGGTCAATAATAGTAAAACCGTTAGCAATTGGGGTCGAACAAAGTTAAAATCCCCGACAAAACTCCTGACAAAACTCTTGACTGCAGCTATAATTTCTTTCCTTGAAGTAGAAGGTCAAATCCTGGCGGACTTCGTTTGTAGATCGCTCGGGCCCGTAGGCCGACCTAACGTGAATAAGAACAAGAAGGTCGCCCGCGAACGCAAGAAGCTTGACCCCAAATGAGAGGCTTTCTAGTCGGAGCACTCCGTCGTAGGTCACTCTCCAAAGGAGCGATCCAGGGCATTCCTGCCGTTATGCTGAATTCGTAGCCGTGACACGTAATAGTCCGTTCATATAGGTAATTTAGGACAACGCGGAGCTGGTAGTAGTATCGCGCTGATTAGTACGCACTGATTACGACGTCTCAGGCGGCGCCAAGAGCCATCTGTTCCCACAAGACCCTTAAGATGGGATCGAGGTGGTGCAGACCTGAGGAGTGGATCAGGCTCCCAAACTGCGACAGGCGCCATAAGCTGGGTCATAATGCCTACGATTGCAAAGTAATGACCCAGGGACCCCGCGTATGCCAAAAATGCGGTGTGCCCGACCATCTGGTAGCAAACTGCAAAGAAATGGCATCAAAATGTCTAGTCTGCAGAGTAGAAGGGCATCGAGCAAACAGGGTGTCTTGCCCGGACTACAGAGAGCAAGGCAGCGGTTGGGGGCTCGAAAGGCGTCACCACGGACCAGGGAGAAACAAAAAATGGGAAAAAGACCCTCACAGAAGCTCAGCTGAAAATAAAAAACATTACGAACGGAAGACAAAGGAACATAAAGACAAAAGGGCTAAAAACAGAAGACTGCCGTTATCCCGGGAGAGGAAGAGAAAGAGAGACTGGATTCTAGTAGGCGGGGCCCCTTCATCCGACCAATGTTAAAGATACTTCAAGTAAACCTTAACCGCTGCAGGGTGGCCCATAATTTGCTCGAGAAGACAGCACGGAGAGAGGTCATGGGTCTTTGCCTGCTGTTCGAGCCAAACATCGCGATTACCAAACGAAAAGCAAAAAAAGTATCTGACGCAGAGGATATCGCTATCTGGTAGACGGGTTCTGTAAAGAACCTCGTGATTAGGGAGCGAGAGGTCGGAAGAGGTTTCTCCTGGTTGGAGATTGATGGGGTAGCGTATTCTACAGCCGCTACTTCTCTCCCAACAGGGAGGAGGGGGAATTCGAGGAATTTCTCGACGAGCTTGCCCAGAGCGCGAAGACACATGTAGGCAAGAGCGTAGTGATCACCGGGGACTTTAACGCAGCCGGCATAGCATAGGGTAGCCGGACCACAACTAAACGGTTTTAAGCTCTACATGAGTGGATGGCTAAAAAGAGTCATATACTGCTTAATGACGGAGGGGTCCCCACCTTTTCTAGGTCGGCCTTCATTGACCTACCAATGGCCAACGAGGTGGCCTTCCCACTGGCGGCAAAGTGGCGGGTG
Organism: Dermanyssus gallinae; assembly: GCA_003439945.1. NCBI lineage: Eukaryota > Metazoa > Arthropoda > Arachnida > Mesostigmata > Dermanyssidae > Dermanyssus > Dermanyssus gallinae. The sequence goes on along the minus strand of QVRM01004299.1, from coordinate 604,632 downwards.
AGGGAGACGGCGGAGACCATAAGTGAACACAGATATATTTGCTTCACTATAGGTTTCCTTGGGGGTTCCTCGCCCCACTCATTAGTAAGAGGTGGCAAATGCGGAAACTCGATGTGAAAATTCTAGAAGTTGAGATAGACATGAGTTGCGGACGGCTCGGTGACACGGTGGCGGAATTAATACCAAATTACTGTCACTCTCTCCACAGCATGTAGAAAAGCTCCTCCCTCGTACCACCACAAGGGCCGCCACCCTCCCAACTACTGGTGGAACGAAGAAAGTGCAAGCCGTCCGCAATCTCTATGTTCCACCTAAATTCGAAGCTGAATTCCAATTAACAGAGTACAAAGTGCTCAAACGAGGACTCCGAGGGCTCATCGCCAAAAGTAAAGCCTAAGCGTGGAGAGAGCTGATAGACCGCGGATGGAAAGCGACGCATGGGGCCTGCCGTACCGAGTGATCATGGCCCAGACTCAAAGCATTTGGCCTGGATGGAGTTCCCCCGGAGGGTAGCGAGGCTAATCGCGGTTTTCCAAAGCGAGGTCGAAAGATGGCCTAAGATCTTCAAGACCCTTGCCAAACAAGCTCCTCAGAGAGAAAAGTTCCTCGTATTAGCCTTGTCCTGATTCCCAAACCCGGGGGGAAGACGGGACCCTCAGCTTACCGGCCTATAAGCCACACTGGTGCCATGGGTAAGATCCTGGAGAACGTTATTGTCAATAGGCTGAACGAAGCGATCTAGGAACAGAACGCCCTATTAAATGTTCAGCATGGTTTCCAAAAAGGCAGAGCCACACTTGGGGCTATAAAGAAGATTCTGCAGCGGGCGGGTGAAGAGACCATGAAGACCCTCAAAACGAAGGCATTTGTACTTCTAATCCTGCTGGATGTCAAAAACTCCTTCAACACAATGAATTGAAATGTTGAAAGGAAGGGATTTTTCCCTAATTTACCTGGATGACAGGGATCTGGTTGCAGGGGGGCAGGAGTGCAAGGTTACCGCCGGAGTCCCACAGGCCTCGATCCTGGGGTCCGTGATCTAGAATATAGCTTGTGACGGGGTGCCCGACACCAGGTCTCCCGGTAAAGAAGCATTGTACGCACCATGGAGAACATCCTGCGCGCCAAGGTGAAGAAAAACCGGTACTGCATGACATTATCCCGCGGGGCATCCCGGGATAGCTACATTTGTAAGCTACTCTCCCCTTTCGATCATTGGAAGTTATGCTTATGCAGTTCCCGATCGGTTGCGGGGATTGGGGCATAACTCGTTTTTAGTGGGTTGAAGCCCCACACTACCGGCCCACACTTGCAGACGAGTTCCCTGCGGTGATGTCCGCGTGTGCGTACCACATTTTCTAGTTAGCCCTCAAAAAAAAGTATATGGTGGGGACGTTGGCGTATGCCGACGATATTGCACTCATAGTTACGGCCAGAAGAGAGCCCTGGAGAGCGCCGCCAATGCAATAGGGCCTTGTTAACGGTGTCCAAGTGGATTAAATCCCATTACATAAAACTAGCGCCTGACAAGACGAAGGCAATATACTGAACAGGCAGATACAGGACGACCGGCGTTAACCTCGTGATGGCGGGACACCCGATAGAAATCAGAAAGAAGGTGAAGCACTTTGGGGGTATGCTAGGTACGGGAATGATCGGATTTCCGCCAGGGCCAAATATGCCCAAGAGGTCCCCCTGAACCTGGCGGAAGGAGTAAATAAGGCTCCTGGCCTCGGTGGCCAAATCAACGGCGCTATAGGCAGCCCCAGTTTGAGGGGACATGGCACTGCGGACAGCAAAAAATAAGAATGCACTAAGGTCGACCCAACGAACGCTGGCAATCAGGCTAAGCCAGGCGTATTGGACGGTCTCAACTAAAGTTCTCCTGGTCGTAGCCACATGCTGCCATGGGACCTCCTAGTGGCTGAAAGAAGTAAAATGTACCTATATTAAGATCTGTATCTCAGCAGGACCAGGAGTGCCACACTATCAGCCTGCTTCGAGGAATGGGCGCTGGTAAGAATCAGTGTGACCACATGTAGCTGTACCAAGAGCCTGATACCGGACCCCCGGTTGTGGTACAACACGGGAAACCTTTCTACTGGACGACACAGGTTCTGACCGGACACGGCCAATTCTAAGGCTACATGTCAAGAATTAAGAAGGCCATCCGCGATATTTGCGTACTGTGTCACTTTAGAGAGACGGACACCGTGGAGCATACTGTTCTGCTGTGTGATGCACTCAGAAAAGCGAGGAAAGCAGAATTAACCGCTCTGAGAGGTCGGACCGTTAGGGAGGTGGTCGCCCTGACATGATGGCTTCGACGGAGGCATGAAAGGAAGCGACGAACTTGTACGACGCCATTTTGACACTCATGACAGCTAAGGAAATGGCCAGGCGGAAGAGGCTTGAGCGGGTCTCTCGGGAGAGAAGGGAGCAGCCGGGCCCTCGCGGCCTTGACAGTCTCTCACAGTATTGTTTACAAAATGGCAGAATTTCCCTATCCAACCGCAGGTAAACATGCGGCATGCTAGACAGGGATAGAGATGCGTGAAGGACAGCGGCAAAGACGCCTCTCCCACGGCTTTGAAGTAATGCTAAAGTAATACCCAGCCTAGGGGGAAGGGGGTATCCGGGTTTAGTGGGTATGCGAGTCCCACACTAGTGAAGCAGGCTGCTAGTGACGCATATGCATCATGCATTCCCAAAACCTTCCATAACAAAAAAACCATCTGCGCAGTCTTGAAGACGCTGCTCTTAAATAGCCTCACACGCCTTTGCTAGCATGCCTAGCAAGCATACAGGTAGATGAAAGTGCCTAATAGACACTTATGTAATTAAGAATTATGCCAGTTCTGTAAATTTTAAATTACGATGCTGGCACGCAATTGGTTACTACAAGAAAACACGATTTTCACATAAATACTAAATAAACACATTAGCTGTTGGAGGCATTTTGTGGCTGAAAATGAAATGTGTACACGTCGAATTGTTTTACTATACTATCACCGAACAGGAATTGTTTAAAGCACCTTCCGTTCTTAACGTTCGTTCTGGGACGATTTCTGATTGTCCCCAAAGAATTATTGTAGAATGACGTAGATTCTTCCTTTACATCAAATGTATAGTGTTATTTACGGAACAGTGCCGATAAAGATTTCTGTCGATGACGTCAGAATCAGAAGCAGGCCGAACTATATAAAACTAAGAAGTAAGGGTTAATTCGTTCACATGTCGACAGAAGCATTGAGAAATTGACAAATGGCTGTCAATGCACACTATATACAGTATATACACTATATACAGCGGCTATTCTCTCGCCTTGTACAAAACTACCAAAACATAAATGTGACCTATTAGTTGACCTGAAGAACACAGAGCAAATTTCGCAGCTGTTATTTTTAGCGAGCTAACTGAGCTATCTTGTGCATTTACATGTATCAGTATACTATATGGGCTCTTCATACTGCACGTGTTGTTTGTAGAAGTCAACCGACAACACAAATGATCAAGGTTAAGCAGATACAAATATTGCCTTAAGTAAAACAAATATATGTATGTATTTGAATCCGCTGCTCAAGCAAGAGACCCAAGCTATTGTCGGTTAAAGCCAAAGTCCATGTTACGTAAGCTCAACATCGAGTGTAGATGTCTAGTGTACAGAAGCAAAGAACGGAGTCCGGCACGGAGAGTAGCTGCCATAATAGCAGCGATCATTCTCTTGATATATATATATTATATAATTATAACGCTTAACGTATACAGGTAGTTCAATAAGTTCTTAGAATGAGCTTTTTAGAATTCGAATTTTGGCACGCTTTCACCGCTAATAGGAACTGCAACTTTTCGACTGCTAGCACTCAATATATTATGGTGACTGGCCGTTGCGATTTCGTTTGATAGCTTTTCCCGTGCAACGTATCGGCGTGATTTTTAAAAATGGAGAAAAAAGAGTTTCGAGTGGTTATCAAGCATTTTTATTTCAAAGGTTGGAATGCGACCCAAGTAAAAATTGAGTTAGACGAGACGTACAGTGACTCTGCGCCATGTTTTGCCACTGTTTCCAACTGGATTAATGTGTTAAAAAGAGGTCGCAGGAGCACCGAGGATGAACTACGTCCAGGAGGCCAAAAAACGGCAACTGATGAGGAAAACGTAGAGAAAGTGCAAAAAATTCTTGGCACAGATAAGCGAATGAACATTAAGGAAATAGCGGAGGCATTAGGGATTAGTTTAGGCAGTGTGCATCTTATCCTACACGAAAACTTGAAGATGAAAGAGCTTAGAGCAAAATGGCTGCCGCATTTGCTCAACCAAGGCCAAAAAGACGCGCCTGTTTTGGCTTTACAGCGAAATTTGGCCAAGATGTCGAACAATCTGTCGGATTTTTGGTGCAGATTCATGACCGTCGATGAAAGCCGGGTTCATCACTACACTCCCGAGACCCAAGAAGCATCTTGCCAATGGTGTGCACCTGATGAAGGACCTCCGAAGAGGGTGCGGACAACGGCATTGACCGGAAAGGTGATGGCTACAGTTTTTTAAGACCAACGTAGAATAATGCTGGTCGACTACCTTGAGAGCTCTAAAACGATCACAGGAGAATATTATGCAAGACTGTTGGACTGCCGTTAGCAAGAACTCATCGTGAAACGGCCCGCTTTGCAGAAGAAGGTTGTCCCGTTTCACCAGGGCAATGCTCCTGCACACAAGTCCCGGCAAGCATCGGCAAAACTGGCCCAACTGAGGTTCGAACTCATTGAACAACTCTCCTATTCTCCAGACCTGGCCCCCTCTGATTATTTCCTCTTCGGACATTTGAAGAATAGTCTCGGTGGAAAGCGTTTTTCCATCAATGTCTTCATTGTTAAGGTTAAGGCTGCTGTCAATGCCTATTTTCAGTCTAACGACGCGGAATTCTACTCAAGAGGTATGAAAGCTCTGAAATCTCGGTGGGAAAAGTGTATTGAGCTTCTCGGGGAGTATATCGAATAAGAAAAATTTAAAAACATGATTTGGAAAAAATTCTCGGTTTTCATTCTAAGAACTATTGAACTACCTGTATATATATATATATATATATATATATATATCTCATATATATATTATTATATATATATATATATACTATATATATATATCTACATATATATCTATATATACTTATATAGACAAAGCGTTAACGTTAAGCCTTATAAATTATATTAAAAGTCGATATATAGGTTTAGTGTTTTTATGGTGTGGATGGTAAACGCAGGCATCTCTTTTTTGTTGAGACGTCTGTGCTCCCCGTTTTTTTGTTTGTTTGATTGATCTATTATGATCCACCACGGCAATCTATCCATCCAAACCATAAAATCAATTTAAGAGTGGCCGAATCCAGGTCCTTGAGCCCCACGACCTACCGACCGGCAAGGCAATACGTTTGTCACAGATAGTTAGACGGAGCGCGGCATTCACTTCGATCAAAGAAACGGCGACGCCAGAAGCGAGGAGTCGACGTACGTAAGATACAAGCATAAGGGCAGTTGTAAATTGGTGTTAAAACCACATTGTTAAGTTGGCACCGATGTAGTAGCAAGTGTGCAGTGTGGCGGCGGGTCGATCGAAGGTGTTATACAGATTCATAGTTACTTACTGTCAAGCCTAGTTACTTGGCAACTACGTAACGGAGCAACATCACTTTGGTACGAATATCGTGGGAATTAAATTTTCTATTGCGTGAGAGAAATCTTTTGTACGTACATCTCTGGTCGTAATGAAAAAGTACGATTTTTCGCGTAAAAGCGTTAACATAAAACATACCAACATATCGACTTCTTGACTTTGTTTAATCTGGCTATTAGTTTGTCGCTCTACAAGCTAGTAAAGTGTTTTGTGCAGAATTTTCCGCTGAACACGCCGGTATAATTGGTTCCTTCATTCGTTGGTTTTCCCGCAGACGTAGATTTCGCACAACGATGTAGGAGAAAATAGCAGAATAACTACTTTTTTAAAGACCGAGCAAGGTGGCTTAGTGGCAAAGCCTTTGCCTTGCATTCGGGAGTAAACTTAGCCATGACATGAAACATCCGTACACGGGCAATTGCCTTACGGGAAATCTAAACAAAAAAATCACTCTCTCTCCAAAGCAAGACGTTTCCGCCCCCTCTTTCTATTGAGAAAAAATATTTTCTTGCCGAGTTCTACTAAACCTTAAAATAAGTACATATCGTTATGAATAACCCTGTATAGGGGGGCACTAAGGTCGACCCAACGAACGCTGGCAATCAGGGTAAGCCGGGCGTATCGAACAGTCTCGACCGAAGCTCTCCTGGTCCTAGCCAAAATGCTGCCATGGGACCTCCTAGTGGCTGAACGAAGTAAAATGTATCTAGACGAAGGTCTGGATCTCACCAGGGCCAGGAGTGCCACCATATCGGCCTGGCATGAGGAATGGGCGCAGGTAAGACCCGGTGTGACCACAGGGAGCTGGACCAAGAGTCTGATACCGGACCTCAGGGCATGGTATGACCGCCGACACGGGGAGCTTTCCTACTGGACGACTCTGGTTCTGACCGGACACGGCCAGTTCCAGAGCTACCTATCAAGGATCAAGAAGGCCATCAGCGATATGTGCGTACTGTGCGACTCTGGAGAAACGGACAACGTAGAGCATACTGTTCTGCGGTGTGATGCTCTCAGGGAAGCACGGGACGCAGCACCAACCGCTGTGAGGGGCCGACTCATCAAGGAGGTGGTCTCCCATATGATGACTTCGGCGGAGGCATGGAGGGAGGCGACGAACTTGTTCGACGCTGTTTTGACACTCAAGACAGCCAAGGCAAACGGCCAGGCGGGAGAGGTTTGAGCGGGTCTCTCGGGAGAGTGGTCGAGACGAGGAGCCGAGGGAGGGGGGAGGTGGTGGGGAGCAGCCAGGCCCTCATGGTCTCGACGCACCCTCACAGGACGGATTACAAAATGGCATCCCCCTATCCAACCGCAGGTAGACATGCGGGATGATAGTCAGGGATAGAGCTGATTGAAGGAGAACGGCAGAGACGCCTCTCCCACGGTTTCGATGTAATGCCAAAGTAATACCGAGCCTGGGGGGGTGGGGAGGAATCCGGGTTTAGTGGGTTTGCGAGTCTCACACTAGTCACGCAGGCTGCTAGTGGCGCATGTGCATCATGCATTACCGAAACCTCCCAGAACAAAATTTTTTTAAAAAAAAACCTGTATAGACGGTCGTTGCCTTGTTAGAATACTTTTGTCATTCGTGTCTCCTCGAGGCGATCCACCTGCTCGACAGCGTCCAGGGGCGGCATATCACGCTGCACAGTAGACCAGCGACCCAGGGAGTAAGTCAGAACCAAGCGTATACAGATATGCTTCGTCATAGATCTATGTAAGCAGAGGAGGCTAGGTGCGAATGTAAGAGGTGTTCAGTACGGCCTCGCTCTAGTGATTATATATATATATATATATATATATATATATATACAGGTAGTTCAATAAGTTCTTAGAATGAGCTTTTTAGAATTCGAATTTTGGCACGCTTTCGCCGCTAATAGGAACTGCAACTTTTCGACTGCTAGCACTCAATATATTATGGTGATTGGCCGTTGCGATTTCGTTTGATAGCTTTTCCCGTGCAACGTATCGGCGTGATTTTTAAAAATGGAGAAAAAAGAGTTTCGAGTGGTTATCAAGCATTTTTATTTCAAAGGTTGGAATGCGACCCAAGTAAAAATTGAGTTAGACGAGACGTACAGTGACTCTGCGCCATGTTTTGCCACTGTTTCCAACTGGATTAATGTGTTAAAAAGAGGTCGCAGGAGCACCGAGGATGAACTACGTCCAGGAGGCCAAAAAACGGCAACTGATGAGGAAAACGTAGAGAAAGTGCGAAAAATTCTTGGCACAGATAAGCGAATGAACATTAAGGAAATAGCGGAGGCATTAGGGATTAGTTTAGGCAGTGTGCATTTTATCCTACACGAAAACTTGAAGATGAAAGAGCTTAGAGCAAAATGGCTGCCGCATTTGCTCAACCAAGGCTAAAAAGACGCGCCTGTTTTGGCTTTACAGCGAAATTTGGCCAAGATGTCGAACAATCTGTCGGATTTTTGGTGCAGATTCATGACCGTCGATGCAAGCCGGGTTCATCACTACACTCCCGAGACCCAAGAAGCATCTTGCCAATGGTGTGCACCTGATGACGGACCTCCGAAGAGGGTGCGGACAACGGCATTGACCGGAAAGGTGATGGCTACAGTTTTTTAAGACCAACGTAGAATAATGCTGGTCGACTACCTTGAGAGCTGTAAAACGATCACAGGAGAATATTATGCAAGACTGTTGGACTGCCGTTAGCAAGAACTCATCGTGAAACGGCCCGCTTTGCAGAAAAAGGTTGTCCCGTTTCACCAGGGCAATGCTCCTGCACACAAGTCTCGGCAAGCATCGGCAAAACTGGCCCAACTGAGGTTCGAACTTATTGAACAACCCTCCTATTCTCCAGACCTGGCCCCCTCTGATTATTTCCTCTTCGGACATTTGAAGAATAGTCTCGGTGGAAAGCGTTTTTCCAGCAATGAAGAGGTTAAGGCTGCTGTCAATGCCTATTTTCAGTCTAACGACGCGGAATTCTACTTAAGAGGTATGAAAGCTCTGAAATCTCGGTGGGAAAAGTGTATTGAGCTTCTCGGGGAGTATATCGAATAAGAAAAATTTAAAAACATGATTTGGAAAATTCTCGGTTTTCATTCTAAGAACTTATTGAACTACCTGTATATATATATATATATATATATATATATATATATATATATATATATATATATATATATATATATATATATATATAAAAATATATAAATATTCTGCGTGCGGGTACACTTGCATTCAAAACAGCTCACGGCCTTGTGCCGGCGGACATTGCAATTCCTTTGACCCAAAAAAGAGTTAGGGCGCGGAGAAGAGCTACGATATTCGAAGCTCCCAATACCCAAAAAAAGATCAGCTCAAAAACCCTAAAATGCCGGTTGCCCGAGATTTGGAGTTCGCTGCCTAACAGTATGAGAGATTGTACCTTCCTAAGATTATTCAAGCGAGAGTTAAAAAACTACCTCGTGTGTAGCTGGTGAACTCTCGTATGTGATTACTACTATTGCTAGGCTAGTGGCCATCAGATAGATTTTCAGCTTATCGCATTGCGACTTATAGGGACTCCCTACTAAAGCTGAGGTAGTGGTTGTGTGTAATAGGAACACGCCCTGTGGTAAATTTGTTCCTTGTGAAGTTACATACGATTGTTGAGTATATTATTTTTATTTTATCACTTTATTATTATAGATTGCCTATATATCACATTAAGTTTGTGAGAACTCAATCATTGTAAGATGCAGTTTCGATAATAAACCACGTTGTCAATTAATGTCTTGATGTAAATCAGATCCAGCATTCTGTATTGGAGAACAACTGTGAGCTCCACCCATGCGAGCAAGAGCAGTATTAAGCATGAATACGAAAGCTGTGTGCTATAATATTCTTGACATAAATTTGTTCTCGTTCCGCATTCGTCTGTAACAGCCGTTGTTACTAAGCCACTTTGTTTGGCTTATATGTATATGTATACATATATGTATATATATACATATACATATGTATATATATATATATATATATATATGACAAGTCTGAAATTTATTGCTAGTCTCGTCTCAAGAGATACAAAAAACTATGACCGTATCGTGTAAAATACATACGACCAAAGAAGGACACTCAACATACGTTCTGCCAATGCGAGACGTGCGACATAAATCAGTGCAGAGTCTTCGTCGTCGTCGTCGGCGGCAGCAGCAGCGGATGCGGGTTGCGTGTCCAAGAAGCAGGCCGCCCTCCATTTCTGACCGAAATACGCTTTCGCTCGAGTGAATTTGAAAGGCACAAGGTCGGGGCTTTCGGCGAATTCGACATGCGGCAGGGCGCGGACATTCACACGGCCATAATACAAATAGAGTATGTGTACGATAGGATAAGAGGACGGGGAACGGAAGGAGAAAAGAAAATAAGAGAGAGAGATAAAGAGCGAGACAGCACAGCAGCCCGATGGCACTCAACTGTCCGCCCGCTGTCCAATCCTACAGTCGACAATGGAGAGGCGCGAAACCTATGGTGGTTGCAGTGATGGTGGAAACCAACCGCACAAACTTGACCTCCGCAGCAAGCGGCAGGAGCAGCAGCAGCAACAACCCCAACAACAACAACAACAACAACCCCAACAACAAAAACAATTACCCCAACCCTACCAACAAAAACAAGTACCCCAACCCTACCAACAAAAACAATTACCCCAACAACACAACAACCCCAACATCAACGGCTTAAGCAGAAAAACCCGTAGCCCGCGCGGGGTTACGCTGTCAGGACGTTTAGAATTGATTTAAGTCATTTAGCTGTACATATCATTTTTGACGCCGACTTGATTCAGCTAAAACAGAGAGGGGGATTGCGCTGTTGTTTTCCGGTCGCCAGTTACCGGTCATTAACCTGTGTACCTATTGTTGATTAGTGACCACGTAACAGCATGGCGGGGTTGAGCGCAATGAGGCGCGAGCAGCAGGGGTGATATCGTTTTTTGACAAAAAAAAAAAAAACAACAAGACTAGCTGATTGCTGGTGACACACGAATGGTTCTTCTGCTAGTTCTTCACCGTTTGATGTTCTTCGGACGTTTGGCGCGTTTGTCTTGGCAACGCTGTGCACTTGTGGATGATGTAGGAAATAATGCAGGCCGATCGCCGATCGATATACCTATGCCGTTTTTTTTTCGGTGTGTTTCCTTATCGTCGTATAAGCATTCGTATGTATTCTGCTATTACTGAGAGCAGCATGACCGATCGACCGACAGCACTGGCAGCGCTAACAGTAGCTGGCCGTACTTATGACGATACTACGCTTGTCTACGACCCTATCTATCTTCGACGCCGTTGGCGATGGCAAAGAAAAAGCAGACGACAGCGGCGACGACGACGCTGATGCTGCTGCTGATGCTGATAGCGATGAAGATGGCGGTGTTCTAGCTGCTGGGATGAAATGAATGCATGTGGTGGTAACAGCGATGGACTCGACGGCCGTTTGTCAGGCTGGTGGCCTCAGCGATTTTCGATCCTGTTCCCCCGTTCGGTTCGCAAGTCGGCCCAATTCGAGTCACGTCCGTCACTCGAATATCGTCGTTCACAACTGGCACGTTCAACGATGCGTCCATACGGCGACACACCACCTCGGGGTATCGGCGGGCAGGCGGTCGGGCGGGCGGCTGTGCTGTGCTGGTCGGCACTGCCTCAGCTGTCCACTCTGGCTGTGATATCGTCTAAATGAACCTGTTTGCACGCAAGCACCGTACGCATGCTGAAATATACTGAACAACTGTGAGGCATGTGAGGATGAAGAAGAATGAAGAGAGAGAGAGAGAGAGGGAGAGAGAGAGAGAGAAGAAGAAAAGGCCGAAATAGAAGAAACCGAAGACTGCTGGCCATAGCGCTCATTTTATGGCTGTACGATTTATCGTTGAGCGTTAAGCCCCAGATACACACACGAGCAATCAATCAACCGATCAATCAATCAATAGATCAAGCAGTAATAAACGATAGCGTCTCTCTCTCTCTCTCTCAAGACATCCCGCTGAATGCTAATGTTGTCTTTCTTACAGATTGGAAGTCTTTCAGAACACGCTTGAGTGTCGTGCCGCGCTATCACGTTCTTGCCCGATACCCTTGTGACCCTATGTTAGAAAGGCGGTATGCAAGGCTCATGTTTCGAGGACGTCTTTAAGTCAACCCTGTTTTGGACCATATTATTTTTATGGATTTGTCCGCCAACATGTCAACGTCTATTTTGTAATGAAGCGACGCTATGCGGTATTGTAGTCTAGCACCACCCGATCCCGACTCAAACGAGTCGGGATCGGGTGGTGCGCTTGAGGTTTATTGCGCTATGAGGTTTTATCTATGTAAGAACGATCAGGTGAGATTTGGCTTCCCGTAGCTTTAGTAAATACAGTGTCCTTGTTGGAGATGGCACTCGACCCGCCACTTAACCTAAGCATGCCATTTAATTCTCTCAGGGTAGGGTAGGGTGCAGAAAGCAGAATGCACATTAAGACGTGTTGTGGTTCGTCTGCAACCAGTTGACACCATGCACAAAACCAACAGTTATCGAATAAAATAATTGCATTCCTATAACTGAAATAAATCGTCTGCATTAAGCTAATCAAATATTTGCACTATTATAGTCTAGGTAATGTGTGAAAAATATATATGGGACGGGGCGCGTGCCGCTTCCGGAAGTAATTGTCCGGCTTGTAGCCAATGAGCAAACGATAATTGTGTCTATAAGAATATTTTTTTCTGCGGTTATGCCTAACGACTAATACAAATCTTATCGCTGCTATTCCTACTACTAGTACTACTACTATTACTACTAAACTGAAGTTTTCGGATTGACCCTCAGCCAAGATTTAACGTCCACAGAACTGTTTTTCACATTGCTTCATTGACGGACCCTCATAAATACAAATGTGCAACGGTGGGGCTCGAACCCGCGCACCTTTGTGTCTCCTCCGGTTGCGAGGCGCAGACTTAATCTACCACGCCACCGGGCTCGACACTACTGTTACTACTACTACTACTACGATACAATCAACTGAGATTACAAGTGCTATGAAAGACGAGCGTTGATAAGCCCACATGATAGTGCCAGCTAAGTGCCGGTTGTTGGGAATCACGCTAGTCTCTGAGGTCGCACGCAGTTAGTAGCAAGAAAAAGCCTACCGGAGAGCAGAAGAAAGTACTAGCCTACGAATGCCCGATCATAAGTCAATTTGTCATTCCTACAGGCTATTGCGCTCCGCTGAGAATTGTCTCTGTGTATCTCGATATGACAATGCTGCGCAAGCGTTTAGTGTTCGCGAATCGCCAATGCCGTGTGGCGACGTTTGCAGGTTTCCATTGTGTCGACTGCACAGGCTCACAACGGCTACGTCGAGCGCTAGATGAATGGATGGACTGTTCCTGCTGCTGCTGGTAAAAGCACCTTCGCTGAGGAATGACCTGAATCCTGGATGTGCACACTTGTTGCCTTCGGGCCTTTTACTTTTGCACAAGATCCGTAAATGATATATATATATATATATATATATATATATATATATATATATATATATATATATATATATATATAGGGTGTGTCAAGAGTCACTTGAGCGTTTAATCGTTCTGACATAGAATACAAAGTAAACTAGGCACGGTCAGAATTCGAGTTTTATTAGAATGTACATTGAATTAGGTTATGCCCGAATGATGGCTGCCGCACTACTTATCGGCATTGTCGACAAGAGATATATTATTTTTAGCACACTTAGGCGTTATTTTCAATGTATTATAATTATAATTGTTGGCCAAATAAATCCTTTCAGTTCCTCGATTGTAGCGGATTTATTGGCAAACACTCCATTGTCCAAAAAAACATGCAGAAAAGGTCTAGGAGCGTCAGGCTGCACGGACGAGGTGGACACGAAACATCTTCTTTCTGGGAAATCACGGGCCCACCGCACTAAGCCAATTTTCATAGTACAGCTCAATGTCCTCCACTCTCTGAGAGTATATATACCTATGTATACACATTGATTAAAATTTAATTAGCCGTCGAATGTCGAGCGACAGCCTCTGAGGCAAGAACTCGGATGTTCTCGAGTCTTTCGTCAAAAGGTCAAGACTACTGCCCACCAGCTGGGTCAGCTTGAGTGTAAGTCAATTGTCTTGAACATTTGTGAGTCCCATATTAGCCACGCAGGCTGCTAGTTACGCACCTCCCAGAACAAAAGGAAGTATGCCAAAATGATTCAATAAATCTAATGGCTGAATTCCTTCATGTACTGTGACATATGCCAGTACCTTATATCTAACCGAGTTCAGCAATGGATTTCGGAAAGCAGAGGGCCCAGGGGATCATCCTGAAGGCTTACAATATTGCGTTATTGGCATGACCAGTGTATGGTGGTACAGTAAAGGTGCCCGCGACTTAACTGCTGCAAGTGGTCTCTCTGGGTGCAATTGACAGCGTTTCGGAAGTGTAGTTGGATCATCACCATTGGCACTTTGCGATGGCACAAAAATGCACGGGCACTGTGGACTCTGTGCCCATGCCAGGGGTACATATGTGGCAATCCAGCAAGCTAACAATCCGAGCTGATGTTGGCCAAGAGTTGCTGCAATGGAATTTGCATTATCATGACAGCATGTGCCATCCCAAACTGTTTACATGTTACCCAGATCTGTGCAGTCTGTAGTTGCGAAGGAGCTCACGAAGGTCTTGGCCTAAACGTCGCCAAGGAGAAGGACTTCTAGATCTGGTCCTCTGTGATCTAATTTGTTTCTTCCCGACGCGCAAAGGAATAAGGTTCAAAGTGGTGGCCCAATTCGACGACAGCTTTTCCAGACGCGTGAGGGTCAAGCTGTCAAAAGGCGATATATATATATATATAGAGGAGTATTTAATAATAATAATAATAATAATAATAATAATAGTTCTTATGGAGATGGACAGTATACTCACTATACAGCACATGCAAAGCACGCAAATTCGACATGATGAAGGTGTTTGAAGTTGGTGTCACGCAGTAGGCGTAGTGAGCAAACTAACTGCTCTCGTGACGTGCTGCGCTGAATGAAGACGACAGCCGACTTCATGTCAATCCGGGCTATCATTATTCTGGCGTCGTTCCCGTCGTTCTCATCAACATCTACGCTGTTGTTGTTGGTGCTGCTGCTGCTGCTGCTACTACTATTGCTACTGGTGTTGTTGTTGCTGCTGCTGCTGCTGCTGCTGCCGCTGCCGCCGGAAGCGGGGCTTGGAGGCGGCGTCGTCGGCAGCCGCGGCGCTATCAGCCCCCGCACAAATACACACCCGTCTGCCTACCTCATAATCTTAAACGACTTCCGGGCTGTAAAAGGCGGATACGACCTCGAGCGCACTTCCCATTTCCCGCTTCCACTGTAGTGGCCAACGGCAAAGATCCAGCCCGCTAGCCTACGCATAACCTGCAGTCGGCGAGCCTGCGAACCTCTTACTCTGACGGGCTGATGTTGTCGATGATGATGATGATGATGGTTGGTGATGTTGAGTAAGGTGATGTTGACGATGGTGTTCAAGACGACACGGCACGATACGTCGCTCATCACACGGCCGCACGATAAAGCTAAGGGCAACAGCAGCAGCAGCAGCGTCGGCACGGTAGCGTTGGCAACAGAAGCTGCTGCTGCTGCAGCAGCACCAACAACAACAACAGCAACAGCGGTCGCAGTTTCTGCCACCACAGCAAGGGGGCTTCGTCACGGCGGTCGTCACTCGGGCGTTGTGAGAAACGCCGCACGTCCCAGCGTGCAGTATACAGGCAAGCTACCGGTTAGAAGAGTTCTACGCATATACATGGGCACGTTGGCTCTCTCCTCCGTCCAATACCTAGAACAGCGCTGAATGTGCACTTGGATGAAAGGAACGAGCGCGGCGAACATGCTTTGAATGCGAACACACGACTTAAGCAGCAGCAGCAGCACCAGTAGTAGCGCCAAAGAAAGGAATAAGACAAGAAACGACGCCCGTCTGCCCGATGTCGCTTAGTTCTCTATCCTGAAGGCAAAGCTTCAAGAATAATTATATATATATATATATATATATATATATATACATATGTATGTATGTGTATATATATATATATATATCTCACCTGGGGCGATTAGAGGCCAACGTAATTCTCAGGCGCATAAGGATCTGGTAGAGGACCTCCTTAAAAAGAGGTCTCTCCTGGATTCCAACCTTGACGGATCTGAGCTTCCTGAGCGTAGTCGGCCTCGATACTCTGAATCAGATGGCCCCTATAATCCATCCCAAAAATATATTATTATATCTAAAATACAAGCCCTCACAAACACATTTCCCAAACGCAACATAATTTCAACAGACCTTACTCATCTGTCAAATATAATTTGCTCAGGTGAGGACCACACTATCGCCTTAAACGAATTTCTGAACAAACATTTTACACACACTGTCCGACGTCGTGCCTTTAGAGAAACACCTTCCACTGAAGCGCGAGTATCTAAAAGGCAACAGCGACGTCAAGACTACGCAACCACTCAAAAACTTTTTAGCCAAAACCGATCCAAATGCGCTCATGAGGTGCTGGACGGCAAACACACCATACACAACATGCAGGCCACCGAAGTTGTAGAACACTGGGCCAACACGATGACACAACCACCCCCTGAACCACTCCCTTGCCCCGTATACACTCCCAACTCTGATCTCTTTGAGGTTTCCCTCCCTATCTCCCTAAAGGAAACCCACGTAGCTCTCCGCGGACCTTCTAAAGCACTAGGCTTGGACGGGATTTGTCTTTCGTCCCTCCGTAAACTCCCGTTAGAAGTAGTCTGTTGTATTCTTAACATACTAATAATTAGCGATATTGCTTCAGCCCATGAAACTGCTCGCTTAGCGTTCATCCCCAAAATTAACAATGCCACATCCCCAAGCGATCTGCGACCCCTATCTATTAGTTCATACTTACAACGAACGCTTAACAAAATTCTCTCTAGACGCCTCCAGAACTCTATTAAGCTTCTCCCAATCCAGCGAGCGTTTCTCCCCTATAATGGTACCTTCGAGAATCTTGCGGTTCTGGATGGTGTCCTTAACGATGCCAAGTCTGCAGGGCGTGAGCTCAGACTTGCCTCAATCGACCTCCGTAAGGCGTTCGACATGGTGAGTCATGACTCCGTCCTGTGGTCACTCCGGACTCGCGGATACCCGGAGGTATTCATTAACTATATCGAACGCTTGTACCTCTCATCTAAAACTCTCATAGAATTTGGACAAGAATGTCGCACATTTCGGCCAACTAGGGGTGTTAGGCAGGGAGATCCTCTGTCCCCCCTCTTATTTAATCTAGTTCTCGACGACATTCTTTCAAAATTAGACAAAACTAATATCGGGTACCAACTTACTGATGACTTCCGCCTTATGGGCTTAGCCTTTGCGGATGATCTCATCCTCCTAGCCTCCACGAAATCCACTCTCCAACGGCTCCTTAATATTGCGGACCCACTTTTAAAATCCCGAGGCCTTGAAATTAATACTAATAAAAGCTTTACTATCTCCCACCTATTTAATAGGAAGGAAGGTAAAGGTTTTATCAATACCGTATCAGAATTTAACGTTGGAGATCGGCAATTGCCAGCTAAAGGTATGAGCGATCGATGGAGATATCTTGGAGTCGACTTTGACAGCAATGGCAGAGTTGACTCCACCAAGGATATACTCCTTAACTTACTCAACAGACTCACGATAGCTCCCCTTAAACCCCACCAAAGACTCATATTTTTGAAAGACTTTCTCATTCCCCGTCTCCTATAAAACTGGTCTCCGGTCCCAGACCATCTTACGCACTCCTTAGTGACCTAGATAAAGAGATCAGAAAGGTTGTTAAGTCGAAATGGCTTAAGCTCGAAAACTCGGTGCCGAACGCCTACCTGTACACGCACACAGCACACGGCGGTCTGGACATCCCCTGCCTCCAAACATTCATTCCCAGAATCCGCCTCTCCCGCCTGACAGCACTACAACACTCCACGCACCTTGGGGCCCAATGGATGCTAACCACCGAGCACTTTAAAAAAGATCTTGCGAAAACAAGACTTCTTTGCGAGCGCTTGGGAACCTCCATTGAGACCGCTACACAAGAGACCGATTACTGGTCTCAACAACTACACAACACGTTCGATGGGGCACATTTTAAAAAAGCACACGAAACGCCCTTTGTACATTACTGGATTAAGGGTATGCCCTACCTATCTGGTAAGGAGTATTTAAACCTACTAAAGCTCAGGATCAACGCACTACCAACGCGTGCCAGATTGGCCAGGGGACGCCCGGGCTACAACAAACGTTGTAGGCACGGGTGTCATGCGCCTGAGACGTTGGCTCATGTCGCTCAGATGTGCGATATAACACACAAACAAACCATAAAGAGACATGACGACGTCTGTGATCGCGTGGCGCGTCTTCTCCGCGAAAGGGGTCATGAGGTGGTTCGTGAGCGAGTATTCCGTCGACCGGGCGCACCGGGTCTAAAGCCCGACCTCGTAATAACAACACCTACCGAGGTCTGGGTTTTAGATGCCGAGGTTTGCGGCCCGAACCGGGACCTGGCAAAAGCACGGCAAGACAAGATCGCCAAATATGACGTCGAGTTCCTAAGAGCGGCGCTCCCCTACCCGCAAAAACCTCGCAGATTCGGATCCATCACTATCTCTATGAGTGGTGTATGGGACTCCGAATCTGCGAGGACGCTCTTGGGGCTCGGCGTCACGAAGAGGAATCTTATGGATCTCACCGTTTTAACTTTGCAAGGAACCTTGAGGATATATCGCTCGCACCGGATCCATAAGAGCGGGGGCTACCATCAAGCAAGGACACGGACAACTGATTCTTAACTTCACGTGACACCTTTTTACCACCATTTTTATTAAGGCGAGCACTGCCGAGTGTGCAAACATATTGTAAATGATTAATAAATCATCACAATATTTTCTATATATATATATATATATATATATATATGTATGTACATATAGTGCATATTTCATATTGAAAATTTAACAATGAATTGTATGTGGTGGTTAGCATCTATACAATTTCTAGCAGATCGATGGTACTTGCATACAAAGCGAATACCGATTTGTGTAACACATATCATCCCGCAGGTGACGGACGGGCGGGCAGTAGTACAAAAGGAGAGGAAAAAGGCCCAACAAGGCCCTGTAGGTTCTGAGTACGCACCTGTTTTCTTCTATGACCCATCTACTAGGCGCATCAGAAGGTTCGTAGCATCAACTAAAAGCAATGGACGGACAAAGACCACGTACGTGTTATTGCTCGGTATAATCGCCCCTTCACCCCGCTTCCCAAAGCTAAACACATCTAGTCCAACGATTCTGAATAGCATTTATGACACGTGTAAAATAATCCGAATAATTTGACTCAAAATACACTTCTACGGCGCTCTCTATCGCTATTATTGTTGTTCTGATATCTCTTTCCGGAGAGATTACGAGATTAGTTCCCACAGCGTGGCCATGGTCAGAAAGGCGTGTGGGCGGACGCATTGTTGTGGTAGTCCTTTAAGTCCTTAAAGTCCTGAAGTGACCTTTTCTGCATCGCGAGCCGTGGCGCTAGGATTCCTGTAGAAAAGTAGGCAATTAATAGAGTACCTTTTGCATCCTAAAAGACGGCCGCCAAAACCTTTCCCGTCGAGATGTGCCAGTTTACTGTAATGGAATGCCTCTCTCCACGGGTTTGCCTTCGCATTGCTTCGTAAGACGGATCCCATAATTATCAATGTGCAACGGTGGGGATCGAACCCTGCACCTATGTGTCTCGTTCGGTCGCGAGACGCACGCGAATGCACCAACCATGCCACCGGGCTTGACGCAGTCCACTTCCTGGTGGCATCTTCTTGCTTGGGAGTGAAGTGGTGGGGCCAGGTTTCGTCAACAGTTACGAATCGGCCCAGAAATCCCGGATAGCGGATTTCATTTCAATAGTTCCAAATTGTTCTCTAAAATTTACACATGTGTCAGTTTTGGCTCACTTGTTAGCCCATGCGGTAGGCACTTTTCTTAAATTAATTTTATGCATAAACACTGATGCAATATTTGGTGTACTGCACCAGAGCTAGACTTTTCTGTAATTTTGCGCAGCTGTAATCGGCGGTCAGTTATCACGAGTTTAGAGTTCTTGGCAATGGTATTGTGCGCTGCTGCATCAGTTCCATAAATAGCATCGAATCTAGCTTACATTTTTTAGAAACGTCTCTCTGGCGCTGTAACAAACAACGAACCTTTCAGTTTCTCCAATGGTGGATTGGCAGGTTTTATGCCTGTAAAAAACGAAACCAAAATTCACGGTTTTCCGGTTTGCTTTGCTTAGAAGCGCTGTTAATCAGCTACACACAGGGAACAATTCTATGTGTCTATTCTTTTGTTTGGCAATTTAAAAAAAAAACGATACTGAAGAAGTAAATAATCTTGCGAATTCTGTGTTGAAAACTAAATAATATGTCCTAAAGTGGTGAAAATATGACTGCCTATATAGATCCCGAAACGCCGTGTATACGTGGCACCGCCGATTTCACGACGAACGTGAAAATATCGAAGATGATCCCCGTTCGGGAAGGCGACGTTCGACGTCAATAACAGAAGAAAACGTTAAAAAAGTTCATGATATCGTACTCTACAATCGCCTGATTTCTATCAGGGAGATGCCCGAGAAATTGGAGTTCTCTTATGGATCAGTTGCAACAGCCTTTAAACTCTATTTATTTCACTCAAATTGCGTATAATATACACTTCATGAGGTTTTCTTTATAAGTCAGATATAATCTACTTCACGCTTTCGGCGAGAAATGTTGTACAACGGTTTACGCTCTCGTACTGCGCATTCCGCTGCATAGTGCTTGGCATACCTCCTGTGATTGCAAGGGGTGTGGCAAATTGTGCCAGTGGGATTTCCTCGATTTTGGCAACCCGCACCTGCAGTTCCGATTGTGCTAACCACAGGTTCACAATGTTCCACGGTAGTTTACTCAGTCGGCCGCTTAACGTCCCCTGGCTTGGTGCCTGGATGTCGCAGCAGGTTCCACACGCAACAGAACGCGCATTTTTAAAGAGGCACAGGGTATAGACAATCCTCGCGGAAAAATTTCGAGCAGCCTTGGCTGCGCACGTCGATACGGACTTCGACATATTTGATGAAAAGTTCGATTACTATATTTCCGCAGCCTTCGTATTCACCCGACCTGGCTCCGTGCGACTTTCCCTAGACCAACGGACAGTAAAAAAAAATGAGACAACGTTTCTAGACTATATAAAAAGATAAAACATTAGCTTTAGAAGATTACATGAAGAAAAAACATAGCACACTATTGAAGATTAAATGAATATTCTTTTTTATAAATATGTATCAGAACCTTTCGATCCGCTTTGTGTGTGCACAAACGGGGCTCAGTGTACGTGAATATTCAGAAGTATGTGTTGATCAAATACGAAGGCGTTGGCAATAAGCTGCGGTGGTATTCAAATAGAAATTTGCCTGAATAGCATCGTCGAAAATGTCGGTGGCCCTGCTTTCGCTTGCACTTTGTGAGAAAGCCAACTCTGAGAACCAAACATATGCTCTATACAGAATGCTATATTAGAGAATCCTTTACGACGTATAGAGGCTGGCCAAATGAGTCGCAATAACCGAAATCGGGAATTGCAAACACGACGCGCTAAGTTTAATATATCCAGTCCAACTGCAGTCTTGATTCGAATGCGATTCAGTTATGCTGCCTTCATAAATCAAGCACTCGATAAATAAACAACTTGATTGAGTGTAACATGAAATGGTCACTGATTGGAGCTGCGCAGCGAGTATTGCTGAACAACTCGCCTCGCAGAAATTGCTCACAAGGAATGGAATGATTAATTGCAGAGTGCGGAATCGAGAAAATGTCCTTCCCTAACATCACAATGCAATGCCGACGCTTTAACGCCTTCATTTGTGTAGAGTGATGTAGGACGCAAGATAATATAACGAGTGCGCGCTTCACTTTGTCAGTAGGCGGCCTAATGAGGGATGGATATCAAAAACCAATAGATATAAGCCCCTGATATAATAGGGTGTGTTTTTGGGTATACATGTCAAGCGAATAATAAATCAATCAATATAATTGTACAATTAATTGCGCAGTAACTATACATATGCGTGAATTATTGGCATCGTTTATTAAGTACTAGTAAAAATATATAGGAGGTTGTTCCGTCTACCTTAACGCGTACTTTGTCCCTTTTTGAGCCCTTACTTAAGTAAAATAATAGAAAGGGAAAGGGAAAGTCCTGACGAACATTTTTGTTCAATATAACCCCGCTCACGCTGATCACTTTTTCGTTTAGAGTGTAAAGCGCATAGAAGCTCGTATCAACATGTCCTTACTTAAATTGCCGAACGCTCTCTTGGCAGCTGCAGTAAGGGCATGTCGAGACTTTAGGTTAGACTCTAGCTCAATCCCGCCACATACATAGTAGCTCAACGGATTTAAAACGGGAATGTTTGGCGGCCATACGTCCTTGCTCATATGTTTAGATAGCTACTCTCGTACTAAAACATGCCCATGCGCCCAGATAGCCACTTCTGTTCTAAACCGCTGTAAGTGCAGGAGCGCCATCTTTCTGAAAACTGAAACTGACGTATGGCAACGTATGACGTTAAGCATCTGACATTTATGGTTTCACGATAGTTCGTAGAACACCCAACGGCACGGAAATTATACCTGAACTCGTCCTCGTGAACAAACCTTCTTCATGTTCGTTACGGCCATGTTAGATTCACGCACAGTTGAACTGTCAGTCGATTAGTTTTTGAGTCCTGGCTGCGTGCACTCCTCTGTCGTGGGTTTTTCTCGCTAACGTGTGGACGAACATGGCTCTGTTTCTTCTGCAATTGTGCAATCGGCTGCTGTGTGCTGAGCTGTCTGTCGACTGGCATCGAAGAAATGTTCGATCTTAGCGTAGGTCCGTCCTGCGCGGATGGCATAGATAATAGTTGTTTTCGCTCATATTTCGAAGAGGACGCCTCATATGCTGCCATGGTTAACATGTACTACTTTTATACTAAACATAAGTTTACGTCTGCTATCAACCGGATGAGCGGATTTCTGATATGTAGTGGATTCCAATCGAAAAAGCGCGCCAATTTTGACGAAACACTTTGTATATATATATATATATATATATACATGAGAAGCCTGGGGCAGTAGTTTTTTGATGATGTCGAGAATGCGTACGTATACGTATGATACACCCCCGCACGCAGGCACACACTCGAACCGGCCCACCCGCAAGAGAATCCGAAACTGCCGGAACGTCACATGTGAAGAGTAGGAATTATGTGCTTTTCGTCCGAGGAACAACTCTGGCCAAACGTAAATCAGCTGATGACTAGCACCGAGGCCGATTCTCGCCCGAGGATCTGTTGGAAATAACTGGAGCGGCGCGATGGCCGCGTGCCTAAGGAGGGATGACGGCGAATGGGGTGCATACGAACCCCCCTCCCCCCGTCCCGGCCACGGCCAGCAGAAAAGATGGGGCTACGTTTTTTGTTCGTTTCTAGGTGAGAGGTAAAAAATGCAAACAATGAAGCGATTGCTTCGATCACCACTACTATTACTACTACTACTACTACGCCACTACCATTACTACTACTGCTACCCCCGCCACGCTACTGTAGGCCGCCGTAGCCACGCACAAACTGCGCCATCCATTTGAACCCCAAATCAGAACCCTGCCAGATGAGACGACAGCCGCTCGTTGAGCACCAATATGAAATGGTACGGAAATCTTACGTAGTTGTAGTCGTCCACGTTGATGCTGATTCCGCGCTCCTCTTCGCTTTATTTGGTCGGCTTGATGCCGATGGAAGCTTGAAATGGCTATATTCACCGACGGGGAGATGATGACGACGACGGCGACGACAACGACAACGACGACGACAACAAAAGCACCAGCGTACTCTTTGTACGTACAAAGTGCGAAGGAAAAAGCCGAAACGAAAAAGTAACACGAACTGTTGTTATCACATGCGCAGTCGAAAATTGCTTCTCCGGAACACTCCTCAGAACATTCTTTGCTGTTGTCGTTTGGTCGGTGGGCGACGAAACTGGGGGTGCTGGGGGTGGTGGTGGTGGTGGTGGTGCCAGTGGCGTGGTGTGGGGGTGCTGCTGCAGCAGCCGCACTTTGAACGACGACGACGACGACAACAACGAACGCGCTTGCCTCCTCTCCTCCAGTTGATGAACTCGAATCGAAAAGCTACGAAAATGTCGACTGACTGTGAGAGAAATTGCAAGTGAGAGAAAAATTAGAGTGGGAAAAAAGAAAGATATATATATATATATAGATAGATAGATAGATGGAGGTGCAAGAAAAAAGAAAAGCGACGAAAGAAAGCAGAGAGAGAAAAGAGGGAATGAAGAGACAGAGTAAGCATTGACTATCCGAACGCAGTCGCCTGTGGAGCGTTAGCACGGCCGTCCTCCTGCTGCCGCCCCAGGCTCTTTGAGTCTGTTGAACCGTCGCTGTCGTAGCGGGCTTTGTGGGCGCAGGATTGCTACACATTGGCAGTGGGATTGACAACGCCGTAACAGAAGCATCTACTTTCGTTCTGCATCTAGAATCATATGTGGACGACAATTGTTGCTTTGTTGTTGTTGTTGTTGTTGTTGTTGTTATTTTATTGTTGTTTTGACTACAATTACTAGTAGCCACAAAGACCTGCTGCTTTCCAAGGTCAATGTGAAAAACTGCCTGCAGCCACGGCAAAGCGGATACGCTACTGATATTGAGACGAAATTATTTGTTCATTTTTACATCAAGACAGCTCGCACTTTTCTTGAAAATGAGAGACGAGAAAAGCTGTATCGTAAAATTGAATTTTAAACATGCTTTTAACTTACCTAAAAGTAAGCACCTCTTGACAGGAGTTTCCAGGCGCACCCTGGAATGCTATCCATTGATCCAACCAGACATATGGCATGCCAACTCTCCCGTTATTTACTGAGATTGTAGTTACATCATCAGCCGGTTCTCAGCAGGGGGACGTAAAGGCCCTTCTTGCGCTTAGCCTGTTACTGCATCAGCACGTCAAGCAGGTGACATCCCGGTGACATCCTGGAATCCTCTGCTTTACCTTGACGTTGGGATCCTTTTTGACGACGGTCCTTCAATGTTACTCAAAGACACCAGGGATCTTCGAGCGTCCGAACCTACACACACTGCTCCTGAGCGTAGTGAAAGCGCAAAATGTCCTGCACGTACTACGGATCTCACCAGCTTTCCTTCTGCCCGCAGAAACTTTGAACCTCGACGACCAGGCAAAAAGAGCCTTGAAAAACATCCTTGACCTGACGCTAGAAAATAAGGCATGGACGCAGGCAAGCCTACCGGTCCGGCTAGTTGGAATGGGTATTCGGTTGGGTACGGACCTTGCCTCGTCCGCCTTCCTTGCCTCGTCACATAGCTGCGCCCCCGCAGTGGCTACTACTGCCGGCGGACGACCCATCAGCCACCAACAAGACGCTGTTCGGATCCTGGGACGCGCGTCAGTTTGGTCAACCTTCTGAGAAGCAGGGGACTAGACAGAAGTGGTGAAACTAAATCGCCACTCAGGCTACCCACGTAACGCTTCTACCGGCCTGCGAGTTAAATGTAGACGACATTAGATTGAAAGCGATCTCATCCCGCGCCGCCAGAGCGTGGTTCGACGCGCTTCCGTTCGAGCTCGTCGGCAGTAAGCTGGCCTCCGACTTGGAACAGTGGATGAGCGTAGCCTCCACCAGCTTACCGCACTAAGCTGGCCGGGCTTGGGAAGAAGCTTTTTGAGGTCGCAGCGAACCCAAGATCGACTGCGTTCCTCCGACAGAAGGTGCCATTGGAACTACGGAGAAGCAATGCTAAGACGATGATGTTGGTCACCGACACTCCAGCAATATTAACATAAACAAGGTTATAGATGGTATACAATTATGATGTTAGTAATTGTGATACATGCACATATTAAAACTAAACTTTAAAAAAAAATCATATATATAACATAACATAACATCACTTTTATTTCACATAAAAGGGTTGGTATCATATACATATATATATATATATTTTTTTTTTTGTATATTGTTTATTTTTTATTCTTTCACATTAAACGACTTTTTATGTTAGCACTTTGGAGTGAACAATTGTCTCCGCGTTAACGTGTGGTTACGGGTTATCTAACCCGGGATTAGCCCAGTTCAACAATGTGCCCCGAACAGATGCTGCGTTTCCTCGTTGGATGTCAAGCGACAGTCTCTGACGCAAAAATTCAGATGCTCTTGAGTCTCCCGTGGAGAGGTTAAGGCTTCTACCCACGCGCTGAATCAACTTCAATGTAAGCGGGCCTGGTCCTCCCATTGTTTCAAAGGCCAACGGACAAAATTGGTGCGGATAACTAACGCCTGAGTATTTTCTACATTTGTTAGCCTCTGCTAACCTAGACGCATGACCTGCCTGGTCCGCACCTGCACCGACCATCGAAGGGGCTAATGAGTCGGTTACAGTTGCGTCCCATATATATATACTGTTATTATCAGTGTTGGTGTTGCCACGGTTTAGCACCGATCTCCAATATTTCTGGCATTGCATAGCAAGTAGGAATAGTGAGGTTGTCTTGTTTGATTTACCCGTACGTTTTACAGCAGGCGGGCTTCTCGTCGAAAAGTTGATATGCCGAGATATGTCCACTACTACGCCGAGCCCGTCCGAGATGCCAGTAAGACCTCGTCAGAAATGCGCTTTAAAGGGACTAACGCCCTGTGCGCCTCTAGATTTATTTTTTTCTATGTATATATGTCCTATATATACACATCTAGGTATATGTTGAGACAGATAGGAAGAGATTTAGTGAAATCCGTTGATACGTTAGACACACATACACACAATAGGTAGTCATTGTCAATGGGCATATTTGTACCCCATTTTCGCTTGATACGTCTGGACTTTGTTATGGTTCATTAACACCCAGGTTGGGTTCGTCTGGACTTTACGTCCGCCTACATTGGCGCCAACTTAATTTCGAACAATATACCGCGACAATGCCGCTTGTGAGGATTCGTAACTTTATCTCTGTTACTGGTCATCTCCTCACTGCGTGTCGCGTTTTAGCATCTCGTGGACTGTTTCCAAGTGTTGTTACCGCTTCTGGTGAACTACACTTTTTTCCTGTCCTAAACATAGTTTTGAAGACATCTGAATGGGCGGTAGCTCGGCGGCGCGATCCAGCAACTACGGTGGATGCAGCAAAATGTCTCAATCAAAGCCTGCTTTCTTGCGGTGGCTAGGTAAACTCATATGCAGCTTTGCGTTATCTTGGTGAAAGATAACGCTTTTTGTAATTACGGGACTGTATCTCTTGCATTGGCGGGCAGCAAAAACTAGATAGGCTGATCAGAGTAAACACCCGTATTTATCATTAGGCCACTGAGAGGAAACTCGTGGTACACAAATCATGAAGCACTCATCAGTGACCAACTTTGACACAGAACCATGACCGCAAAGAGGAGTGACATTGGTTGTATGACACACCGCAAAAGCTGTGACTAATTCACGTAGCCAATCGGGACTTTGATCCAAAGTTTCACGCAAGCATTCCTCCTCGAGCGTAATAAGCCATCCAAAAGGCTTAATTTTCCGGAACGGAACTTTTCGAATCAGCCCGAAGTCTTTACGCTTCAGGCTATAACTGGTTCGTCACAAATATGTATTTTGGACAGGTTTTGTAACGGTAAAGCCTTTCTTAAAAGAAGCTGGTTTGGCGCCAAAGAGTGCGGACGTGTGCCTACGGAGCTCCGAGAGGTTTTGCTTGCTCGTGTGTATACAGGCAGGTAAACCTAGAGAGTGACATACCGTAGTGATGTGTGAAACTCAGTGACCATTTTGGTGTATTGTGCGTGACCGTGCGACGAAGCAGTAAGGAGCCAGGCTGCTGTGAAGTTCAAACAAGTCCTTCTCGGCAGGCTGAAGCAAAACGAAACCACCCGCGCAGCGGTCGGAAGGCTCCGAGCGGTCCGCCGAGCATTCAAATTTGAATTCTAACGGCAGCTCAACTAACGCAGGGTAACACTGCATTATATAAAAAGTGTCTGGCGTGGGTACAGATAGATAGCAAAAAAGCAAATTACTGTACCACGCTCTGTATATATATACAGACTGGCGTGTAGATATTGTGTATTATATATGGCTCATTATATATCGCAATATTGTATCACACAGTCTATAAACGCAGTACACTATATGTGGTAGTATTGAACCGAACAGTGTGTATTTATATGTGTATATGTATGCGTGATAGTGCTTCAGTACCGATATAGGTTTATATAAGACACAGGTGGAGAAAACTCACCGCTGCTGCCTACCAGGCAACCTACGCCCGGACAAGGGGCTAAGGAGTGAATGAGCGTAACCTGACCATGGACGAAGATTCCATTACGGCCTGTATGGACGGAGAAAATCCTCCCCAAGGAAAGGCCTTAACAAGAGCCCCGAATGCTGGCCCAACGGGAGTTCAGATAGCAGAGACTTGCGGCGGACTGGAGACTGGCTCGGTGGCCACGACTAGGATCCCCATTGATCAAGAAACGGCAGGAGCTGGAGCTGAGCGAATGATCCAGGACGCTTCAGAGAAGCCCGACGAAACCGGCCACAAGGAAGTGAAAAAGGCGACCGAAGCAACTTATAGACTGGACTCCATGATTGAAGCACTACTAGAAAGTGCGTCCGAATTGGAAGCACTTACCGTGAAGCACACCAAGACCCAAACTGACATCAAAAGGGTTTCAGAGAAGCTCCACAGGGCTGCCAGGAGACTGCATGAAGATGGCCGTATCGAACTGGCAGAGCTGCGAAGTAAGCTAAAAGAGACTTTAAAGCTGGCGATGGAGCTCCAGCCAGCAGATGCTTCAGAGGCGACCCTAGTCACAAAGGCATCTGGAGATCCGCAAATCTGCAACAGATGTAAGACGGAGATCAGCGCCGAGGAGATTAGGAAAGAGAAAGAGGATCAGCGCGCAGCAGAGCTGCACAGGCGCATGAACGAGGCAACGAGCGAGGAGGAGGTGGTCACGCTGGTCAAAGAGAATTGGCCTATACGACTCTATAGCATGACAAAGAATGTTCACGGTAGCATTTTGACAGAAAGAGAAGTAAGGGCGGTGGTCATACGCGAAGGGTCGGCCAAAGACTCAGAACTCCTTGCTCGCTTGACGCCGCAATTCCCGGCGGTAACCCGAGTAAAGGTCGTCAAACCTGGAAACGTGGCAGTATTTCGAACCCGTGCGGAAATGGTACCGGAAGACGGAGATTCCGCCGCAGAGGAATTACCAGAGATCACTAGAACTCTCGTGGTCGGAAAACTAGAGGAAGGAGAAGTTGAGGTCAAAAGCGTCGTAAGGCTCTTCCGACAAATGACCACGCATCTGCAGCGAGCTGAACAAGACGCAGGGCCGCAGGAGCGAGACGCCGGTCAAACGAGCCAGAAGAGACGCCCGATAGCGGTCCACTTCCCGGAAGACCTGGACACGGTAATAGCCCGAAAGGCCGCAGAGGCATGTTGGGGAGGACAACTCGCCGCTTCAGTAGATTTCTGCCTCAAGAAAGGCCAGAAAAAAGGAGAGAGAAAGAAAGAAAGCGTCAAAAGCACGCACAGAACCACCAGAACGAACACAGTGGTGGTCCGAACGGGAGGTGGCTCCTACGCCGACATCCTTAAAGAACTGCAAACCAAAGTCTGCCCGGACCAATTCGGAGTACAGGTTCAGGTCGAGGGAGCTGCTAACGGAGACATCCGGCTCAAAGTACGAGAAAGAGAGGCCGGGGGTGCGAAAAATTCGCAAATCAGCTAAAGGTCTCATCGAACGTTACTGTCGAAACCTGGCAAAGGGACGCACAAATGAAGCTGATCCTCCACGGCCTTGAACAGGGCACTTCTAAGGAGGAACTGGAGCAAGCCGTCAAAAACCAGGTCCAGGAGGAGGGCGAGGTAACAGCAGAGGTCCCACGCAAAGCGGCAAATGGAGGCTGGATCTCTGCCCTGGTCATAAGTAGAAGGATCGGCGAGGCCCTACTGAAGAGAGGACGACTTAGTGTGGGGGTTGGTCAACCTGCCGGGTGACCGAACGGATCGATCTCCCATGCTGCACGAGATGCCAGGGGATGGGCCATACGGCAAAGGATTGTGCTGAAGAAATGCCTCAAGACCGCAGATGCTATCGCTGCGGAGCCACTGGACATCTAGCGAGAAATTGCACTGCTGAGATCAGAAAGTGCTACGTATGCTCTGTGGCAGGGCACTCAGCGAACTCAATGGCATGTCCTGCCTACAGAAAAGGGGTGGACGATCTGCGAAGGAAGAAGATAGGTCTACTACTCCGACAAGAGGGACCGCAGAAGAGTGCCAGTTGCCCGACAATAGAGGAGACTAGGGCAAACCACGAAACGGGGGAAAGTGGTTGGAAGAGACCAAGTAGGAGACACACGACGAAGTTTCCCACCTTAGCCAGAAATGCAACGGCAGATGCAGCTATGGCGGCAAGAACGGATCAGGAAATCTCGACAAGCTATGAAAATTAAGATCTTGCAGGTTAATCTTAATAGATGCAGGGCCGCACATGACCTTCTTGCGGCAGCAGTAGACCGGTTGGGAGTTGACCTATGTCTCTTGTCAGAGCCAAACGAGGCCCTGGCAAAGGCAGCGGACAAAAGGGTATGGATAGTAGACGAAAGAACGGACACCGCGATCTGGTGGACAAACCGTCGAAAAGACATCGCAATCCGGGACAGGGGCCAGGGAAAGGGGTTCACCTGGATACAGATCGATGGGGGCGCAGTATTCTATAGCTGCTACTTCTCCCCCAACAGAGGCCAAGAGGAATTTGCAGAATACCTTGAGGCACTGGACGTCAGCGTCAGAACGCAGGATCATCAGGCCCAGATTATCACGGGAGACTTCAACGCGGCGTCTGTGCTTTGGGGTAGTAGGCGCACCAACTTTCGGGGACAGTCCCTGATGGAATGGTTGGCCGAACGGAACCTTCTGGTTATGAACAACCCAAAAGCGGCCGCGACGTTCGCCCGCAGAGATCAGGAAGCCTTTATAGACCTGACGATCAGCGCCGCGAACACACCCTACAGAGTAGTGAACTGGGATGTCCTCGAACACGAAGAGAACCTTAGTGACCACCGATATATTACATACACGGTGACAAACGACGGATCACTCAAAAGCACGGTGCCTGCCGCTAGATGCCACAGGCCCAGATGGTCGGCTCGCAGGATGAGGAAGGAGAAGCTCAAGGAGGAGATAGTTCGGGGCTGTAACGAACTGGAGGACACCTTCAACGAGAAAAGCTTAGGCAAAATCCTCCGTAAAGCATGTGAGAAGGCAATGCCGGCTCCAGTACATCCGCGGCGGAGAAACGCTGCACCAAAGTACTGGTGGTCCCCCGAGGTGGCCGCTGCACGGTGAGAGTGCATTGGAGCCCGGCGCCGATACACTAGGGCCCGTGGGAAGGCCAAAAAGGCGAGAACGGAATCGTCTGAGCAGGAGTGGCGGGATAAAGCAGATGATCGCTGGTCCGAATACAAGGCAACACGCGTGAACCTGAAGACCACCATCAGAAAGAGTAAGCTTCGGTGCTGGAACCAACTGATCAAGGAGATCGAGCAGGACGTGTGGGGAAAGCCCTACAAAATTGTGATGGACAAACTGGGCAAGAGAGCTCTAACGATCCCACCTGATCTCGTAGAAGCCATTGTGGCTCACCTTTTTCCGGTGCAGACGGAGGAAGGCAGAGACCCTATTACGGTGAATGAGGAGGATATTCCCCCTGTAACGCTCGAGGAGGTCCAGCAAGCGGCTGAAAGGATGTCAGAGGGCACGGCTCCAGGACCCGACGGCATACCCCCGGAGGCGATCAAATGTCTAATGAAGGAGTGCCCATCGGCCTTTAAAACGGTCGTAGACGCACTCCTAAGAGAGGGACGGTTTCCGGAAGAATGGAAGAAGGCCCGCCTGGCTCTTATCCCAAAGCCGGGGAAGGAGCCATGCTCGGCCTCAGCCTACAGGCCCATCTGTCTTCTTGACACAGTTGCCAAGGCCGTGGAGTCAATACTCGCGAGCAGGCTCAATGACGCAATCGAGGAAAAGCAAATCTCGCTCTCAGAGGATCAGTACGGGTTTCGTAAAGGAAGGTCCACATTCCAGCCCATTAGCAAGATACTCGCTAAGGCCGAAGAGGAGAGACAGAAGAGCCCCAGAGTTCGTAATCTATGCCTCCTGATCTTGCTGGATGTAAAGAATGCGTTTAACAGCGCAAATTGGAGGGTGATTCTGAATGCGGTGGAGAAAAAGGGAGTACCAGCGTACATTCGGGGTATGATAGCGTCGTATCTGGCCAAACGAAGTGTGAGCTACGACGGCAGGGAATACGCGATGACTGCAGGTGTACCACAAGGCTCCGTGCTAGGACCTACGCTATGGAACTTAGCGTACGACGGCGTGCTAGAGATAAGCAGGCCTCGCGGTGTTGAGTTCGTCGCCTATGCCGACGACCTGGCAATCTTAGTCACCGCAAGGTATGCGGAGCTGTTGGAGGACCGAGCAAATGACGCCTTAGATGGGGTTAGCCGGTGGATGAAGTCGCACCACCTGATGCTGGCACCGGAAAAGAGCGAGGCGGTTTTGCTTATTGGCAGAAAGCACTGCCGGGAGCTGGATATCCGTGTGGACGGTCACATGATCCAAATACACAAGCAGGTCAAATACCTGGGTGTTATGCTCGACAGAAACTTAAGCTGTACAGCCCACATTGATTATGCAACGGCCAAAACGCATCAGGTTGCGGGCAAGCTCGCCAGGCTAATGCCAAGAACAAGAGGGCCCTCGGAGAAAAAGCGCCGTCTTCTAGCATCAGTCGCTGATTCAATTCTGCTCTACGGGTCAGCAGTGTGGGGACCAGCTGCACTGAAGACCAAGAAGAATAAGAAAAAGCTAAGGAAGGCGCAGAGAGTGCTGGCCATCAGGGTCGCCAGAGCGTACAGGACGGTGTCTACAGACGCTGTGCTGGTAATTTCCCGCATGATACCTTGGCCAAAACGGATAGAGGAGAATATCCTCTTATACCGGGACCAGACACTTAGAAAAGAAGATGCAAGAATAAAGACTCTGGAAAGCTGGGAGGCTGAGTGGACTGGGGCTAAACGAGATGCACCAGGGTCGTGGACGAGGTCAATAATCCCAGATCTCATCAAATGGTACCGATGCGAGTACGCGGAGACGACGTACTACCTAACCCAAGTTCTCACCGGTCATGGCAGCTTCCAGACCTACATGGTGAAGATTGGAAAGACTGAGGTAGACATATGTGTCTTGTGCGATGCCGGCGAGACCGACGACGTGGATCACACGCTTTTTGCATGCAGAGCTCTTGAGATCACGAGACAGACAACCCGCTCACGGCTAGACGTGCAGTGCAATACGACGAGAGACCTACTCTCAGGGATGCTCAGCTCGAAAAAAAGTTGGGAGGCGGGCTCTGATTTTGTGGAGACTGTTATGAGAGAGAAGATAAAGCTGACGGAAGAGAGGCGGCAACGCATGGAGCGCCGCCAGGCTGAAGATTGAGAGCCAGACTATCGGCTCCCTACATGCACTGAAGTAATACCACAAGTATCCCGGTCATGTAGGTTAGGGGGTCACCAGGTTTTTAGTGGGTTTGAGAGTCCCACACTACCCAGACCAAAAAGTGTGCGTTATGCATTTTTGTTCCTGGCCCCTGTAAAAAAAAAAAAAAAAAGCCTTTCTTAAACTGTCCAAACTTGCCGCCCGTAGACGGAATGTTCGCTGTCTATTTCCACGGAATGCACATAGTGAAAACGACGCCCAATATACTTTTGTCAAGCTTTCGAAGGTTCTACGCTCACGCATATATCTGTTTTGCAAACGTGGGAGATTCCCCAAAGGCAAGGCCGGCATTTAAAAAAACACATCTTAAAATTCCAGTTACTTTCTGACCAACCTAATATATATATATATATATATATATATAGGAATACTATAGCAGACACAGCAATGACAATGACGATCAATGTTTTTGCTTATTGTATGGCCGGATTCGTGCTCGAAAGAGAAGTTTATATCATATTTGCGTAGAGCATATCAGCACCCAATTCAGTTTGGCTTCAATAACAAAGCTGACGCTGATAGGTCCGCGGAATGTTCATAACAGACAGTGGAAGAACACAGCTATGAGCAAGGTAAACAACGGGTTATTATGTCAACAAAATTTCTAAGCCGAGCGTAACAGAGATGGTCTGCGACCTTGTTCTGAGCAGAGGCAAGGACATGGCTAGCCTAATGAGTAAACAGACAACACTCACTTGCTTCTTACGTAACTTAGTCAGTCCTAGCAAATGCACGTTCGTTATTATTAAGAATTTCATCATTATTAAGGTTATTGTCGGTATATGGGTATTTCATAAGCTTATACTCTGCGTATTGTGCTCATAGACATTTCTATTTTTCTACAATTGCGTTCACTGTCACGCAGCTGACACGCAGTTTACACCATCCAGCTAGCGCGGATTTGTTATTGTATGCTACAAATACGTACCGTGGTGGTTTGCAAAGGGATACGCGGATAAACGCACACGACTCAAAAGGCAGACATGTCTGCAGCATTTGTCTACTTCTGTGGCATAATCTGTGGCATAAACTGTGCCTTGCACGTGCTTTTATAGGCTACGGGCAAAGGTTAATCTATGTATTTGTTACTATTTTTTGTCTAATATATTACATATATTTTTTAACTTCATGCATACATTTTGAAACAATTGATCTAGCGAAGCCGTAGCGAGCATATAGAGTAGGTGACAACAGAAGTAGCCAATCAATAGCAGAAAACCAATTGCTTCTCATGTACAGCCATGGCCGGTGCTGCTGTAGGCTGTTGTTCCTACACGTCGTTCGCATTTGTTACAGCTGCTGCACGGCTCGATTCAATGTGTGACACGAACGTGCCTCATCGAACAAGTTTCCGATACCAGTTTCGTCATGGATGCTGCATGCCATGATGCCAGCCGAGGCTACAACAAGGTGCGCAGGACCATTCTAAATATTCACATAGCATGCAAGAGAGAGAGAGAGAGGGAGCAATACAAGGAGAGGAGGAGCAAGGGAAGTAAGGAGCAACAGTAAGAACAAGAGGAAAAGGAAACAAGATAGATAGACAGGTATAGTTAGACAGAAGAACGCCTCGCGAAGGCCTATGACGTGAACGTCAATCTTGCCGCCATCGGTCTTTTATTGATCTTAGAACGTCGAGTCGAACTTGCGAGCGAGCGGGAAGCTTGCTCGTATAGTTGTTCCGTTATTCTTGTGGCGCATGCGGTTGTTGAGAAATAATTAGGCGCTAAAATGACAGGAATAATTAGATGCTGGTCTGAGCGCATTAGCATTTGTCCGGCTTATCGATATCCGGAACGCCGGCTACGTACAAGCTGGTTCAAAGTGACCCGCTGACGGCATACACGAGAGCTTTTAGAGAGCGAAACCTTACATGTATGACGTTGCTTCCTTTCAGAAGAAATTACTATAGTGCATTACGTCGATGTACTTATTGTCGATATATTATTACATCACCTCTCGGTGATATAACTGCACCGGTTTGTGTAGCGATACCGATGTACCTATGTATTGTGGCTTACGCGATATATATATATATATATATATATATATACATACATAAACATCTAACTCTATAGCATTCATATTGCATAGTATTTGCCCTATTACGTGCGAAGTGTCTTATCGTAGCTAGAAATAATAAGAAGCGTGACGAATAGTGGCATTACTTTAAGTAATTACTTCTCCTCGCCCAGTGTGCGAAGACCGCATTTTCATGTCAAGTCAGAGTCTCTACATTGAATTCCTGCAATCGTTGCGGTAAGTGTGCACAGCGGTCCAGAGCTCAACAAAAAAGCAGGGCAACTAGGCAAAAGACAGAAGCGCTTCCGTCGTATATATATATATATATATATATATTAATGAGACTCAACAATAAAGTAAAGCCAGCTTTCGTCTACTGTGGTTTTTGTCTCTTTGGTTTAGATTGGAAAGTTTGTGTCATGCTTAGCACTAGAGCCGCGCCTACGTCTAAAGCAATATTCATTCATGATTTATTCACCATAGAATTGGTAGTTACAGTCACAATACAACAGTGTGGTCTGACATTATATAATCAACTCTGGCTGTTAGGGAGGTTCCAACAGAAAATAGAGCAATATTATAAGCGCATAATGCGTATCTGCTTAGAGCTTTTTATTTTTAGCCCGTCTTTATTTTTCCACTTTAATTTAATATATGTATGTATAAATAAATAATACGACTTGGTTCTATCTTAAAGATATACGATCGATGGCAGTATTCATGCAATATATATATATATATATATATATATATATATATATACAGGGTGTTGCAGGAATATCTGAATCCCGATATACAGAATTGTAGAGCTCGTTAAAGCAAATATTTTTTCAATGGAACATGGTCTCTGAGAAGTCTTGTTTCGGAGTGAGAGTGAAATTACTACAATTTGTGACACTGGTGTTTTTGCCCGACATAGGAGCACAAAATGTGCTGTTGCGAGACAACCAGTTCTGTATAAAATTCTGCTCCATCTGAAGAATATGCAAGGCCGGTCAGAAAACGCGACATGGTCGCTTAAAAGTGAATTCGCCAAAAATAAAGTTCTTTATTAGCGTTCACGCCAAATACTTTAGAATCATAACTCTATAGCCATTCATAGCGCTCCAAACGGACACATTCAGCCAATGCGCAATTCATGGCGATCATTTTGGTACCAAACATATGTCCATGCGAGCTGTGGTTGCGGAGTAATTACGATTTTTCGGAGGGCATGTCCAGATTTATGGTTATGATTCTAAAGTATTTGGCGTGAACGCTAATAAAGAACTTTATTTTTGGCGAATTCACTTTTAAGCGACCATGTCGCGTTTTCTGACCGGCCTTGCATATTCTTCAGATGGAGCAGAATTTTATCACGAACACGATGGTGTGCTTAGTTTCTGTCTAGAAAGACGGGTTGGCTCGCAACAGCACATTTTGTGCTCCTACGTCGGGCAAAAACACTAGTGTCACAAATTGTAGTAATTTCGCTCTCACTCCGAAACAAGACTTCTCAGAGACCATGTTCCATTGGAAAAAATATTTGCTTTAACGAGCTCTACAATTCTGTATATCGCGCTTCAAATATTCCTGCAACACCCTGTATATATATATACAGCTATGTTTAATGAAAAAGAGAAAGAAAAAAGGAACAACACGGCTTGATTCTGCCAGACGCTTGAGTCGTGTTCAGCGGAACGCATACCCTGACCTCGTCATTCGGTGCGAATCAGTTCTATTTTCAAGAAGATGTTGGCATATCGATGTCTTCACATATATCTATCGGATTGACGATAAAATTAGATTGAAAGATTCACCAAACGAAGCGCCTCAAAACCCAACCCTACTTACCTTTGCGCGTTTACAGCCACATTGTTAACACTCGCAATGGGCTAAGCTGCCTGTGGCACGATAGCGTCTGAATGCATCTATCGTTCTCATTACTGGATTTATGTAGGCGCTCTCCAGCAGAATGATGTAGCTGCAGGGCAATGCCTACCTCGTTTTACAAAGTCAGCCAGCAGGGCCGGGGCCCCAACTTGCGATTGTCTGTTTATCATACTTCCCATGGCAACGTCTTGTGTATTTTGAACGGTTTGTTAGCCGTCTTAAGCACCGCCGCTACGTAGAGTGGAAACGGCCATCGACCATGGGTTTTTTCCGGATTAAAGTCTACAAAAGAACCCTATAAGGGTTGTTTGCATCATTGATATGACGATAAAAACATTTTTCGATTTTAAACATAAAATGGAAAAATAGCGAATTAGAACCGTACGACAAACTTATCAAGTGTAATATATTGATTCGTCTGTCAGTTTTAGGCTACGTAACTGTCAATTCAGTCAAATGAAATGAGCGGTTGATGCAGTCTACTGTCTGAGGTCAGATAGGATCTTACAAGTCTGTTGTAATAAAAATATGCCAACAAAAGAGAGTACAAGAGACGGGGCTGTAGGTGAGGCGACACGAAGTATCTATCATTTTAGGGAGTAATTATAATTTTTATTAAACACAAGGTTTGATATATATATATATATATATATATATATATATATATATATGTATATTTCAGCGTGCCTGTACTAAACACAATTAAGCACGCCCGCTCTACGGGTACTTCGCTGGCTGAAGGGGTTGTATGGTTGGTCGTAGATACGCAGACTACGATATAAAAAAGAACATACGACAGTTTGGAACGTGACGCTCGAACGTGCCGACATGTGGCCAAGCCTGCCGCCGTTTGCGGTTACGTGCCGGAAAAACACGGGCACCCGCCTTCCAGCACCTCGGTGCTTCTACTCCAGTGCAGACTATACCCACCAAGTCTCACCCCCACATTTCTCGTTCTTTCTCTTCAATCCCTTTTTCTGTCGCTTTCTTGATCTTGCCCTCTGTCGCGACAACGACGACAACAATAACAACAACAATAACAACAACAGCAACAACAACAACAACAACAACAACAACAACAACAACAACAACAACAACAACAACAACAACAACAGCAACAACAACAACAACAACAACAACAACAACAACAGCAACAACAACAACAACAACAACAACAACAACAACAACAACAACAACAACAACAACAACAACAACAACAACAACAACAACAACAACAACAACAACAACAACAACAACAACAACAACAACAACAACAACAACAACAACAACAACAACAACAACGACAACAACGACAACAACAACAACAACAACAACAACAACAACAACAACAACAACAACAACGACAACAACAACGACGACGACGACACTCTACTGCTTCTACGACTCCTATTGCTTCATATGGCAGACTAGCTGATGGTTGGGGACGGGATAAGCATCCGACGAGCGACAACTACATACAAACGATATTGCTGGCTACACATTTGGCTGCTCCAGCGTCGCACCGTTTTTTCCCTGAGAGAAGTTGTCCTCCCTAGAGATCATTCGTTGCGCATGTGGTAACGCTGTGCGTCGCGATTCGAAGGCGGCGCGTTTTTTTTGTCTCCTCGTAAAGAAACGAACCGTTTTATTCGTGAACTCTTTATGCACGAACATCGCCACGGGCTCGCCGTAATGTCTCAGCCGCACGCACACGTGCCGTCGACTTGACTCGAGTGTTCGCCTAACAGAACGAGTAACGTACCGTTCGCCTTATACTTAAATGTTTCTCTCAAAGCGTCTAATAGCGGGTATTTCTGCAGTTTGAATTAGCCTCTATTGGCTTATAGTAATCCTTTCTGGTTGTTATAATAGGTATCGTAGCATCTCGTGGTTTTTGCTTGGACATTTCTGCGTTTCATGGAGAAATTGACCGATAGTCGAGTTCTATGAGTGTCGCCGTCAATGGAACATATGATTATAGAGACCTTTTCGCGGGTTGAAGCAGTGTCCACGGGACAGAGCTGGTCGGGTACCCAATCCGGTTATACCGGATAAGGAACGTGGGGATTCAATTTAAAGCAATCTTCTTTAGAATTTGAGTTTAAAATAATTGAGAATTCTACTACATGTGTTCGCTGCTGACTCAAGTTGCATTATTAGACAGGTAACTTTAAGCAACTGACTCTCAAAGAACCTTTCGGTAAAACAAGTGTTTATCATAGCAGGCAACGAGAAAAGGGTTTCAGTGAAACTCTATCCGTTTCAAAGAATGTACCTCTTGAAGCATTGGCGTAGATATTTTGAATCTATGGCCACAATCTCAAATCAAGTTGATAAAAATGGAAAACAATACAAACAAATCCGTGAACCACGTGCTAGAAGACTACCCGAAATCGTCAGCAAATGGTAAATTATACAAGAATGGAAGATTTTTATTACTCTTAGGGAACCTTTAGACAAATCTCGATTGCAATGAGCTGATAACCTAAACGGAAGCTGATAGGTCTACTTTCACTAGGACGCTGCGCGTATACAAACAAAATATCTAGATGAATTCGAAGAAATACCAGAGCTGGATAATGTAATGACTTATTAATTCACTGCTGTTTAAAATACGACAACTTATAGAAATTTGCGTTTATTTACCCCTGCGGCATAAGAGCAAGTAACGGATGCGTCAAATTCTGATTTACGATCCCCTTTACGCGGACCCCCGATGCACGCCAAGGGTTAAAGGCAGGACTGCAAGGCGCGCAAGACGAGACATAAACTGATCTAACGGCAAAAATAACAGGGTCAGTTATAAACTACCTACTGATCGATATTCACTAGACATAGCTTTGTGAAAAGATCCAGTTTGGCGGTATTATACTTACAGTGAAATGCCAGTGCTAAAATACGCATTCTTCGCAACAAGACCCAAAGACTCATTTGGGCGTTGAACATCGCGCTGGAAAGTCGTACGGTGTGTACAGCAGCCATTCGAGTCTTTTTTAAACAACGTTTTTAGTATCTAAGAGTCTGGTTAGAATCTGGTATCCAAAAATACTTTCCAAGCTGACTCTCAGCTAAGCGTTAACGTCCATGGGACTGCTTTTCGCGTTGCTTCATAGACAGACTCGAAACCCGCGCACCTATGTGTCTCCTCCGGTCACGAGGAGCAGACGAATAACGTGGGCAGACACCACGCCACCAGGTTTGACAATATCTGGTATCTAAGAGTCTAGCAAGTATCGGGTATCGAAGAATCAAAGGACTAGCTTTAAGATTCTGCGTTGAAACAGATGAATATAGGTGCAGCAATTGGAAACAGTCCAGCCGGACCACCCTGGCTTCTGCACGAAACAAATACTCCTTGATCCCGAAAAATGGCATACCTTTAAACACGGCTCCCTCAACTCTACACGCTCGCACAACTGCTAATGGGCCACGATGGCTGCTTTCGGTAATATCTACACCACATTGTCAAAACACTATATATATATATATAACATTTTGTGATGATTTATTATTTATTTACAATAAGTTTGCACACTCGGCAGTGCTCGCTTTATATATATATATATATATATGAGAGCGGAAAGTTTGAATTTTAAAAATTAAACTGCCGAAACAACCAAGGAATTCCGGTTTGTTTTGCTTAGAAGCGCTACTTATTAGCTACACACAGAAAAATTCTCCCGTCAAACAGTGGCGTTGCTAATTGTTTAAGTTTGGTTCAAAGAAGTAAAGAAAACGAGGTTCGATCATTTGAAGGAGCCGAAAATTGAAGGGCTAACGAATCTGCATCCAGTTCCGTCTTACAATCTGTATGATTTTCAATAGTACTTCAGATGGCTATACGGTAGCTTGCTCGTAGAGTCACTTGTGTCCATGGCTGCTGCAGCAGCAGCAGTAATAGTGCTTGGAGGTAGTTGACGCCATACTCTGGTTATCTACTGGTTAGGCGCCGAAATACTTATCCGCTCTCTAATGTGCTCTATCGCAGCCCCCCCCCCCCGTCAGTTATAAAAGGATTCAATTTAGTAGTCCGATGCACATCTCAATGCAGCAATTGCAAGACAGCACAGGCTACAGCAATTGCCTTTCACCGGAGCGTTAAAGTGATGATGACGTAACAGCAAACAAACGAAAATACGACACGCGATCGCCGCCTGATAAACTACTGAATATCCTCTTTCTTAACGAGCTTATTCCCGAGAGACCGAGAGAGAGCCTCAACGAGTTTTTTTGTCACAAGCTCTCTTCCTCTTTTAGCCGAGCATGCCAAGCTATCTTAAATCGCTCCACAACGCGCTACTGTAGAGCGTCACCTATGAGTTCATATATAGCTCGTTATTATTACGGATAGCGATGGCGCGGCCTCGAGCTGACAGTATCCGGCGGAACTGTGTGTCGGAACAGTACGTTCGTCGAGTCCTATAAGTCAATTGCCGTCGACCCGGAAGTGTGACGATTAGCGATTAGAGGCGTCGTACAAAAACATCTTCATCAACTGTATTCTACGTAGCACGCACGAGTTGTCGCAGAGAGAGAGAGAGAGAGAGAGAGTATTAAAAACGACAATAATGAGACTAATTGTAGCAGGCATAATACGATTGAGCAAAGAGAAGACGGCGTTAATGACGTCGAGAACAACCATGAAGAAAAACACGAAGACGAGAAGGGGAAAAAGCAAGTCGAAAAAGACGAACAATAACGACGAACGGCTATTATATATATATATATATATATATATATATATATGTGTGTGTGCTTAACAACCGGATGGACCGATATAATCCGGCGTCCGCATCCAGTTAAGCTGCTATAGCGCACCCTGCTATCGTGTGTCTTCGTGTGCGCCTTCGATGCGACAGGGACCGAAAGAAGACGAACTCCCCGACCCACCAGAGGGGTCGCTAAGGGCTGGCGATACCGGCGCAACGCAACATGGAGCACGGCGTAAAACCGTTGTTGGCGTTGTTGTTGTTGTTGCTGTTGTTGTCATTGCTGCAGTTGTTGGTGCCATGGTAGTCATGGGGGTACTCGGAGCTGGTGGACCTGAAGTCCCCTCGGCCGGCCCGCCGACCGGCTTCGAGGCGGGTCGTCATTTCGAGATTACGACGGGCAAAAAAATATACGCGAACAAGCTTTGCCTGTCCTTCCAGCCCCCACACCCCCACACGCACACACACACATACAGACTCACGAGAGTACAAACAGCCCGGATACAGACCAAAACAACACAGATGATGACAATGATGATGGATCTCTTCTGTAGCGTCGCTCTGTTACCCCTGGGAGGGGGTCGAATCTGCAGAGCAACGATCGACGGAGTTAGGGCCAAATAATAAGCCAACGTCAAGGCTGGACAAATAGCAGCAGCAGCTGCAGCAGTAGCAACAACAACCAAAAAAATAACAACCAGCAACAGAAACGACGCCAAGAACAACCGAAACACAACAACGGCAGCGATAGCAACAACAATAACGATAACAACAATAACAACATCAATAAAACAACAGCAGCAGCAACAACAACAACAACAAGAGAAAAAACAACAGCAGCCGTAACAGCAACAACCACGACAAAGCAGCAGTCAAAACGACGGCAAAATAGTACTTCAAACAACGTAACTTCTGCAATAACTTCTTAGTATAAATTAAAAAAAAAAAAAAATATATATATATATATACGCACAGTTAAATTATTAGCTAGGAGTTAACCACTGTGGCCCCGCCCCGCAAA
Source organism: Dermanyssus gallinae (assembly GCA_003439945.1). Classification (NCBI taxonomy): domain Eukaryota; kingdom Metazoa; phylum Arthropoda; class Arachnida; order Mesostigmata; family Dermanyssidae; genus Dermanyssus; species Dermanyssus gallinae. The sequence goes on along the minus strand of QVRM01004299.1, from coordinate 561,597 downwards.
ACATATTATCTAGCCTACCCCGGGCTAGGAGGCTAAGGATCTTTCAGACCAAAAGCCGCTAGATCAAAACCAACTAGCGAGGGTTCTCAACCAAATATCTACGTTAAATGTCTAGGAACAACCCCGTCGTGTCCGAGAGACTCGCTAGAACGTGGATCGCTGGCTACCAAAACAAGGCGCCTAAATATATATATATATATATATAAATTTATATATAAATTTTTTTTTATATATATGATCGACGCATACGAGTACGCATATGTCAGAAGCACGGAATTGAGAGACTGTGGTTAAGCGACGCAAACGTACGTGGTGTATATAAAGTTTTGCTTAACAGACAAAACAGAGACTTGGATCGGAGAAAGACTTTGGCGGGCCGGATTTGCTGCCAAACAGGCGATTACAGAAGAAGCATCAGCAGCAGCAGCACAGACAGCGGCGGCAGCGGCAGCAGCAGCGACTATACGGCAGCATCAAAGCAATGCTTTTTCTACGCTGTGTCAGGTCTAAATTGGACAATCCGTCAGACGTTGGACTGTCGTGAATACGCGACAGTCGACGTGCTAGCAGCCAGCCAGCCAGCCAGCAAACAAGCTATCTAGAGGACGGGGAGGCGGTGGCAAAAGGTCGGCGTCGAGCCCGGGCGGGCGGCTACGCTCGACGCTCGCTTGAACGTCGCCCGAACGGACTGATCCGGCTTAATTGGCACGTAGCAGACAAGCAAAACTCGAACGACTCGGGCGGCGCCCGATACACTCACCATCATCACCACGCATAGGGAACGGCGCGATAGTGTGCACAAATGAGCATGTGTGCTCTCGACTATTTGCCCGAGTGCGTAAGGGGAGTGCGTGCGAGAGAAATCGAGTGGTGTTGTGCTCGAGTGTAAGTACGTCCGTTGTACGTCTCCGGGCACCGAGCGCCGAATTCTGCGTTGCAGTTTCCCCCTGTTGTTCCAGCCGTTAAGCTTCGGCCTCTTCTTTTTTCTGGTTCTGTCCTGGCGCTTCGGGGCCCTCTTCACCACTACCATCAGCATTATCTACGAAATATCGACGAACCGGTGTCATTTGACATGAAAGTCAGTGTCTTCAAGAAAAACGTGAATTATTATTATTATTATTATTATTATTATTATTATTATTATTATTATTTAATCAATGGCGCCTAAAATAGATGTCGCGTTCCCTCTGCAAACGGTCAAAGACAGCGCTTGCCTCAAGAATTGATCCTCTCTTCGGTCGCTCGTGAACTCCCATGTGACCATAATGCAATGGTTACCCCATCAGGTCTTTCTTCGCCAGCGTACATTGAACCTCTCGGTTCAAGTGTAGATGATAATCTGGCTTTCCTAAGATACCTTATAATCACACTGTTTATTTCAGCCTATCTGGGCGATTCATTGGCGCTTTTCAGGCAGCTCAGTGGGTGTAAGCCACTGGACTCTACCATTTCTCTACACAGTTTGCATTGAAACGGCTCGCAGACGACAGCGCCGATTCTAAATGTTGACATCATGCGAAAAGAATTGGGATCCTGCACGGTGCCGAGCTGAGGCGAGGTTAAGGCTTTAAGCCAAACCCTACTTCAGTTATCTTGTGCCGCTAAGAATACGGCGCGGTCTCGTGTCTTATTTGTGGTCGAACTGCCTCCTTCACTAACGAGGCTGCCACCGGACCAAATTGGACTAGTGAAGCAGCAAAGCAAGCTAGGTCAATGACACTTCTTATTTCCAGACCACCTTCACGTATCGAAAGACTTGCCCTCTGCCAGGTGTTCTTTTCTAAATTTTCGTTTAGGACTTCGCTAGGTATGTCTCTGCTGACTTCATCATACGCAATTATTTATTTAAGTTAAACCAAAGCAGGACATGTACGTAGTATGTTGTTAAATCTTGAAGACCTCAGGCTATTACGCTAAATGCACAGCGCAGCCTGTGGATGCAAGCGTGTCAGTCGCGGACGAATTTCGCGTGCTCCCGCCAGCAGTAATCTTACATTATGAAACATTTAGTGTCGGTCTTTTTCCCCCCCCATCTTCTTTAAATTGCAGCGCTTTGCTTAAATCTGTCGCGATGACACTCGCAGGATCGGCAAGCGTGGCGTCGTCTAGAAACCACACGTTGAAAGAGCTCTGTAGTTGCGATACTAAATTTGATATACCGAGACCAAATCGAGCAGGACCTAGCCTCCCCGTAGCCGCCAGGGGGGGGGGGGGGGGGTAGTCGCTGGGGCCGACCTTTCGCCACCGCCTACCAGCTCGCTCGTTCGCTAACTAGGTTGCCAGCTAGTACATCGTCTGCCGTATTCACCGCGACCATCTAAGCTGACGGATTGTCCAATTTAGACCTGACACAGCGTAGAAAAAGCATTGCTCTGACGCCACCGTATAGTCGCTGCTGCCGCTGCCGCCGCTGTCTGTGCTGCTGCTGATGCTTCTTCTGTAATTGCCTGTTTGGCAGCAAATCCGGCCTGCCAAAGTCTTTCTCTGTTCCATGTCTCCAAGTGTTCTCTGTTAAGCAAAACTCTCTATATACATCACATACGTTTGCGTCGCTCAATCACAGTCTCCATCCCGTGCTTCTGATATATGTGTACTCGTACGCGTCGATTATATATATATATATATAAGCTTGTTTTGGCTACCGGCGATCCGCGGTCTAGCAGTTCTCTTGGACACGATGAAGGTGTTCCTAGATATTTAACGCATTATTATAAGTGTTTTCAGCATACAGTTGTTAGGTTCGAACCAGTCGCCTCGATTTAAGCAAGTGCTAGTTAGCTGATCATCCTATGGCACCGATTATAGAAGCGACATTGCCTCTATACACCGCGAGAGACATATCTGTCTCAGATATTTTCCTTCGCGCTGGTCTTCCGTCGTTGCTTTCATTTTTCTGGCCATATCTCGAGAAATTTTTCTGTTTTAGTGCTGATAGGTTCTAATGTTTCCATAGATGCCGGTACAAAGTGAAGATTGTCCTTGAGATCTGCGCATTTGCGTCTCTTTTTCTGTTCAGCGTGACCTTCTACCCCATAATGTGCGGACAGAGATATGGCAGAAATATGAGGGAGCTTCAGTGCAGGACACTGTAGCATCCCAGGCTAAGCACTTTCTGTGAGACCATCATAGTATGATTACACCGTAAGGGCTCTTGCCGTAGTCTGAGGCCCGTTGTTCCAGATTTACTGGCAACCTTGCTTGTTCCTAAAGGATATATATATCCTGATATAAATACTCTTCCAAATATCCGGGGTTTAACTTTATCCTGGTTTTACGTTTAGTTCCCATCTTATGTTTGTGAATTAGTTGTTGCACGTCGTGGCTTACCAACGATTCTGACAGATATCGGAACTGATTCAACGAAGCAGCGTATCATACTAAAGCCTGGTTTATTGCACTTCTCAAGCCAAGTCCACCTTCTTTGATAGGTAAACGTAATCTCTTTCATATTTTGCCGTCCAGCTTGATCCTCAGCACCTCCCTCATGATCTCTCTGGTGGAAGTATCACATGCCTCGAGTGTGGGCAGAGGTCTGTAGGTGCACTACAAAGTATGTAGTTGAAGCGAGGCGCTCCCAGGCTGCTTCTTCACAGGCGCATTGCCATTTGTGGATGCATTTTATTGAGCAAAGGTGTCACGCCTTCTATGAAGGCTTTTTGGTCGTTTCGTACTTGAAGGATCTTTTGCATGCCTAATGGGTCCCTAGTAGATCCATATCACCCTCGTCTAATTGTTTTGCTGACGCTATAATCTCGAATATTGTGGTTATTGCAAGTGTTTTGTATTTTTGGGATCTGCCGAAAGCAGTTACTTCGCACTTTTCTGTAGTAAGAGATGAGCCTCCTCCTTGTTGTTAAAATTTTATAATTTGACGTATGCGATTCTACGATATCTACCGGTCCTCCGAGTGTTTCGTCGTCTAGGTGCCAAACACTGAACGGCTTTGCACTTGGGCAACCAGGCCTGATATAGCAAGGCAGAAAAGCGCGGGTCCTAACGGTCCTTTCTGTTGAACTCTATTTCCTGAAGTTATAGGCGTGTATTGTGTTCCAAGATAACAGTGACGGTTCCTTGTTGCTTTGCCGGACCAGTGGCAGTAGGTCCAAAACATGCTGTTCTACTTTCCGCAGAAGTAAACCTCTTCGAATGGTATTGAGTGCATTGCAAAAGTCTAGCTTGACCATTACGGGCGCAGGACCTTCTACTCTAACGTAAGCTCGAACGGCCGCTTTTGCTGTGCCCCTTAACTGCTACACCGACCTGGTGCGATTTTCTCGCTGGCAGTCTTGCTCTGCGGCGTTCTTAAAACACGTTCATATTGGTGACATGTATGGGTAGGTTGCGTCCACGTGTGAATTTGCTGTATTTTTAAGTTGATTAGAATGATGTGATGATTAACTAGTCATTTTGAATACGGATTAGTCTGTGGCTCAGTGTCTGGAAGATGGAAAGGGTGTTTGCGTCTGATCTCTCAAACACAAAGACAGCAACGCCTTCCCTGGTTCAGACTCTGGATTTGACAACCGGATCCTTCCTTAGCCAATTGGAAATAAGAGGACTAAATAATCCAAGTTTCTTATTATTATGATTACTATTATTTCCTACAAAGTGGCGCCAACAGCAATTTTGACAACTCGTCGCGCCAACAGTGAAAACTGCGTTTTTCTTTGGAATGGAAAGGACAGCTACAGCAAAACCAACAACTGCTCCGTTTCACAGGAAAAGCAGCAATAACTAACGAGTTTCAATGCCGTAGTGTTCAGTGTACATTCATACGAAGAGGGGCGCCCAGATTCACACAGGAAAAGCTCATAGGAAGAAGGTATCCCAGTGCTGGCCGGAAAAAAAGTTTACTCTCCCTGTTTTTCCAGCGGCTGGGCCATCTCGGCAAACACCAATTCTACTTTCTGCTCCGGCACGCACTGAGAGTACAAAATGTCTTGTACATACTAGGGACATCGCCTCCCTTCCTTCTGCCGTCAAAAACTTTGGACCTCGACAATGAGCGCAGGCAAATGCCCTTGCAATGGCCACTACCAAGACATCGTTCGGATCTAGGACGTGCGTCAGTCTGGTGGTCCTTCTGAGAAACTGGTCTTTACACAGAAGGAATGGGAACAAATTGCTACTCAGGCTACCCACTTAAATGTTTTGTCGGCCTGCGAGTTAGATAAAGACGGCATTTGCCTGAAAGGAGTTTCATCCAAAGCCGCAGGGACGTGGCTCTAAAATTAAACAATTTTCAAGGAGGTTGTTTTTTAATATCCTCCGTCCTCTACTGGCTTGGAACTTAACCTGGGGTATATCTTCAATGCTCCGAGGGCCGGACATGTTAAGATATCTAGGGTTTTACTAACAGTCCTTGTGGCAGCATGGCCGCTGACCCGCAGCGGTATGGTTTATCATCTATTCATGGGGCGTGGCACGACGTGTTTCCATCCGAGCTAGTCGGCAGTAAGCTGGCCGACGACTAGTTCCGTACCGCCAGTGGCTTTGGACTTGGCATTGCAATGTTTGAGAGAGAAGAGTGTCAATGTGCTGGAAAGATGGATCAACGCGGCTTGCACCGACTTAGCTGCACTAAATTGGCCGGGCTTACGCAGAGCCGCTACGATGCCACCAGTGACATCCTCGGGCGCTCTTTTAGACAAGCCAGCTACCACGTCACACTGGTGCCTGGTGGACTGCAGAGCGACGATAGGCGCCACTGTCTCCGACACGTATGCCCTCGGCTATCGTGCACTAGCCGGTCTCGAGACATCTAGCGTGTAGAGCAAAATGCAGTCAAGCTGACAAAAGGGCTTGGGATGCTAACAAGCTCTATTCAATGAATGCTTAAACACTGAAGAAATTTCACAGGCCTGGAGGGAAGCGACATTAATTGTCATTCCCAAAGGAAAGGGTATAGAAACGGAACCTGAGGCTTGGAGGAGAATAGCAATAAAGAGCTGCCCATACAAGATATTTTCAGGAATAATAGCTACAAGATTGGAGTCTTTCTTGGAGGAAAGGGGGGTAATACCAGATGAACAGCATGGATTTAGGAAGGGAAGGTCAACTCACTCAGCAATTGAAGGGCTGCTCGGAGCAATCTGGGATACTCTGTCCAGGCCGAAGAATTGCCTATATGCTGTGTTCGTAGATTTAAAAGCGGCGTTTGACATCGCGCCAAGGGATAAGATAGTTAAAGAGCTAGCTAAAATAGGAGTGCCGGGAGCAATGCTAAGGTTGCTCATCAGCATCTTAAAACAAAACACGGTGCTGATTGACAACGAGGTTGGCATTTCGGGGGAGGTAATTCAAACCACAGGTGTCGCGCAGGGCGATGGACTGAGTTCATTACTGTCTTCCGTTCTTCTGGCTGGACACGAGAGTGGGCCAATATTTTAATGTACGCAGATGATGTAGTAATCTTTAGTTGTAGCCTTTTCAGAGTGAAGCAAGCAATGGATCGGCTAGTTACATTCATGGATGAAATGGGCTTAAAGGTTAATTGGGGAAAGACAGTAGCCATGAAATTCCGAAGGGGCGGCCGTCTGGCCAGGGATGACGTACTTTAAATCAGGGCAAAGGAATTAAAATTTGAAGATCGCCGTTTAACAACGGCCTTTGCAGCCCACGGATTTTATTACGTTCTATGCAACAAGGAGGGCTTCCATGAACCACAAGACGAATTTCGATGCAAAGAATGCTGGAGTAAATGTGATAAATACCACGCCGCGGTTTGTCCGGCGGTTCGGTCCATAGCAGAACTGGCAAAACGCTAGATCGATTGTTGTGTGGAAAACTGTGATGTAACATAAACACACTTACCCAGGCCGGGTGTTAATAAATAAATAATAAATAAAAAAAGGCTTGGGAACAAGCTCTTTGAGGCTACACCGGACCTAAGCTCGACTGCGTTCCTCCGACACAAGGTGTTATTGGAGCTACAAAGATGCAAAACCGAGATGATGTTGAGTTTCGACACTTAACCATTAATAATCTAAGCAATATTGTAAATGTCATCTAAACATATACAAGTAGTTGTAATATATGTACAATAAACAATTTTATTTTTACATTAAACATATTTAAACATTTATTAAAAATATATTATTATATCCGACTTTCTGGCATGCGGTCCTGTTTTTGTTGGATATCGCTAATCTGAGTCTTTTAAGAGGTATGACTTCTTACTTCCTGGTGATACCCGGATCAGTGAGTATGCTAATAATAGGCCCACACCTGCTAAGGCTGAAGAAGTTATAACTTACGGATTATGACGAGCCATTAGGTTGTCGTAGCGTAGTGGCTGCGCCTTCGACTGGCGACCAAAGGAACCCTATTAAAGGCCGATTTTTATCTGTGGTTTCTTTACCACGATGTATCCGTTCATTATTGAGACATCAGGAGTGTGGGGACTTTATCACGCGCTTTTCATCACACGCTCGAGGAGAAAAGGTCTGGAGGAATAGATGTATAAGAAGTTTCATCTGTGCATTAATACGTTTGTGCGTCTTCGCCCCCCCCCCCCTTAGCTCACTTATTCTCCTCAGCCAACATAGACGTGTAGTCAGCATACTTCGCTCCTGCACTGATCATTGAAGGGGCTAATGAGTCAGTAACGGTTGCATCCCACACCAGCATGCGAGTCGAAGGACGTTAATGTCAGTCCATCCGGTCGCTTTTTATCATTCCTGCAGAGGCCAGGAGGCCCGGGAATGCAAAGAAAGCCAGCAGACCTCAAGGCTCGGCTAAATATCCCGTTAAATGCTGCGTGTCGGGCTTGACTACCTGAGCATAAGGCACAAAAGAAACCATGGTGTGCCAGTGGCCCCACTTGATCGCCGCATCTACATTGGTTGGGGAATTCGAGAGCTGTCCCCAGGCGTAGCCCCACACTAATCCGAACAGTGTTGTCAACTAGTAATGTGCCTAAGTGAGCACTGGGAATAGTCTGTAACCAGGCCCCGGCACTTTTTGCGGAGACCGCCCGTAGCCGGGCCTTGTCAATCGTAGTGGGGGCTTGCTCAAGGAGATGCGCAAATGTCTTCTTCTGCAGTGTGTTCGACTAGCCTTTCTGGGAAAGGGTGTCACTGGGTACGATACCGCAGAGAGAGGTTTATCCCTCGACTAAGGCTGCCAAAATGTGATCGTAGACACTTTTACCTGTGTCGTCCAGTAACCGTTTGGCCTTTCCCAATGCTTGGTACATAGAGGAGACTACGGCAGGACCAGCCAACGCTACAGCGTAAGGCAGTCCCAGTCCACCTAAGTATTTAAGAAGCAGAGCCTGCATTGGGTGAAAGCCGAACGTTCAGGAGCGAAACAACTGGCCCCTCTAAGCAAGTGCGTTATCCGGGCCGCCAAAAAGCACAATCTCAGTAGGTATATTCCGCGATGAGATCTTAGCAATGGAAGACGGCTGGCGGCTACTTCAAACTTCTCTCTCCACGCGCCTAAGGCCCCAGGCTCTCTTGGCAGAGAGGAACCCCGAAGAGCTCACAATCTAGTTTAACCAGAACGGTCGGGCCACTGCAGAAGTTTATAAAGACGCGGGAGGTGTAAATTCCGATCTCCGTCAGTAGTTGCAAAGCTCAACTGCTGACAACCAATTATTGATAATATTTCAGCTTTACTGGCAGCGCACCAAATTTTTGAAGCCAACCTCCGGAGTGTAGATGAGCATGCTATCGGGGGGAGAGAGCCGTCTTTCTTCTTAAGAGCAAATAGTCGAGCCCCAAATACAATAGGTTGAAGGGTTACAGGGGGAGACTACCACTGGAGAATGTCTACGACATTTGCCAGTCGGATCCTAAGGCCGCGGACAACAGGTCCTGAAGAAGTCGAGGCCTAAGGAAATCAAGACCGGCTGCGGAGCTCCTGGGGAAGAATCTATCGGCCAAGCGCATTTCGTTGCTGTATGTAGTGGATGCCAGCTTTGTCGGAGGACGAGATGGCAAGCAAAGATCCGAGGGGGCCTGTGGATGTTTGTCTCGAAGAGACTTAAGGTTTTCGCACTGAGATATAAATGTTTCCATGGAGCCAATAAGCCTGGCGGCGCCAGAGACGTCCCCTTCGGAAAGCTTGACGATGGTGCGTCTACAGATTTCATCCTCAGGGTCCCTTTTGGTATTTGTCCTAGTTTCATGATGTATGACGTTCCCAATCCTTAAACCCTGCAAAAAGTCACAAAGGTTATTTCTAATAATAACTGCGAGAGAACGCGTGTCGTTTCGGTGGCTAATGCGCCAATGGTCAGCGTTACTTCTATGTTCCCGACGTCGGGGTGTCTGGCGGACATGTGCCTAGAAAGTTTCTTTATGTGTATTTGTTGTTGCACACAGGGCAGGCGATCCTGTTGAGATCCTCCCCAGAGTCACCCGAAACGTTTTGTGGCATCGTTAGGTTGATGGTAGAGCGGTAGTGATAGAATACATACGAATTGTGCAAATATAATTTTTAATAAAGTTTAATTCTTACTTCTTAATGAGAAACATACTGCTATGAGTTAATTTTTTTTAGCCTATGGCGCCTATAATAAAAACCGCATTCGTCCCTCTACAAACCGTTAATGACTTTTGGCTTCGAAAGACCATATTTTGCGCCGGTCGCCTGTAATCCTTCAAACATTTCACGGTACCAACGCTCACTGGACACTGGTATGTAGCTCTCTGACAGTTCAAAATACTTTCTTCGCCTCTCCAATCCGCGTGCTTAGCAACCCATCCACATTCAACAAAGCTGTTCCGTTAATAATAATAATAATAATAGTAATAATAATAATAATAATAATAATAATACTAAGACAAATAATAATACGTGTTTATTATGCACAGTTATCACAATTACTTATACATGAATTATATAAAATTTACAATATTTATTGTGTTATTAGTATTGCCTAAGAGTCGGCGACCGTCGCCCCTCTCGAATTCGCTGACAAAGCCAAACAAAAGTTTCGGTCTTTGATTGTGCTATGCAATTGTAGATCACTTGCAAGTGATCTACATTTGCATAGCACAATCGTGCCACTCTTTGCGCACACGGAGTCTGAACTGCTGGACAAACACCTTTCTTTCTTACCCGGTTGCTAGAAGCGTGTAGAGCTGCTCCTTTAACAACCGGCCGCCTTACACCTTGATGAGATCCAAGTGCTTCAGGTTCATGAGGCGGTTAGATCTTTTTCATTCGCAAGTGGAGCCGGTTTAAATCGTATGCGTCCCCAGCATTTACACGACGTGCTTGACCAGACGATTCCCTCTCAGAACGTCTATTAAACGAACTAAGTACTTTTGTGTCCACAGTACTCAATGGCTAGAATACTACGGGCGACCGACGCGTAGCGATGCTTCTGAAGCAGATGATGTCACTGGCTACTTGTAGAGGGAACGCGGCTTCTACTATAGTGTACTTACCGGCATCGTCGCCGTTATTCGTTGAGGACTTACAGAGGATGTACAACCTGCCGAAGACGACGGTTTTTAGAGAACACGTCTTAGATTGGGAAAATAAAATGGCCGACATCAACCCCCTGTTTTATGAAACGAAAGCAATGACGTCGGATTTGTGGAGAGTCTGCAGTTATGAAAACCGGCATCTAATCACCAATTTTGCCGTCCACGGCTTCCATCTGAAAATCTGTGCGCGCGAGAAGTTTCATGAGATCTCGTCGGAGTGTATATGTAAACTTTGTGGCTGCCCGTGTGATCGATATCAACGTTAGCGTTGTGAAAGAGCAATTCCGCTGTCTCAGCTCTGGAAAGGCGATGTCTATGATGTGCTTTCATTAATCAATCATTAGTTAATAAAACTACACTAAAGGCACCATAGGCTTTCACTAAATTAATTGATAACAATGAAAACGTTTATTCATCACAATAATACTCGTAATAAGGGTATTTGTACTGATAGTAGTAGTGAAAGCGCAGACGTCAGAATACAGGTTTCATACTATATTTGTGGGAGCACTAGTAGTTAAGTTCGGTATTCATCGTAGCTCTGGTGGATCTGGTCGGGGCAGGTCTTGCTTCGCTCTGCAGGTTCCTTTGCTAGGGAAAGTCGATATAAGTCTAGTGAATGAACACGTTGTGGTCTGGCTACAGGGGTCGATACGAAGTGATAAAGCAGATATATATATATATATATATATATATACATAGCCTCTGACCAGCTACTGTTAAGAGAAGTACTTTCGTCTAGGCCTAGAACTTTTCCTCGTCTGAACCTCGGAGTAATGGCCACCCTGCCTTTCGGACAAAAAATCGCATAGCGGGCGAAACTGTGGATATTAGTACCGGGATTTAGAAAACCTATAAACGTAGTAATGCGTCTCGTAGTAGCAACCAAGGGGACTTTTAGAGGTCCATACGACCCGCAATGACCGAAGGCGGTCTCAAATCAATCATTTGACGCAGCACTTGCTCGTTAACATAACATATTGATTTTCAATTACCGTCTTAGCTATCTCGAACGACAGTTGTCGTTCTACTACTGTCTTGTGAATCCCACAGTCTTGATATAATCAAGACAAGGGTCAAAAGCATGCATCTACACGTTATAGATAGAGGTGGCTGAACGCGCCGAGTTGCATTAAACCAATTGCACAAATACGCAGTGCCCTTAGACAAACACAAAGAAATGCAAATGTTGCGATGTGACCTTTCTCTTTGAAGAGCTACTGTTGAGCGGGTAGAGCACGTACGTACGAAAAGAACAACCTCCACCATCACGGATAGTTCGCTTGAAGAGAAGCTTGTAGGGAAGACTCTGCCGAGATAAAGATATCTGCTCTTCCACCTCATCTTCCGTTCGTCTTCATCTGCTCGACGAGCCTACCAATATATATATATATATATATATATATATATATATATATATATATATATATATATATATAGTAGGTAGTATTTCGCCAGTATTTGCTATTGGACTTAGCGTTGATGACACTAGGTAGGCCCTCCTTGCCGAAGTCAGTTGCCCTTGCAGCCTTATTGGCTGGCCAAACACGTATCGGCGATCAATTTTGCTCTCCTGCCCCTCCCCGCCTTGATGCTATATCTTTCGCCGCCCGCCTTGCGCAGCGCAACGGCGTAAATCGGTTTGTCTTATTGTATGTAGGTAGGACATAAACTTCTCAGTTGTGCGTTTTCTAACCCTATCTGCGCTTTTCCCTCCCAAAGCTCAGTTTGTTCCTCCTTTCCTTTTACATTTTTCATGTTGTCCTCATTGAACTCACTAAGTCCTTCTACGTCCTGTGTACATCTTCATTGTAAGATGCTTCCAGGCACTGCTGCTACTCGTTTCGCCATTGGAAACGCTTTTCTCAATTTCGATTGCCTTGAATTGCTGTTGACTAGAACTGCCATAGTCTGTGCGGCGTTGACCGTCGTTGGCTGTTGTCGAAACGCGATGCGGTGCTACGCTGCTAAATGCCAATTGCTTAACTGCAAACGTTGATCATAGACTTCCCTATGGGCCATTTGACCTCGTAGCACTTCTGTGGTGAGCACAGAACATATCGTTGGCGTCCAACGTGTTCGCCGTGTCCCCCGGATTTTCCGTAGCTCAAAGGCAGCATGCTCGGCTACCGTAGGAAGTAAACATATGTGTATACGATTGGCGAAGAGGTAGCTTAGTGTTTTGCATATATATATACTTGGGGTCCAATAACCACCGATAACTTCAAAAAAGACCTTGAGAAAGCAAGACTTCTTTGCGAGCGCTTGGGAATCTCCATTGAGACCGCTACACAAGGGACCGATTACTGGTCTCAACAACTACACAACATGTTCAATGGGGCACATAAAAGAAAAACACACGAAACGCCATATGTACATTACTGGATTAAAGGTATGCCCTACCTATCTGGTAAGGAGTATTTAAACCTACTAAAGCTCAGGATCAACGCACTACCAACACATGCCAGATTGGCCAGGTAAAACACACAAGCAAACTATAAAGAGACATAACGACGTCTGTAATCGCGTGGCGCGACCTGGCAAACGCGCGGCAGGACAAGATTAATAAATTATCACAATATTTTCTATACATAAAGGTGCAAAGCATACAAGGGCGGAAAAGTTATGATACAAATTTCTAAAAACAAAATATCTATTTAACCTTTTAAAATGCTTTTTGTCCCTTCAAATTTATTTTTGCCCTCTGCGATGCACTTTGCAGTATCGCTGCGTTGTCGTGATGGTGATCCAACAGCTGCCCAGAGTTAAGGCCTCTTGCGCCGGGCGATTTCGCGCAATCTTCTTACAATTTCGCGGTAGTATGCCTTATTGATCAACGAATTAGGCAATTTATTGAAGATGATTCCCTTGTAGTCGATGAAAACATTGAATGAACCTTCGTGTTGGATCTGCTCTGTTTGAATTGCTTAGACTGACTCTTTTTGGAAACACCACTGGGAAGATTAGGCTTTGGTCTCGATGCCGTGACTAAATACTTATGACTTGTCTTCTTAAATCACTCTTTAAATCAATGCAGGGTCTTCGGCTACCGCCTGCAGGTTCAATTTGGACATTCCTCGGCGGGCGTTCATTTGCTTAAAATTCTACGTTAATTGAAGTCTGCCATAGCTCCCAGTTATCTGACGCATAATCTAATTTATTTTACTTAGTTTTACATTACTATCGGCCATCTCCCTGTTAGCAGTTTCGCGATTGTTGAGTACAATTTCACAAACTTGTTTTATGCCCGGCTAACATCCAACAGGTCACCGATGTGGATGTATCAGAGGAAAGGGTCTTTGAGGAGCTACAAAGCCTTGACCCGAAGGTCAGTCTCTGCCCGAAATTACTCCCCGCGGTATTCTTCAAGAGGGCAGCTATAGGCGTGGCATATTCGCTAAGCAAGATCTTTCGAAGATCACTAGCGGAAGGACGTGTACCATCGCTCTATCGCAAGGCTTGGGTTGCTCCTGTCCACAAAATTGGGTCCAAGACTGACCCGGCCAACAAGCGCCCTGTCTCTCTCACAGCGGTGACATGCAAGGTTCTGGAAAGAATAGTATGCTCTGCAATCCTGAGCAGCGCTGAGCAACAGAATCTGCTGAGCAGCACGCGTTTGCCTACCGCAAAGGTCGGTCGACCACCGATTGTCTGCTTATGTTCTTCAGCAACGTAGGCCGATGGATCAGCGAGGGACTTCCCGTAGACGTCATCTACTGTGACTTCAAGAGTGCCTTCAAAACTATGCCCCACGATCTACTCATCTCCGTACTGCCATCTAAAGGAGTTGGCCCTAAAATCACCCAGTGGATTTCTGATTTTTTGAGGGATTAGACTTTCAGGGTAAAAGTCGGAATGACATTATCAAGAGAGGGTAGTGTACTTACTGGTTGTCACCAGGGTACTGTACTAGGAAGCCTATTGTTTATGTTTTTTATCGATCAGGTCAAACACATCCTACCTAAATCGGTTAAATATGTTATATACGCTGACGATATCAAGCTTTACATGCCTGTTCGAGATGATAATATTGCGAACGTGCTTCAATGTGTACTAAACGACTTTATTGTGTGGTCGTCAAAGATGGGTCTAAAATTATCCGCCCACAAATGTGGAGTCTTGCATCTCGGTAGTAGAAATACCAAGCATAACTACATGTTAGACGGCATAGTTCTGACAAAAATGGAGTTTGCAAAAGACCTTGGTGTGCGGTTCTCGACGTCCCTAACAGTCACTGAACAGGTTACACATGTTGCCTCAAAATGCTCACTTTTGTGCAACTGGATAATCCGGGTGTTTGTTGTAAGAAATGCCTCTGTATATTTGAAACTGTACAACTCACATGTTGTGCCACTATTGATATATGGATGCCAGGTGTGGAACCCACCAAGGCTTGGTGACCTTGGATTACTAGAAAGAATGCAGCGTCGCTTTTTAAGGAGAGTTGAAAGGCGGTGTCGGATGGAAAGGCACGCTCTCGAGCTTAAATAAGTGACCGAGCTGTTTAAAGAAGCTGACATAAGACAACTGCGCCGTCTGATTAAGAACGAGGACCTGTTTGACGTAATGTTTGAGGTACAAGCTACGTCGAGTCGGGCTGGGTTTGTCATTAGGCCTCCAACCCAGACTACAAATGCTAAGTTATTGCACCTGTACCCATGAAGACTTGTGAAGCAATTGAACGAATAAGAACTAAAAATATTCTGAAACAAATTTGTGCAATCGAAATATTTTGTGTACATGGTGCGAATCAAATGTGTACAAGTGAAATAATTCATGTACATGTTGTGAATAATATTATATCCCCTTTTATTATAAATAAAAATGCGTTTCAATCAATAACAACGTCGAAGGCCTGCCAAAACGGGGGTCATCTTCGACCTCTTCACATCGACAGTACCACGTGCACACATTGTTTCGGGATACTGCTTGATCACCATAAACACTTCGTAATATCTACACTACTTAGAACATATGATTTGGTTTTTAATACAGACATTTAGGCTAGTTTGTTGCTTCGTTGCTTTTCCATTTTCGGCTCCTTAAAAGTCACCGAACCCTTTCGTAATTTTTCTTTAACCAAACCCAAACAATAAGCGACCCACTGAGATTCGGTCTGTATCTAGGTAATCGGTGGCTCTCCTAAGCAAGGCAAATCGAGAAGCCTTGGTATCAGTTCAATTTCTAAAATTCGAAATAATGGAACTTGATATATATAGATATATATAACACTGATGAAATTTTCCTTAACTTTTTCCAACCAAGAATCTGTAAAAAAAACGGCTCATTATAATGTTAATTACCAGAATAATCTAGGTTTATAAGCAAACTTTTTGCAGACAGAATTACATGTCAAACGTAATATGAATTGCTAATCTCAGAACTTTTTTTTACTATTTTGATTTATGACCAATTGTGAAGTCAGTATACATATGTAATTATATTCAGAATTAAGCCTGAAAGAGTAAACGTGTGACCGAATATAGTCTAACTAATGAAAGTCTATAGTTTTCAATAGCAACGAATATACCAGGTTTATGAAATTCACGATTTTCTTGGATAATTGTCAGCGGTGTGCAGTAATAAGCCATTGCTAATAATCAACCATACGTTTAACCTTTATTTAAGAAAGTTGAATACACTTACATCAGAAGGCAGGTATGCCTATTTGAACTGTTTTGAAACTTCTTCTGAGAGGGACTGATAAAAAAGCATGCTTCACACATACAGTTCGGCAAGTATAAAGCTGACGGCTCTGCCGTAGTGGAGTCTGTCGGAAAGGAGTCTGTCGGCACTTTTCGGATCAGACAAAGAAAATTCCGAATATGAGTTGATCTCACTGACCACTGCTCACTCAGCTTTTCCAGCACAGAATAACAAGACCCTCCTTAGATAAGCTGACACCACCAGCTGATTCAGCATGCTCTATTCCACGGTAATATATTAGCCTTTCCATCTGCTGATCTCATCTCTCCGACCCCTTAGGTCTTTGCGGCAGACCTACAATTTTGTGCATCTCTTTCTTGCATTTTAACTTGTTTCTCTCAAATTCTACACGAATATGTATGCATGCATGTACACTTGTACGTATGAATACTATATATATATATATATATATATATACATATTCCATTATGCGAGTTACAAACTTTGGGGTCCAATACAACTAAGCGAAAAAAAATTCTTATGTAACGCGACATTTTTGCGCGAATGCTAGAGAACTTTATATGTGTATATATGTATATATAGAGCGAGAGAGAGACAAGTAGAGGAAAGAAAAGAGTAATTTACAAAGACGTTTATATATATATATATATATAGCGCGAATTGCATTTAAATCCTCCTTCAATAGATGTGTGCGCCTTTGCAATTAATCTTTATGATCACTATGGGCGGAGTTCAGACGTGGACAGTCAAGATGATTAACTGAAAGGCTCGAACAAAATCGCATGGATTCAAGTCAGGTGAACAAGCTGCGTGCTTCACCAGCATGACTCCATATGAGGCGGGAAACGTCTCAGTGTTTTCAGAACGGTGAGCTGGCGCGTTGTCGCAGTGAAGAAGCCATCGTCGAAAAGGCGCTTTAGAGTTTTTGCTTGTAAGCGCAGTGGAAACATTTGGCTAGCATTCTTTAGAATACTAATCATGCATCATATTTTGTCAATTCGACGATTGAGACAATTTCACTCCAGTTTTCATGCCTAGCCACTGCGAGCTCTGGGACTCTGGGAGAGAGTTATAAAAATTTACCCAAGTGTTGCGACTTGTCTCGAGTCTCGAGGACAAAAAGACGAGATACTCATAGAATCGATTTTTTTGGTGAGTCCGGGGGGTTGTGAAGGCTCTTTTGAAAGAATACATGTTTTGCAAATATTTTGTTAAGGTTTTCGGAGCCTTCGCTCTAGTCACATTTGTTCTTATCCACTGTTAATTTTAAACGTCCTGTACGGGGTTTGTCGCACAGATTGAAATGCCCTGTTTGAAATATTTTGTACTACTCACAGATTGGCCATTGCCCGCAGTGGTCAATCGAAGCTCTTTGAAACACTCTACATTTTCCCACACCGTCGTCTGTTGGAGAAACAACTCGAGTTTTCTAACCATGCATCAATAAAGATGGCACCATCCGCGTAGTTGGATTTTATGCATGGAAACATGCAAAAACGTCCTAAGGTCCCCATGTAAGTAAAATAAACTAGCAGACACAAATCGATATGAGCAGTAGATATAATGATACATTTCTAGAGCTCTCTATCAATAATAATAATATGCCGTTCATGCTACGTGCGCGGTTTTGCAATTTAATACAATAAGGAACGACATTTTTTTGATAAAATGCAAAAGTTCCAGAACTTCTGCCGATGGAGTGGCAGGGCTGCATAGATCCTGCAATTATTGCTTAAACCACCGATGTAACCATAGAGCCGGTATTTGGTAGAGAGATCCACTTTGGCAAACGTTGTTTTGTTATTACATTTCCTATCTAGTGTTTAGTCTACAAAACACCTTTAACGTATGATACCTAAATATGCAATTCTGGGTTGTCCCGCGGACGTCCTGTCAAAGGGTCTACAGGCCGTACTACACTTCAAGAAATCCGGAGGGCTTACTCTCAACGCTTCTAAGTATGTGGTGTTGGCCATAGGAGACAATCCACGAGAGCACGAGACAACCATCCAAATGATCATGCAAACACTTCCTGAAATAGTTTACGGGACACGGAAAAACGTAGATGTTCTAAGTGCTCCTCGTTATGTGTGAAGGAGCCCCACGGGTTGCTTGTACAAATGAGAATCCTGTGTCAGGATTCGCCTACGTTTGACAATTATGCACCCGCAGGCGGCCCTTTGTCTATTGAGGCACGGTTTTGGTTTATCAAGATTTAACTACATGTTGCGAACAGTCCGACTTTTAAATATATCGAAGGCTTTGCTGCATACCACGAAACTACTAATGGTATTGTTGGCAAAATGTAGAACATAAGTTTAGAAGGACGCGTATGGAAGTAAACAAGCCTTCTAATACACTTCGGGGGTATTGGTATTAGAAGGGCTGCGGACTCTGCCACAGCCTACCATGATGCATAATTGAATTAATTTGATTCCCTTGCCGAATCACTTGGTTATAAATAGGTAAAAAGCAAATCAACAAAAACAAATATGTTGGCAAGTGCGACGATTATGATCCAAGTTGACCCCGGCCCTCCTGCTGGATCCTAGCTCCTTCCGCATTATTTTGGCTATTAGGACAAGTGCCTCCGCCTGCGAGCCATTCTCATACATGTCGCGTGGTGGACTAAACCTGCTACTGCTGGCAGGCTTACAGGATACGCGGAGCTCAGCGAAATAGTAGGAGGGGCACCAAGAATAGCAGAAATACCATTCACACTCGAGCCCAAATGTATGAGTAGAAGCAATGAGTCACAACCAGGTGTTACTATTCTTTTATGTTCACACGGCAGAAGCCTTGTTTGGAGTGGCGCTATCTCATGCACGGCGGCGTTGTCACCTTTGTTACAGCTCTGTCGAGTGTGGATGGGTCGCAGGACACGCAGGTTTGGAAAAGCGGAGAAATGATCCTGAGCTGTCACAAACGTACCATTTCGTACCTATGGCTTTGGAAACACCGAATGGTATAAATGTCGGTACCGCGAAGCTTTTTGTGGATCTTTTTTCCGTAAGGTTAATGTCCGTGTACGGTTTTTTTCATGTCATGGCTGATTTTTAATCTACACCGGCATTTAGTTTGTCTAAGTTGAAAACCATGAAAACCTATTTAAGACTGGCCGGTCTAGGTCTCGAACCCAGGCCTCACGAATGCAAGGCAAAAGCTTTGCCACTAAGCCATGTTGCTCGGATCATATCGCGAATCATACCGACGTGAAGCGATGTTTCTGAGGTCAGCTGATGTCATTAGCTGTTTGTAAAAGGTACGCGGCTACTGAACCAAAACTTAACTATACACTGCGTTTTTTACCAGCTATTAAATGTGGCAAAGATCTTTAAGCTTACGACAATACCGCAAGAAGCATTTTAGGTAAGGTATTAAACGTCCACCTGCATTATAACACTTGAAAGTGATCAACACTTTTAATTGCAGAAGAAGGACTTGGTATTAGATCAGCGACAGAATTTTCTGGCAGTACGAGACACATTTAGTGGGGGCTTTCTAAAGTGTCTCCCTCCCCCCAGCTGGGCACCATGCTGGACAACACCTCATTCCGCACTGTAACAGCTCTTCGAATAGGTGCCCCAATTTGCAACCCCTACAGTTTCAACGCATGTTATATCACAGTAACTGAGGATCGATTTCACTCTCTCAGCTGCATTAAAAGCCATGGTAGAGCTTCTAGACACGCTGAAATCAATTATAAGAAAAGCCTTACGTAGGGCTGGCATATCAAGCGTGCTCGAGCCTATATTAAAACTTGATGACGACAAAAGATCTGACGCTGTAACAATCCCGCTATGGGCTAACCGCAAAAGCTCAGTATGGGATGCCAGAATGTTCTGCACAGTGGCTTCCTCTTATCTACGCCACAGTTCACTAGAAGCGGGATGGGTTGCCTAGCGCGCGAGAAAATGGGAAAAACGGGCTACATCGTATTGCTAATATCTATTCATTGATTCATTAGTGAGCGGAGCAGACAAGGAGTACACGTTTACATAATAATAATAATAATAATAATAATAATAATGATGATTATTATTATTATTATTATTATTATTATTATTATTATTATTATTATTATTATTATTATTATTATTATTATTATTATTATTATTATTTATTACATGTTAAACGATGTTACAGTTGAGAGGTCTGAACGTATTATTGCAAAGTTTTTTAAATAATTAGTTCACTCCATGGCGCCTAAAATAGATGCCGCGTTTCCTCTGCAAACGGCCAAGAACAACGCTTGTCTCAAAAATTGACCCTCTCTTCGGTCGTTCGTGACCTCCTGAATTCGCTTATTATTATTATTATTATTATTATTATTATTATTATTATTATTATTATTATTATTATTATTATTATTATTATTATTATTATTATTATTATTATTATTATTATTATTATTATTATACTGGAGACGCAGCCTTGGTTCACTACGATTTGGCTACATGCTACAAACGTGTCAGACTTTCAAATATACTAAGGTCGTTCAGCCTACGACGAGACCATCAGGGCTCAACAGCCCTTCAGCGGGGGCTGGCCCCAACCGCTGCTCTCCCGCCAGCTTGGCACCACGCTGGACCACAATTGGTGTCAATCATGAGGCTAGGCGCTCACGTCTGCCAGTCTTTTTCATGTGTGCTGTGCGGCCAACCTGTTGACTAAACTGTCTAAAAAGTTCTGGTACACTTATAAGACTTGCGGATTTCAACGCTATAGTAAGAAGAACCCTTAGAAGGGCAGAGATACCATCTACACTTGAACCGAAATGCTTTATTGGCAGCCTGACTAGGTCACCATTCCGTTATGGTTATACGAAAAAAAACTTTGTATGGTGTATACCTGTTTTATGCACGGCGACCTTGTTGTGTTTACGCTACAGCGCAGTTTAATATGGATAGGTTGCACACAACGAATTCTAAAAAACGAAAAAAGTATCTCGAGCTATCAAGGGGCTACCACTTTGTACGCATGACATTGAAGACGCTTAGCCCTGTCAGCACAGGTAAGGCGAAAATTCTTAACAGTATTACAAAATGTATAGAGAGCATTACGGGTGATCGACGCGAGGCTATGTTTTTGAAACAGATAATGTCTTTGGCCGTTTGTAGGGAAGTGTGTATAATAATAATAATAATAATAATAATAATAATAATAATAATAATAATAATAATAATAATAATAATAATAATTCTGACGTTCTGCAGAGGATTACGGTTGGCAGGCTACCCATGTGTGCTGGAGCCCCCGGTTTAGTTAGAGATGACGGAAAAAGGCCTGACGGAATGACTCTGACCCCATTCGATCGGGGCCAGATGCTGGTGTGGGATGCAACTGTTACCGACTCTTTAGCCCCTTCAATGGTCGGTACTGGCGCAGCCCGCCCTGGGCATGCGGTTGCCTTAGCGGAAACAGCCAAGTGCAGGAAGTACTCAAGCCTGGACTCCAGGGTTGGTCATATAGCGGCAAACTGTTCCCTCCCTAAAGCCTGTCGCAACTGCGGCAAAGAAGACCACCTAGCTACTAACTGTCCGAACGCGTCCAAGTGTGTCAACTGCGGGGAACCTCACGACGCCAAATCACCTAGTTGCCCGCGACTTTTCTATCTAAGAGAAAAGAATAGGATATTGATGGAAGCCCAGACGCATCCATTAACGAGACCCTGATGTCGCCTACACCTCATTCACAAGGCTCAAGTGACGTCGGTCAAAGTTCAGGCCCCCCAGAAGGGCCGACATATGCCTCGGTGGTGCGTGGCATTGCGGTTGGGGGTGACGTCACTCCGCAGCTCTTACTGCCCCGGCCAAGAACAGCACCTAGAAAGCGTTTCCCAGTTAAGAAACGAACGAGGGCCACACCTCCTCGTCCCCGGGGATCTCAAAAGGCAGCGACTCTCGGGTCGGTTGGGTTAATTTGGGACTTGCTCTCGCTCAAGACGGAGCTGTCAAAAATGATGAAATCAATAACGAACGCGTTACAACCCTTACTGGCGTTGTTGTCGGTTGCCAACATCTTTAAACAAACACAATGATGAATGATCACAAGGATCACATAACGGTGGCAGAGTCTACACGAGCAACTGAGCCGGAGCATAGCGTCCCGGCCCAAGCTTGATACCTGAGTCCGGCCCTGAGACAGTACCGAATTCACAGGGGACTAATCTTTGTCGCCAGACCTTTACTAAGCGAGGTCTCCGTAGACACGTCACCGTCAAACATGGGGGCGAGGACACCACACATATCCGTGACGAAGCCATGAACGAGTCCAATTCAGTCCTCACGAAGCTCATTCAATCCTTTATGAAAAGTGGGAAGCTGGTACGAATCCTATTTTTTATTAGAAATTTTTCGTTTGCCATTGTTGTGTTGAGGTTACCAGAAGGCCGCAGGGATATACGCTCCCTGAGAGTCCGGCGGACTCACCTGGCTTCCTCGTCTGGTACAGACGAGTTAGGCCCTGGTGTTGAGCGGATTCGGCCAAACGCGCAAGCCGTGCTGGCCAAACTATCCGACGGGGACGCTGCAGGGGCAGCCCGCCTCCTTCTATCTGACGTTATGGTTGATGAGCCAGCTGTTATAGCATCGTTACGGGCAAAGTACCCCGTCGGACAGTCGGACCTGGTTTGGCCGTCCCCCTCCTCTCAACAGCTCATGCCTCCTTCCACCTCGGCTGAGGATGTGCGCTACGCGGTGAGTTCATTTTCAAAGAGCTCGAGTGCCGGCCTAGATTTTATCCGGCCTCATCTGCTGAAAAATGTTTTTTCACCGAGTCTTGGCAGCTCGTCCG
Source organism: Dermanyssus gallinae (assembly GCA_003439945.1). Taxonomy (NCBI): domain Eukaryota; kingdom Metazoa; phylum Arthropoda; class Arachnida; order Mesostigmata; family Dermanyssidae; genus Dermanyssus; species Dermanyssus gallinae. The sequence continues at coordinate 538,693 of QVRM01004299.1, read as the reverse complement.
AGAGACTTGGCAAAGCTGATTGACGTACTGCGCGAGGGAGCCCCACATCCTGAGTGGCGTCCTCTCATTTTTGGGGCGAGGCTGTTCGCACTGAAGAAGAATGACGGCTCATATAGACCCATCGCCTGTTCATCGGTGATACGCAGGGTCACGGCGAAACTGGCAGTGAGGGACTCCAGAGATGTCATCTGCCGGGTTATAGGGCGTCACCAGTTGGGTTTCTTTACCAAGCGGGGTGCAGAAATAATGGTCCACGCTTCCAGGGCATTCATCGACTCTCGGCAGGAGCCCTCCGTACTAGTCAAACTACATTTTAAGAACGCGTTCAACACCGTGAAAAGAGATCACTTGCTAAAAACAGTTGCAGAAGAGGCTCCCGCCATCTACCAGTAAGTCAAACTGGCCTACGGTGATCCAACACACCTGGTCTCACCCTCGGCATTGCTTACCTCGGCTGTGGGTGTCCAGCAGAGAGATCCCTCGCTCCCCCTTTGTTCTACCTTGCCGTAAAATATCTGGTCAACTCTCTCGAAAGTCCACTTAACCCGTGGTACTTGGACGATGGTGTCATAGGAGGTAGCGCCAGTACAGTATGTGAGGATATAAAGAAAATATTAAGCTTCGCCACATGCAGCGGCCTAGAATTGAACCCGACCAAGTGTGAGGTCCATAAAAAAGAAATGGGCGCAAATGATACCCCTGTTATCCATTTATTTGTTCTTGAGTGGTTAGCAATGCATGACCTTGTTGTTCTCAATAAAGGAAACGACCCTACCTTCCACCGCGGCGGAACTGAGTCGCACATCGATCTGACGATCTGTAAGAGAAGCCACGTGTTTAAGATTTCAAATCGGACCATACTACTTGACGAAGAAAACCTTAGCGTTCACTATTGTATAGAATTTGACGTCGAAGGAACCACTCAATTAGCAGCCCGCCTTGGGCATGCGGTTGCCTTAGCGGAAACAGCCAAGTGCAGGAAGTACTCAAGCCTGGACTATCCCCACTTGTTCTCACCTCTAGCTTTTGAGACGTTGGGGGGACCAATGTTACTTACCAAAAATTACCCAGAGACGTCGGGAAAAGATTGGTGGTTGCTACAGGAGACAAAAGAGCGGGGAAGTCCAAGTCAACGCACCTAGATTCTGGCGCTTGTCGTTAGACGTGCAGAGGGGGAACGCTGCGTCGGTAAGAGGAACTTTGGCCAGGTGGACCAGCCCAGCTTGGATCTAGAGCCTTGAGTTGTTTATTTTCAGTTCGTTATGTGACACATTGTGATAACAGACAACATGGACAAATACATTTGCCGGCGGGCTATGTCGGTCCCGTAAATAATAACAATAATAATGTGAGGTGTGAACGTGTACTTCTTGTCTTCTCCTAGCTCCTAAATATTATTCCATGGAACCGACAATACAACCGGCGTGTCCTCCGCACACTGCAAGCGACAGCAGTTGCCGTAGAAACTCGCCTTCGCACCGATTGCCTGTGAAATCTTTAATCCGTTTGCCCAGCTCACTGATAAATATATTGGTTCCCTTGCTTACCGGACCCATTGTTTCCATAGATATTGGCACTACGATGTAACCCGTCTCCAGTTCTTAGCACTTGCGTTTTTCCTATCTTCTGCGCGCTCGGCAACCCACCCCGCTTCTAGTGAACTCTGGCATATATAAGAGGGAGCCACTGTGCAGGATACTGTAGTATTTCATACTAAGCATTTGCCGTTAGCCCATAGCGGCACTGTTACACCGTCAGGTCTTTTGTCGTCATGACGTCCTAATCTGGGCTCGATCGTGCTTGGCATACCAGCCCTGCGTAACGCTCTTCTTATAATTGCAATGATTTCAGCATGTCTAGAAACTCTACCATGGCTTTTGATGCAGCTAAGAGGGTGAAGTCCATCCTCAGTTACTGTGGTACTACATGCGTGGCAACTGTAGGGGTTGCAAACCGGGGCACCTATTCGAAGAGCTGTTACCGTGCGGAATGAGGTGTTGTCCAGCATGGTACTCAGCTGCGGAGGAGACACTTTAGAAAGCCTCCACTAAATGTGTCCCCTGCTGCTTTTTTTCACTGGAGATTGGATGATGTCTAACAGTTCTCTCGCTGCAGCGCTGCATCTGTAGGAGTCCAATGTTTGCTATGTGGGACGTTCTTGCCAGGGGCCTGGGCCAATTGTTTGTTTAGCTATTAGCTCTGCAGCGTCTTTAGCTCTTGTGATTTCTTGGCGGAAGCCTGGCTCGACCAACGTATTTGCGAGTTCACCAAATTCCAATAGAGAAGCAGCATAGCACATGGGAGCCAACTCCACCGATGATCTAATATTAAGTCCTTCTTCTGCAATTGGAAGGGTTGCTCGTTTCCAAGTGTTATCATGCAGGTCGACGTTTAATACTTCTTGCGGTATCGTCGTAAGCTTGAAGATCTTCGTGACATTTAATAGCTCGTGAAGTGCGCAGGGTATAGTTAAGTTTTGGCGAGCCCCAGCTGTATCTGCAGATGCACAGAGCTGCTTGCGAATGCATCGCCGTTAAGCGAGAGCGCATTTGCTTCAGTCTAGTGCACTTGTTTTTAAGGGTCTTTGAAATCGATCGTAAGCTTATTGGGGCTCCCAGAGGCTCCAACTCGTCCAAGTCAACGCACCTAGATTCTGGCGAGACATTCAAAACTGCCCTAAAAATTTCATCCTGTTCTTGGGCATTACCTGCCAATGTTATGACTTCACACTTAGATGCAATGAGGCTAAGGCCTCCCTTTTCTGCAAAATTCAACACGTTGATAATATCACACACAACCAGATCTAGTGGAACTTCAATTGTTGCGCCATCTAGGTACCAAACGTTAAGAGGGCGCTTCATGCGTGCTGCTAAACTGTATACCCCGAGGCTGAATAGAGCAGGTCCAAGCGGATCACCTTGTTGCACTCCACTAGCTGATGATAGTGGTGCTTTTTTATCCCAGGGCAGCAGAGTTGGTTCCTTGTAGCTTTGCCAAGCTAGCGGCAGAAGTTGCGGCACTTTGAGCCTTACTTCATCAAGCACAACATCGCGTCGTATAGAATTAAAGGCGTTCCAAAAATCCAATTTAACTATGACCCGTACTGGACCTTCTGCTTCAACAAATACTTGTACTGCGTGAACTACCGCTTCTGCACCGCCTTTCAACGCCTATCTGACTTGGTGAGATTGCAGATACACTTGCTGTTCTGGTAATGGCAATGGCTACTTTAGCGACAAGCCTCCTGATTGTAAGGCCACATGCTATAGGTCTAATAGAGCCGTCTTTTTTCTTTAGCGCTGTCAGATCGACCCCGTCAAAAATGGGAATGCAGAAATGTGGCAAATTACCACCCAAGGCTAAACCAACAAGAGAACGGAGTTCTTCCACCAGCCTCCCAGATGACGGTACTGTGCTATCGAGCATATCGAGCAGATTTCGAGGACGTAAACCGTCTAATCCTGTGCCTGGTGCTAGGAAAAAAACCGGACGGCGTCAGTAATAAGTTTTTCTGGTACGAGGCATGCTTGCGCTGGTACTGGTGCTTGAAAATTACTTAAGCGCTCTCTGACCGAATCCGAAGGGGGAGGGTGCTTGTTTCCACCAGCCTCCCAGATAACGGTACTGTGCTATCGAGCATATCGAGCAGATGTCAAGGGCGTAAACCGTTTAATCCTGTGCCCGATGCTAGGGAAAAAACCGGACGGCGTCAGTAATACGTTTTTCCGGTACGAGGCATGCTTGCGCTGGTACTGGTGCTTGAAAATTACTTAAGCGCTCTCTGACCGAATCCGAAGGGGGAGGGTGCTTGTTTCCACCAGCCTCCCAGATAACGGTACTGTGCTATCGAGCATATCGAGCAGATGTCAAGGGCGTAAACCGTTTAATCCTGTGCCCGATGCTAGGGAAAAAACCGGACGGCGTCAGTAATACGTTTTTCCGGTACGAGGCATGCTTGCGCTGGTACTGGTGCTTGAAAATTACTTAAGCGCTCTCTAACTGAATCTGAAGGGCGAGGATGCTTGTTTCTCAATTCCTGCTCTGTGTAGCTGTTGAGTGGCGCAAAAGAGTCGATTAAAAGAAGGCTACGTGCGGCAGATCTTACCTTGTGCTAATTTGCGTTCTGCTGCGGCGGCTCTTTCACGATCAGTATGCTGTTTTTCTCAATAATAATAATAATAGGTGCAGCGATACGTTTGAACCAACGTAATTTACTGGCTGCGACCTGATGAGGCTACTATTAAGATTACACGGTGGAAGCTTAGTCCGGGGCATTGCGCTCTCATGCATCGCCGCATTATCTTATCTGCGCCACAGCTTCCATGGAATAATAATGAGGAGCTAGGAGAAGGCAAGGAGTACACATTCACACCTCACAATTGTTACGTATAAATAATAATAATAATAATAGAACCAGAGACACCCAGTCGACATTACCTCTGACAACGCTTCAAAAATATTTACTTGTCTCCTAGCTCGTGTTCGCAAAAGCACGAAGCTAGTCAGAATAATTCCGAGAGGTGTCAGGGAAATCTGCTGCGCAGCTTACGCGGAAGCCTTTTCTCATTTCAACTCGAGACTAGACGCTGAATCCTGGCACAAATTAAGGACTTTGCCGACACTCATGTGGCATATTCCAGAACTAAAAAGCAACATTATCACATTGCGCCAATTAATTAGGAAGAACATAACAGATTCTCAATAGAAAACGCTGTAAATCTTTCTGATAGCCCGTACCACAGCCTCACACAGTCGCATAAGGACCAACTCACCGACCGTCAGATTGCCGCAAGGGCAGAACGCAAGTTAGCTGAGGGAGACATACACTCCGCCGCACGCACTTTCAACAGAGTTTTTTTTTGCATCGCCCGACGACCACACGACTCAGGAACTTAGAAGCAAGCATCCCCCTCCTCCGGCTCACGTCAGAGACCGCTTGATCAACTTTGAGCAACCCCTATCGGAAGAACCTTTCATCGTTCCAGAATCGTAGTTAATGCGGTTCGCTCGTTCTCACTCGCGTCTGCCGCTGGACTGGATGGATTACGTCCTCGACATTTGAGACATATGCTAGACAGCACAATACCCTCTTCCGAAAGACTGCTAGTGGAACTGCGCTTTCTGACTAACTTGACTCTAAGTGCCAGGCTGCCAAGTTTTTGCCACCCAATCTTCTATGGGGCAGATCTGACAGCCCTGAAGAAAAAAGACGGTTCCATTAGACCGGTAGCGTGCGGCCTCACTTTACGTGGGCTGGTTTCCAAAGTAGCGATTGCAATCAATAGGACGGCAATCGTGAAGGCGGTGGCACCTCACCAGGTTGGCGTTTCGGTTAAAGGCGGAGCTGAAGCTGCAGCACACGCAACTCGGGCTTTCACGGAGGCAGAGGGACCCCCACGAGTCCTGGTAAAACTAGATTTCCTCCAACATCAACACCATTCGACGCGATGTTATCCTTAATGAAGTTAAAGCGAACGTTCCACAAATGTTTCGCTTAGCGTGGCAGTGCTACGGCACGCCGTCACTGCTGTCCTGGGGAGAGAGTGAGCCTCTTCTCTCAGCCAACGGAGTACAACAGGGAGATTCGATTGGGCCCGCCTTATTTAGTTTAGGAATCTCAGGATTAGTGTCCCGCGAGAAAAGTCCACTAAATGTGTGGTACCTGGACGATGGTATACTAGGCGTACCGGCGAACATAGTGGCCTCCGACATACGCGAAGTGCTACAGTTCGCAGAGAAGAGAGGCTTAACTCTTAACGCCTCTAAATGCAAGCTCATAGCTGTAGGTGGAACCTCCCACCAACAGGATGAAGCACGCAAACGACGCCCTGCTTGGTACGAAGATAATCGAGTTGCCTGACCTGAACGTCCTGGGAGCGCCCACTCGCTCTTGGAAGATCTCTAAAACAATCCTGGATAAGCGGGACGCCCCTGGCCCCTGGGAGCAACACCCTACACAGCATATGCTTGACGGCTACAAGTGTCAAACGATCGCTCGCAAGATCTTATATGATATCCAATCTTCGACAGAGAGAGCGGTATTCGTAGCCGCCCGTTACACCTTCAGCAGTGGCTTCCTAAGAGCACTTCCTTCACCACAGCTGCGCACCATGCTGGACAACATCTCTTTCCGCATGGTGGCCGCCCTGAGGATAGGCGCTTCCATATGTAAGTCATACAAGTGTAAGGCGTGTGGAAAAAACAGTGGATAAGGACGGACTGCATTCTTTGAGCTGCACTAAAAGCACTGGTAGGACTCCCAGACACGCGGAAATCAACGCGATCCTGAACAAGCCTCTTCGTAGAGCCGGCATACCAAGCACCCTGGAGCCCAGATTGGGCCTCGAAGACGACAAACGACCAGACGGCGTCACCATTCCGCCATGGTCCAAGGGCAAATGCCTGGTATGGAATGCCACGGTATCATGTACAGTGGCTTCATCATACTTGATGCACAGCGCCACCAGGTCAGGGTGGGTTGCTGAACATGCCGAGGTCACAAAAAAAACGCAAATACTCTGATTTGGGGAGGAGATATCACTTCGTACTTGTCGCCATGGAAACAATGGGCCCGGTCAGCAAGAGCACAAGTATCCTCCTCAAAGACCTAGGTATCAAAACTAGTGCTAACACGGGTGACCAGTGCGAGGGCGAGTTTCTGCGTCAGCAACTCTCCTCGCAGTGTGTAGGGGAAACGCCGCCGCTATCATCGGCTCTATGGACTGAGAAGAGGGGAGGTGAGCTTACGCGAGTACACGTTTGGATCCCGCAATTGTGGGGAAATAATAATAATAATAATAATAATAATAATAATAATAATAATAATAATAATAATAATAATAATAATAATAATAATAATAACAACATGCAGAAAAAGAAAAGTGGCGTAAATACACAGAGTTAGAGCCTAGACACCATTTCGTGCCGATTGCAATGGAAACATTGGGCCCGGTCAGCAGAAGTACAAGGAAATGTATAAAAGACTTAGGTGATCGAATACGAACAAACACCAGAGATATACGCGAAGACGAATTTCTGAGGCAGCTGCTTTCACTGGCAGTTTGCAGAGGAAATGCCGCGTCGATATTAGGTGCGATAAGCTGAGAATAGCTAGATGGTAACCATGAAATAACGAAGATACACATTCACGCCTCACAATTGAATAATAATAATAAGAGGTGCTGCGATACGTTTTTTACTGGCTAACCAACGTAATTTACTGGCTACGACCTGATGGGGCTACTATTATGATCACACGGTGGAAGCTTAGTCCGGGGCATTGCGCTCTCATGCATCGCCGCACTATCTTATCTGCGCCACAGCTTAGTTAAAACGAGATTAGTCGCTTCAGACTTGAATAAACGAAGAAAATAACTCAAGCTGTTAAAAAGTACTAGCGTTGTAGCTGTTGCCCTGTGGCATTATCAAATAATGAGTTCCTAAGTGATATCCCTAGTTTCGTAAGGAAATAATGAGTGGTCGGGCAGCAGTGCTTAAGGCAGAAAATGCGTTTGACTACCTGCAGTAAAAACGCAGCTTTCATTATGGGAGATAACATCTAAGGTCACGTTCACACTTCACGTATATTTTGACTAAAAGATATAATAGGGAATAAATTGCAAACTAGTAAATCATTATCGCGGAGTGTAAAGGCAATGCCGCTTCTGTGCATCAGCTACTGTTGCTAAAAACAATTAACTAACTTTTAACCTTACAATGTAAGTCTAAACACGTATATATAATATATATATATATATATATATATATATATATATATATATATATATATATATATATATATGTATAATACTATATATATATATATATATATATCTATATATATATATATATATCTATATATATATATATATATATATATTAGTAACGTATTTGTAGCACTGATGTAGTTCTGTACATCAGTGGCTCTTCCAGCAAGCATTACCATGGCATTTCTCGTGACAGTTTAAGTGCCATCCGTTGGTGCAAAAATCATGTTGGTCGTGGCTCTTTTCTAAGTTAGAACCAATTTTTACCCAGTTTCCTCGACTACTTGATGGCGTATCCTCTTCAAATGCCTGATGATATCAGGCCTCCAACCTTCGTTTCAAAGCTATTATGGTTGACAGGATGTGTGTGGACAAGACCTTTCCCAGTAAGGCTATTACCACGGACGAGCTGCCCGAGTTATGCTACAAAGCAATTAAAATTGGTGTATCTCATATAAATAATGCCGAAAAATTGGGCGACCATGATCCTGGCATCATCCTCCGGGCATAACGATATGCATAGTTTTGTTTTAATAAAAGTTTAAAAAATAGAAACATTTTGACCGTACCTAGTACCGTATGTGAAAAAGTTTTCAAACACTCAAGTACACCTGCCGCACCCCATACTCAAGTATATTTATACAAACGTTGCATTTTAACGCTTACCAGCAGTGTGGTTATGTTTTGTTTTATATATCAATATATTGTATCTGTTTTGGATGACGCTGTCCTCAATTAGTGTGAGACAACTTTTGAATCGGCAAAGTGTTCAACCTAAACGTTGGGAGTGGTTATCAGTAACGGTGTGAGAAGAGATGTTGTCAGTAAAATGCCTGATGGCATCCGGACACGCTTAGACTAGGCTTGGAGATTGAAGGGGGCCGAGTGAAGCAACGTCCTGATGACCGCCATCGCTCGCCACCGACCGCTAGGTGCCTCTTATTACTTGAAGGTACGAGTTCGGCCGCTACTGTTACAAGCTTAACTTTTGCTCTTTGCCTTCGCAGTCTCCCGCGCTTCCTCGCCCTTCCCTCCCTAGGCGTTGCGCTCTGACCGACCAGGTTGAATCGTTCCTTCCTTGTTGATTTCGAGATTCGCGCTCCGAATGGGTGGGCACTCACTTGTGTTCGTTTCTGCACGCAATGTCTCGCCGAAAGTCTTCGCCGGAGTACTTGATTCACCGGGGAGCGTTTGCCGCTTGGCAGGCGTCTGCCCACCTGTCCGGCTGTCGGGTCTCGAAGTCGTTCGTTCAGCGTTCAGTCCTTTAGTCGTCGTTCTGTGGTACGAACAGAAGAGAAAAGGCCCGAAACGAGAGCGTCCCGGCCGGACGGAGGGCGCGCGGGCAATGGGAACGCGGCACCGAAGGGCAATGGGAGCGCGGGACCATCAGCCAGTTTCTTGCGATTGGCCGATTGCCGCAGCGTTGCCATCAAACGAGTGAGTGGCATTGTCCGCTCGGCCGGTGAGAGTCAGCCGACTAGCTCGGCTAGCCCAGCTACTGCTGGTCAGTAGGACTCGTTGTAGAAGTAGTAGTAGTAGTAGTAGCCAAAGTAGAAGTAGTCAAAGCAGCCGAAGAGGTGGTGCCTGACGGTATCGTCGAGGTCAAACACCCCGAAACGGGCCGCGCTGATGAACTACCGCAGCCCTTACCAAGTAGTGAAGAGCTAAAGAACCGCCCGGACGTCCACCGACGGACGACATTGGCAGGCACGGGGGGAGGAACCCCAGAGGGCCGCCGAGAGCACACGACAAAGATTACGCGAGCAGAAGAAAAGGGCCAAAAGGGGGCTATCGGAGAGAACGCGGTGAGGCACGGACACTGAACGAGGAGCAAACAGGAGACGGAGAGCGAGAGAGTAAAGAGGAAAAAAGATAGACTTATATAAAGAAAGGCAAGAGAGTGAAAAGGAGACTAGAAGATATATATATATATATATATATATATATACATATACATATATATATATAGAGAGAGAGGGGGGTACAGGGAAAAGGGAATAGAGGATATGTATAGCGAGAGGGATATATATATATATATATAGATAGAGAGAAACAGCGAAAGGGCAAAAGAGAGAGGGGAGAGAGAGGAGTAAGACGAGTAGGCCGGTGCTGAACTGCCAGCGTTAGCTCATTTGGCGTATCCATCTTTCCACCGCAGCGGGTTAGCTCGTTGCGTATAGTCAGTCTAGCCACCAGGTCTTGTGTGGCTGATTAGGAAAAGCCAGGCAAGCCAAAGCATCAGCAGGAGAAAGACGTCGACGAGCAGGATGAGAACGAGTAGAAAGAAGAAAAAGGAAGCCATCGCTGCTGCGGCCAGAGCGGCGGCGATAGCCAATTGCAACCGCAGAAGGCTGCTAGCCTAAGTGAACGAGTGGTTGGTACCACTAACTATATCGTTGTGTCTCGGTACGTTGTCTATCAGATCCGTCTATCCGTCCATGCGTCGCCGGCCTACATCAGCGGCCTAGGTCTGTCGCCGCCAACCATCAATGTACCACGACTACTTACTTATACCCCTATTGCTATCGGTGGTGGTGGTGGTGGTGGTGGCGATGGTGATGCTGCTGCTGCTACTACTACTAATACTACTATTACTACAACTACCATTAGCCCCCACTCCTACTCGGCCCAAACACGTGTTGCCTGCTAATATAGGGGACTATTTTGTAGACGCGGCGTCGTCGAACGAGTGGGACAATCGCTGTCCCGGCCTTTCTTCTGCATCCAGATAGGCTCTTGCGCTTTCTCTCTCTCTCACTCTATCTCACTTTCTCTCTCTGTTCATCTTGTTGGACCTTTTGTGCTTAAAGGTGCCATAGAAACCTGTCGATATCAATCAGCCAGGACAGACTCTAATCAGCATAACTAGTGGATTAGAGCTTGTTGTTGTTGTCCCTATTGCTGACAAGTTGTTTTGTACTGCATGACTGTAATAATAAACTGAACTACAACTGAACTGAATTGGCTAAAAAAGTGTTTTATGTCTAAAGTGTTCTGTACGTGGCCTACATGCCTATAAAGTTTGGGTGTGTTTTGCTAATAAAATATTGTCATCAATCAGGCAAGATGCAGCGCCTTTTAACCTGACAGTAAACGCTTATCAGCTTATAACTGATAAACGTTTACTGTCGGACTTACTGAGGATGTGCTTAAGTTTTTACCCATTTCAGAAACTCTGCACTCGAACTGAGGGGTAAACACATTGCTACAAGTAGATATTGTACTCTATATCAATAAAAAGGAAACTCTAAGGACGTGGCCTCCATTCCGAAAGGGCAATAGGGAATGGGGCCGTCTGTTTGAGCGTACGAAGCATTTGCCGCCAGCCTACCCAATTCATAGGATACTAAAGTTATCTACGGCATGTACAAAAGACTAAACTTGTCAAGCCGTTTCTCTAAACTCCAAAGTAGAGTTAGCAACGACCAACCAATCAAAAGCTTCATAGGTTCTTCTATAGACTAGTTCTAGAGGCTCGTCGACACTTCTTTATGTGAATAGTGTGCGAATACTTAAAACTTCTGCAAAAATTTGCAACCTAGATGAAACGAAATCATACGTTAGAAGAGGGTGTTTTCTGGCCGCTGCGTGTCCCACCTACTGCTACTATTTTGCTCGCATGCTGCTTCTAAGAGAAAAGAACGACATCAATCGAAGCAGTGCTGCGCTTGAATGCCTAGCTACCCTAAACCCATTAAACATAGCTGATCATATCATACAATATTGTCCGTCATGAGTCGCCGTGGCAAATTGCGTGGCCGTTGGCTGCTTGTTGGGTGTATTGTGTTAGGGTAGTTAAAGCGCATCTGATAATATGAAATAAACTCTTAAATGACTGACAAGTGTATTTTTATTTTTTTTGTGTTGTTTGTTGTTCAAAATGGATACGTTAACTCTTACAAAAAGTGCTCCTGGTCTCCACCACAAAATGTTTACGTCTAGCTTGTTATTTTTAAGACCTTACATTTAAAAATGATAATTGTTATCCCTTAGAGGTGTGTAGTCTCAATGACGTTTTTTTGTTGTACGATCATATAAATCATAACTGAGACAACGCTGCACTAGTGCAACGGGAGGTCGACATTATTATTATTTACCTGCATCAGTGAAAATCATCAAACTTTCTCTCTGCGCGTGCTCGAGTAGAAAAATAGAATAGTTATTATAACATTTAGACGTTTCATCAATGTCAACACGACTGAAACATACATTTCAGCTGCAGGATGCCAGGTTTGTGTTCATGCACTCATATCTCAACTTTTTTTCTAAGTAGGATCCACCAGCAACCATGTTCTATTTTCTGATAGAAAACTTCACGTAAAACTCAGCTTCCGGCTGCGGTCGGAAATTACAAGTACCTCAATATTGACCAAGCTGATATGAAGTTTTGGAGAGTTGGTTAGAATGGGGCCTAGATGCGCTAATGCCCCGGTCGGGTTTATGAGCGCGTTGCTCTAAAAAATAAGCTAAGCAAACACGAACATCGGGCTATGAACGCTTACCTACAAAGACCGATTTAAGGAACAACAAAGCGCCTTCACGGAGCACCATTGCTGACTATAGAGCTGAGACTTCTTCTTTTCTGTTTGGCCTAAAGCTTAGTGGTACGTTGAGGGTATTACTACGCTGTAGGCCTGTTAGCACCCCAGGCCACGCATAACCAATTAGCGAATCGTTTGCATCGAAAAGTTCCACTTTAAGTTTTGTCGCCAGGTCGAAACCACTAAGTCTCTCAATTCAATTTTATTTAAATGCACCTTTATTTTGTCAAAGGGGGACAATATTTACATTAAGATACATACAACAGTCATTTACTTGTGTGCCGACGTTTGCGCTCTTAGCGTTTCAAATTCTCAGTGCCTTGGCCATCCGTCACGAAAACACGTTAGCTATACGATCTGTCTTGGTGAGTTGTTTTGACGAGATGGTGTAACCGCTTCTAAGATTATTTAAACAAATGCTAAATTAGTTTAACGTATTTGATGAGTTTAAATTACGATTATACATGCGATACTCCGCTCTGGACTGCAGTTTCCGCATAAGGCTTATCACAATAGGGCCATGTTCACCTTCACGAAACACGCTGAAGAAATTTCCTCTGTAGACTTTCCATTGTTTCAATGTGTTTGTCTAAATAAGGCCGCCTCACAACAGTAAGTAAACTTAGGTTTAACTCTCCCCGGTTTATTTTGCTCAAAAGCGCCTTTCGGCTATACACGAGCAAAATTATTTGTCAATCGGTGGCGGCGTTTATCGTTTGAGTTTGGTTCAAAGAAACAAAGAATGCGAGGTCCAACGGTTTTTACGGGGCCAAAATGAAGGAACAACGAATGTGCATCATATTGTGCTAAAAACAAATACTATGCACTAAAGCAGTATAAATGTCACAAACTGCTTATGATGATCAAGCAATGTGCCGAAACACTGCGTATACATGATACCGTCAATGTAAAGAGACCGCAGATTAGCCCCGTTTTGGAAGGCCTTCAACGTCAATAACATAAGGAGACGTTGAAAAGTTCGTGATGTCTTACTCAACAACCGCCGAAAAACTATCAGAGAGATAGCAGATAAAAATGTAAAACAAAGCAAAAGAAACTGAAGGTACCTTATGAATCAGTCTTGTAAGAATAACAGCCTATACTGTTTCTTTGCGTCAGAAGACTGGCACCGAAGTTCGTTCCAGAAACGTTGAATTTCCAAGATATTAACGTTTGAATTTAACCTTCAGGCAGCAGCAGCAGAAGACCCTGGATTGCTTTAAATAAGTGATTACAGGAGACGAGTCATAATTACAACGAGAGATAGTTACGACGTTGAGACTAAAGCCCAAACTTCTCAGTGGTGCTTCCAAGAAGAGAGTCAATTCAAAAAATTTAGGCAGAGCAAACTTAGCACCAGCATTCTGTTGGTTGTCTTTTTTTGTCTTCAAGGGAATCATCTTCCACGAATCTCTGCCAACTGATTCCACGGTCAACGAGGAATACTACCGCAAAATTATAAGGCGATTGCTTGCGAACGTCCGTTGCAATAGCCTGCATTTTGGGCAAACAACTTTTAGATAGACCTCTAACATGACAACGCACCAAACATAATGCATCGTGACTGAATTCGAATTATTTTATAAAAAGTTTGATTTCTGTATTTCCGCAAACCTCCTTATTCGCCGGACCTGACTCCGTGCGACTTTTCCTGTTCAACGGGAAAAAAACATTTAAAGGATCTACGTTTCAAGACCATAGAGAAGATAATGAAAAATTCGAAGGAGCAGCTTAACTCGATTCCGAGAAAAAGGCGTCTAAAAAGTGTTCCAAAATAGAGCGAAATAAGGCGGCACACGCGCATTGCAGTGGGTAGGAGCTATTTTGAAGGAAACAAAAACACTTCGGAAGAATTAATAAAAATGCTTTACACAAATATATATATATATATATATATATATTTCTATATATATATATATGTGTGTGTCGTTCGGACGGTCTTTTAACTTGAACGGGCTTCATCGAACAGCGTCGTCCGGCCCTTATCGCCTTTATGATGGGCTACTACTTCTGGCAGAGGCGTCTGTTGAGGTCGTGTTGTACGTATGAAGTGTAATGTAGGGTGCAAAAAGCCCTGGGACGGCGTCAGCAGCAGCCTGGAAGCGCCTCCGCCCGGATACAATCCATCGAGGATGGTGAGACGATAGGCAGCGGATTACCTCGATCGAGCCTTTCAGCAACTTCCTCTCAAGCGACAGACAGACAGACTAGGTTGGCCAGCTTTGCGAGGACTCTCTCTCTCTACCGCTACCGAGGACGCAACCGTGCCGCCAATGGCCATCTTTGACCGCGATGTGTTCCAATGCCGTACCTCAGCAGCAGCAGCAGCAACAGCAGGGAGAACAGGCGGGACCCGCTGAAGTGGTGCTGGTGGTCAATAGAGTCGACGCAGTTGAAGTGTGTTACTCTTCAGCGCACCTGTCTCAGCAGCTGCAGGTTCCTTTCCCGCGAGCGAGCGATGATAAATTGACGGCCATTTTACAGTAAACGGGCCTGGATTTGTGCCTGGCTTGCTACAATAAGCGTAGCTACTTTAGTCGTAGCTAGCCAACTGAACCTTAAGCTAAGGTCGTTCATCGTACAAACTGATCACATACATACATATATATATATATATATATATATATATATATATATATATATAATATATATATATATATATATATATATATATATATATATATAAATACGTAGAAGTGTACCTCGGCTGTTTGCTCTTGCAAAACCTGCACGCCGCTAGCAGTAAGACGCTTGACACGCCTACAAGCACATATACACCACAACACAACTTCAAGTAGAGTCGTTAATAACATATAAAGATATGAGGTTTTCATTGCAATATATATATATATATATATATATATATATATATATATATATTAGAAGTTTATAACCGTTTTGTCTGAACGTGTCCTTCACGAGTAGGTTCCTTCCGATTAAGTCTAATGTCTCTAATATTTGCTTACTTTTGTGCTGCTTATCTTAAGAATCAGATGATATGTGGGCACATTATTTAAAAGCGTTTTCATGTAGCGATGATAATCAGAATGTATCTAGACCATGCAGGATAAAGTTGGATATGGTATGCTTTAGGTTCGATACATCTACGAGTATATGTGTAGGCGTGCAGCGTCTTCGCATCAGCAATGCCACAGCTATGCTTGCAAGGCCGGCCTGTCTCAGCGTAATGGGGCGTGAATGCGACAGTGGACAAACGTCGAACCCTGTCTACTTTCGAATGCGCCACAGACAATTTAATCTATTAAGAATAAGTACTTCGTAACTAAGGCATCCTGTGCGCTTTCAGACAGATAAGCAACTATACCGATTGCCTGATACGTTCCCATGTAAGAAAGGCGTGACCTCCCCTGATGGACTTGCCGAAATAGAGTTGCGTGCACACCGCACTATCGTCCAAAGTTTTCGCTTGGCCATTATGCCGGACGCCAACGCAAAATGTCTACAGATAGTAACACGCACAGTCACTATAACCTAAGATTGTAGAGTGATTTCTGTCGATTGTCCGCATCCTTCCATAAATTTCTAGAATCCGTCTAAAGTATATTTGTTAAAATAAAATGTATTTATTTTCCGTAATTCTCTCTCTCTCTCCTTATATATATATATATATATATATATATATTTTTTTTTTTTTTTATATACATATATATATATATATATATATATATATATATAGGCTCGATGGTCATGACAAACGTGAAAATCTAGGCATAATCGAAATCACTTACTCCTAGTGTTAGCTGGTATAGTAGTATGGTAGTATACTAGCATGTGCCATTCCTTCGTCTTCACTTATTTTAGCTAGACCATACTGTGGTCCAATCAGACTTATCTGGACAGATTGCCCTAGCCAAATAAAGAATAAAAATGAATTTTACTCGTGCAGAATTTTATCTTGCACATGGCAAATGATCCTACTTTTTAAAGCAATGCGTTAGCTGGATGGGCAAACCACAAATGTTTGTTACCATCCTCCCCATACCTGGATTCTAAACACGCTCGTGGCGAAAAAATGTCCCATCTTATCCGGAACGGTTGGTTTCTCATTGCCTGAACAATAGGGTGGTCGAGGACGGCCGACCAGAAAGCCGAAAGTTTCAATCATGGACCTCTCCTCTGTAATCTGGCATACGATGACGTCCTGAACATTCAGCTTTTTTTACCGGGAGTGTAACTGAACCCCTTCGCAGGCGATCTGGCTGTGGCAGTCAGGGCCAGGATTAAGATAAAGCTGGAGTCATAGGCCATTATTGCTCTAACGAATGTCGATAAGTGCATGAGAGTGGATGTCTGTTGCCCAACATGCACTGCTCGAGAGATATCCTACGGAGACTTCTGATATCCGTACCTATGTCAATAATCCTTTTGGCTTCTTACAGTTTTGGATGTCGCCTTAAATGAAGACGAAGACTACGATAAAGATCCGGAGGAAGGTTCAGCGGATCGGGGTCCTAGGTATTATTCGGGGATGTCCCACCATCAGACGACTCTCCCGTGCTAGTGGAGACAGTGCCCTGGGATCTAAAGGAAGACGATTGTCGGCGCCTCTTGGCTGACCCAGCTAGGGAGTTCGTAGAAGAACGCGTGGTGACACTCGATCGGTGGCAGAAGGAGTGCCATAGTATTCGGGACAAGCAATTAGAAGTGCTCGCAAGAAACCTCATTTCAATCATTCGCCGATAAATAAATCGTTCCAGTGCGGTTTATTTCCAGGTTTATTTAAACCGGATACGAAAGGTCGATTCAACGCAGCGTTTGTACTGCGGCGAGATTATACATGGATGTCTTTTAAACCAAAAACCTCTTTCAAAAAGCTATATCTGGAGACATGTAGAAGCCGGCATATTGAAAAAATAAATTCACCTCGTGTATTTTTTGGATCATTGCGTTGGAAATAAGTCAGCCAGTGAATAACGGCGATGTACGCAACCCAAAGCGCAAAAGAACATAGTTAGTATCTCGCAGGGTTGTCGATAGTTAAGCGAACAGTCCAAAATGCGAATGAGTTCCTCTCAAAATACGATAAAAACGGGTCTACTGAGGCTGTTTAGTTTGATATAATGATATAATGCGAGTTTTGTATTTGTTATTGTGTGCTTGCAAGTTAGAGGTGTGGGTTTATATATATATATATATATATATATATACATATACATATACATATATATGTGCCCTCCCAGTAAAGGATTCTCGAGGCTAATCGTATGACCAGTCTCATCTGTGTATATGTCAGAGCTTTGCTGTAATGGCGCTGTATCTGTGGCGTTAGAATAATGGCTCCCCTGAGCTTCGGTGTCGGTTTCGTTACTCGACCCCAAGCATAACTTAGCATAGGCAAATCCCGCACAAAGTAAGCCCTACCATTACTTTGCCTAACAATAAAAGACGGAAAATGATACTTACAAACCTAAAGCCTCAGGCAAGCTTAGGTCCAGATGCGAAACGTATCAAAATGCGTGTCCAAAGTTTCAACAGGGGAGTAGCGTAATGCTGCTTATTGAGAACGCCGCCGTACATAAATGTGAGCATTTCGTTGGTAAGAAATACAACATCTCATTTGCGCAGTTTCAAAAAACGGTCTTTGAAACGTCAACATCTTTGAATAATATGTCATATATTGACAATACGCGTACTAGGCGGCCGTATTCGCCGTATCAATACTCTATACTGGACGTCTAATACTCCTAAAATAGGTCAATAGTTCAATCGATTAGCTTGGATAGATCAATATGCTTATGGTCTCACTTCTCCATTAGCTGGGCTAATGGAGAAGTGAGACCGTACGCATATTGATCTTCAAGCAGGTATAAATGCCATACAGGTGGAGTGCGTTTCCGTACTAAGAAAAAAAACTCCTTTCATGTCTAGCCAAATCGGTATGAACTGCTAAGAAATGCTTAGCGCAAAAAGCGACACAGATTTTGCGCTGGTCGTCAAATAGAGGTCAATACAACTATGGCATTACCGTGGCGAGACTTCTACGGCTTGGTGGTTTGTGTGTACACAAGGGGATCGAGCAGTCGCGCCCAGTTTCGAAATAGCATCAAGTACGTAGCGGTCGTAACTACGTTTACTCAAATATTAAGCCCAGACCTCTTCCCCTGAAGCCGTCATTGAAGTGTCACTGAAGAGCCGGACGTGCCTTTGGCACTCACCCTTCACTAAGTGTCATGGTCGGTAGAGCTTGCTAAGAATTTGCACTGAATCCAGAGAGAACTGCTCTCGTTCGGGTTTTCGGGTTTGGAGCAGCGTCGCCTTATTTACTGTACCATTTTTTTTATCTGGACTGAGATAACTGTAGTGTCAGTTTTTTGTTTTTTTTGTTTGATGTTTGTTTTTTCCCATGCCCGGCCTGATTCTGGCCTATATATATATATATATATATATATATACATATATCGAAAATGCTTAGTGACTTGACAACTACGCAACGCAGCATCATCACTTTGGTACGAAAGTGGTGGGCATTAAATTCGCCATTGCGTGAGAGTTGTCCTTTGTACATACAGTTTTGGTCGTAATGGAAAATTTTTATGATTTTTCACGGAAAAGCGTTAACGTAAGACATAACATGCAGAATTTTTCTCCGAACACGCCGGTGTAATCGGTTCCTTCTTCGGTTCTTCATGCGTTGACTGGTTCTCCGCAAACGTAGATTTCGCACAACTATCTAGGAGAAAAAGGCAGAATAACGACTTTTATAAATTTCATCCTCACTCCTAAACAAGACGTTTTCGCGTCCTCCCTCCATATGGAAAAAAATATTTTCTTGCCGAGTTCTATCAAACCTCGAAAGAAGTACAATACTCCCTGAATCACCCTGTATATATATATAGGCCAGAGTCAGGCCAAGCATGAGCAAAAACTAACATCAAACAAAAAAGCCTGACCTAAATCTGGCCTAGATATATAGCCCCAACAATGTCGATAGCGCGCCCTTGTCAGACCATCACCCAAGGCGCACAGACACTTACCCCCGCATTGTGGCATTGGCCCCAGCAGAATATCTACGCCTTTGGACGGCCGTGTCCACAACTTAGTGGGCTAGAAGGCCGCTCTAGTTAATCGAGCGAATGACCGCCCAACCCGAGGGAGGGATGTGCCTACTTGATGTCAACTTCACAGGTAGACCACCACGAGACAAGGAAGTCAAAGGAAAAAGATGAGATTAACAATGCAGACAAAGAGAAACGCCAGACACTAAACATTGAAAAAACCAAACGGTTGCTTTAAATGGGGCATATATATATATATATATATATATATATATATATATATATATATATATATATATATATATATGCATATTTCATTTTTTAAATACTGTCTACCAATTTGATGGTAAAATAAATACTGACTTGAATATACTAAATTGATTTTTTTTAAATATTTTTTGAGAGACTAACTAGTGAGAGTTGTGACGCACATCGTTTTTAGAGCTACCGTAGTGTGGCGCTTGCAAACTCGCTAAAATCTAGTCGACAGGGGGCAGGAAGAAGTATATATATATATACGAGCTAAAGCTTTAGAGTCGTCCCCGTCGACGTCAGGCACTCCTCGATCAACGTCCATTTGCTGAGCAGCTCTATTGAGCTAGCTATACCCCGCCCGCGTCTTATTCTTTCGGCTCGACTCGAAAACATACATCAAAAGAGAGATATGTCTATAGTTTATCAAAACGACGAGTGCAGGACAAAGAGACGATGCGGGGGATCCGGATGTAGCGGCTCTCATCTGAATTTCGCTTGATATAGAAGGGTAGCGAAGCCTGTCTGTGTGCAGGGCCTGTCGTCCCAGTTGGACGTGTATAATGGGCCTGATGGAGTTGCCTTCATCGTTTCGTTTTTTCACAAGTTATGACAGCCGCGGCAACAACAACAACAACTACAGCAATGGCTGGACAAATTCACTGATGGCTACATGGCTTCGGTTCGTCAAGATCGAAGCTCCAACGGTGTATTCTGCTGCAAATCATCAAGGGTGGCAAGCTTAGAAAGTAGAAACTGTTTTCACGCTTGTCAATCATGTATGTAGAATGTACGGCAAAGATACAACCATACCTACAACCAAAAACTAAGGCATATGGTGAGTTTTGTCATTGTAGAGCCGTCTAAAAAATAAATCAGCTTTGTGTTACAGACGTATGCAGCAACGTGCAAAAATGGCGGTCTATGTCTTTGTCGGCTTCAATCACATTCGGATGCAAATGATCTAGTGTAGTTTAAAATATAGCACGACATGTTGCTCGGTTCACTGTAGTGGCAGACTTTCGATGTCTGTTTTAGGCGATATCCACCGGAATTCCTATATATATAACTGTGTACTCTTTAAATAAGACCATGGCTAAGTGCTCTTGAAATAAACAGGGCATAATTCTGTTTACGTCGTTTTCAATTCAGATAAGACATATGCAGAAACAAGTACTTTTTGCCTGCGGCCAAATCGTAACAAGTCCGTAAGTGTAATGCATGGGCATAGTTGATGTCGTTAGAGAAACAAATCGTACAAAAAGCAATACGATCGGAATCTTTCCTTGCTAAACTCGTATGCCAGTGTTAATCTTCATTCACTAGCCAAACCACAATCCCGGTAAAGCCCGGTAGCAGTAGCAACAACAGCAGCAGCAATAACATCAACACAGACCAATGGCTGTGAACTAAGGAGAAAGGCAGCAGCGCGCCACGTTATTAGCGCGTTCACGCTATGGACGCCTACATATGTGTACTGTAAACGCACGTACAACTTGCATGCTGCCTAGCGTACGCCAACTTACGGCAACGCATGTAATTCGTAATCGTACACAATACGCCGCCAGGAGGCCCCGTTCTCTCTCTCTCTCTCTCTCCCACCCTCTCGATGTGTATCTCTCTCTACCTGTTAGTGACACGCTGCCGAGGTATGCGTTCAGTGTTCTCCTGCTCGGCAGATGATCTGCAATGGACTGAGGCGGGATCGCAGAACTCTTTTGTAGCGCGGCTCTCCCGACCGACCGGGAGGTATTCGTCGAGGAGGTCTACGACGATGGAACACGAAGTTGAAATGGCGACCACCGATGACAAAACCAACCCCCCGGGGGGGTTGTCCGGCTGGACCTGCAGGGACCTGAAATTGTGGCCAAAACTTGTAGTCGACGAGGCCTAAAGTCAAGACCTAGATTTGGCGAAACTCGAACTGCCTGCCAGAGGGCCTGCAGTTGGCAAGGTCCTGTCTGAGAAAACCCGTAACTTACGGCCTACCGTAACGCAAGCAGTACAGTCCTTGCAAACGGCGAAGAACCCGGCAACGCTCCAGTTGTGCTGCTTTCCGTACGACTGCTCAAAGTTGACCTAGTTCGAGTTGGTTTTCCGGCTCTTTAGTTACAGTGCGTTGTTTAGACTTTGCGACTAAATGCGCATATCATTTCGGCTTAACTTGGTTGTCGTTGTTTTTCTTTCGCTGCCCCCCCTTCCTTCTCTCTCTCTCTCTCTCTCTCTCTCTAGATCTATCCCTGTTATTCAGCTTATTTCGCATATTTCGTTTATCATTGATTTCCATCAATGCGGTGTATTTATCCATATTGAATCGCCTATGAATATTGATTCGAGTCTCTCTTTTTCTTCGTTTCTCTCTATATTTCTCTTACGTCTCTTTCCTTTCTTTGACGCTCTTTCCCCCCGACAGAGAACAATGGTAAGTTGTTTTGTTTCAGTTTCGTTTCGTTGCTGTCCACCCCCTTTTTCTCAATCCTTCACGCTTGCACTCTCTGTGTGTCTCTCGTACTCCCCTCTATTTCTCTCCTACGTTTCCTATTTATATCCTGCTCTCATCCCTCCCTTTCTTTCCTTTGCTAGTTCGCTCGCTGTGTTCAACTCTCGTTTGCTCTGATCTCTCTGTCTGTCTGTCTGTGCGTCTGTCCGTCTGTCTGTACGTCTGTCGGTCTCTTGGATGTTCGCTTGACTTTTCCCGTCCAAAGCTTATTGCTGCTCTATGGGCGGGAAGGAAATTGCAGAGTAGCTAGCCGGACGGCTGCTGGCTGACTGGTCCGTTTTCGGAAAGTTAACAACTTCTAAATGGATCGGCGTTGTCGTCGTCGTCGTCGACAAGACCACTCGATAGTGGACACGGCAGGCCGACAACACCGAAAAAAAGCAGCAACAGCAGTAATAGAAGCGGCCGTAGTAGAGCGAGCAACGTTGTACAACTGAGGCAGAACTGGCATGAAAGACGCCGGCAGAAACCTCACAGCCCTGACCGGCCTGACATGCCGAGCGAGCGAGCAGCGGGAGGGAAGACGAGACGGAGGAGGAACGGAGGGTCCGCCTCTCTGTTTCATTCCGAGAGGCAGCATTTTCGAAACTCTCGACTCAGCCGAGCTTTCCGCCGAGCTATTACCGACTCTCCTTACAGCTGGATTGGCTGGACAACGACAACGGCGACCACAACAACAGCAACAACAACAACAACAACATCAAGGAGAACGACGACGACGACGACATTTGGTGATGGTTCTCCTTCTCCTTCATTCCTCTTGTCCCTCGCAGAACAGAGCATCATCTGCCTGGGGTTCGTTGTCGCCGTCACTCTTCTCGTTGCTGTTGTTGTTCTCGTTGTTTTTGTTGTTCCCGTTGTTGTTGCTGCTGCTGCTGCTGTTGATGTTCTCGTTGTTGTTATTGTTGTTACTGCCGTTGGTGTTCTCGATGTGACTGTTGTTGTTGTTGCTACTTTCGTTGTTGTTCTCGTTGTTGTAGTTCTCGTTGTTGTAGTTGGTGTTCTCGATGTGATTGTTGTTGCTGCTGTTGATGTTCTCGTTGTTGTTGTTGTTGTCTCACTAGCCACTAACGCACAATTTAGACAGCAATTTCCCCTCCAGTTTGGCGTAGCTACGGCGACGTCTAATAACCGCCATCGCACGATCGTACGCCTTTGTACTCGCATTCGTGCCGCAGCACCAGTGATGATGCAGGGGTCGCCGCCGTGCACCCACGAGCAGGGTGCGTCGTCGCGAATATGTAGCTTTCTCAATCGCTACTACTCCTACTACTACTACTACTACTACTAATCGTTGCTCACTGAAAGCTTACCTAATACCATGCAAGCGTTTCCATTATGGCATGGCACTGCAACTGCAGTGCCGACGACAGGAACGGTTCTTGTTGTTGGCTACCACGGGTCAGACCACCTCCCGTCTGCTACGGATGTGACTACGGGCGTTTGGACGTTAACTCATCATCCGTATGTTTGTACGTCGTAGGTAGATATGTTTGTATGTACGCATGTATGTATATACGTAGTGACTTTATATTGAGTTCATGGCTTGACCTTTGACCAAATCGGAAAGTATTAAAAAATACTGTTTCGGAAAGGGTATGTGTCGTGCTGGGATCGAACGCCGCGACTCGTAATGTCAGAGTCGCCGGCTCTTATTTCCTGCACTCGGTTACATCGTTGATATTCTAAACAGTATGAACGTAAAACGGCATACATACATGAATGAAAACTTGTTTACACATATGAATGAAAACTTGTTTACACATATGAATGTATGCTTGTATACACATATGAACGTATGTTTATATACACATATTAACTTATACTTGTATACACATATGAATGTATGCTTGTATACACATATGAATGTATGCTTGTATACACATATGAATGTATGCTTGTATACATATAGAACTGTATACTACCTGTATGCACATTGGAATGTATGCTTGTATATACATATGAATGTATACTTGTTCACACATATGAATGTTATCTTCCATACAAATATATTTGTATACTTTTTTTTATGAGACCGTCTTCCCCGGAAGGCAAACGTTTGTAATACGTTCAGTAATTCCTCATTAAGCGTGAAATTTGCCACAATTCCACATTTCAACACAATTGTTACAACCTTTAAGGGCATCTTGCAGAATAGGCTATCGCCCGCGACTTGCGCCCGTGACTGCCTATGTATGTGTAAACATGCAGGCATGCATTTATGTACAAAGGTGTCTATGTGTGCTTGTGTGTGTGTGTGTGCGTATGTATCTCTACATCATTGTCATGCGCGAGTCTCCATCGTCCTGATGTCATTTCGCCGTCGTACAGCACAACGAGCGGAGGAGGCCAGCACACAGACAGCCTACGACATGCGGGATGATAGTTAGGGATAGAGCTGATTGAAGGAGAACGGTAGAGACGCCTCTCCCACGGCTTCGAAGTAATGCCAAAGTAATACCGAGCCTGGGGGGTGGGGAGGAATCCGGGTTTAGTGGGTTGGTGAGTCTCACACTAGTCACGCAGGCTGCCAGTGGCGCATGTGCATCATGCATTCCCGAAACCTCGTAGAACAAAACAAAAAGACAGCCTACGATGATGCCTAAGTAATTTCGATTGATCGGGCCGTTCGTCGTGGCGTAAAGCTCGTAGGTCGAACTTCCTAACTGGCAGGCAGGCTGGCTGGCTAACTGGCAGGGTGGGCTTACTGGCATACTTAACCATCAGCAAACGGTTCAGTTTTGCCGCTTGAGGCTCGCCCGACACTGACCCACTAACCAGTTAACTAACTAAAGGACGAGACGGACGACCCGAACGGCCAACCGACCAGCGTCTAACGAACGGCCAAGCGACCAAGCAGGTCACGCCCACCGAACGTACGGCCACATGACCGGTTGTGGTCAGTTGTGAGCAGGCGGCTTTTCTCTCTCGAACCACCTCCACCGATACTACGACAGACAGTAGCATCGGCCTCGGCGGCACCTCGGAGCTACTGTAATGTAATGTCTTCGGCAGCGAATGACGGCAGTAGCGTATGAACGTCGCCAACCCAACTGAGTGCTATTTGCGGGCTGGCCAGTTAGGGGGCTGGCGACTCCGCACTTTCACAGTGACTGAAAGTCGTCGTCGTCGTCGTTCTCAAAGTCGCTTGCCCGCGCAAGCCAGCGAGAGAGGGATGCGACTGACTGGATGACCGCGCGCGATGACTGTGCTGGTTTCGGGTGGGTGGTCGAAACAGTATTTTCTCCGGCCAACTGCGCCGCAAGAGATAAAAAGAGAAAGAGAGTTAACAAAACAGAGAGAGAGAGAGACAGGGAGAGATTGAGGCAGAGGGAGAGAGAAAAGACCGGTTACAATTGTTACGTCTCTCACGAGGGTAAAAGTGCTCTGCCGCCCTGCGTAGAAACTGCCTAGTTTCTGGAGAGGAACATGCGCTGAACGGTACGCTAAATTAAAGGCTGGCACGGGATTTAAGTTCATCTTAGGCCATATATTTATACTAATAATAATAATAATAATAATAATATACATCACGATATATATATACATCACGAAGGCGGATCGAAGTGTTGATACATATTTCTAAAACATAAGATTTATTTAATATTTCAAAATGTTTTATTCCTCTTTAAAATAAATCTCGCCCGCTGCGATGCACTTGTGTCACCTTTTTTTCCCGCTCGTTGAAACATTTCATAAACGCACCTTTCGGAATCTAGTGCCTTTGAATTTTATCTATCTTCTTTATAGTCTCGAAACCTTGTCTCTTTAAAATGTTTATCCGTGGGAACACAAAAGTCGCACGGAGCCAAGGGGGTTCAATTCGGACATTTGCGGCTTCGACGGGCATTCATCTGCTGGAAATTCAACATTTTTAGAACGAACTTCACTACCAGTCTTCTGACGCATAAAATATCGAAGAAGCCTGTTGCAGCTGATCTATAAGAAATCTTCAATCCCCCAGGTGATAGTAATTCATCGATTTTTAAGTAGGATATCGCGAACTTTTTTTTACAGTTTTCTTCTGTTATAAGCGTCAATGGCCCTCTCGAAAAGGGGTCACTTTCGGTTTCTTCACCCTTGGGACTGCAGTTCTGAAGCAGTTTGTAACATTAAATCGCTTAAGAACATGTGATTTGGTGTTTAATACAGAACATGATGCGGATTCGTTGTTTCCCCATTTTTGGCTCTTTAAAAATCGATTAATCTTGTTTTCTTCACTTTTTTGGACCAAACTCAAACAATCAACAAAATTCGTCCTGTGTCTAGCTCATAAATGGCGTTTGTTAGCACAATAAACCGGAAGACTTTGGTGGTTTTGGTTAATTTATAATAGTCAAGGTACTTGAACCTGCTGACTTGCCGTTGTATATATATGATTATATATATACACTGTAACGCGAAATAAATATATATATATATATATATATATATATATATATATATATGTCGATGCGTCAGTGTTAAAGAGATAGCCGGCTACTCAAAGGTTTAAGGGCGTATATTTAGTTTGATTGCGATATACAAGAATACTCTCAAGGCATAAAATTATTACAAAGCAACATAAACGCCTATAAATATATTCACTTATTTCGAGATATTACATTTACGTATATTTTACCGGTACTTTTGATTTACACGTATCACAATAGCACATACGCGTACACGCACAAATGATACATATATGTATAAAATAAAGCCGGTGCATGCTTAGCTATTGGCGATTTACTGGTATTTTGTCGCGAAAAACCCGCGACCGATCAGTACGCGCGGTGCACTTCATTCTATTTCATCAGCTTCTGCGTATCGGCTGGAAGATTGGCTTGGAGAAGTAGTAGTAGTAGTAGTGTAGTGGTTTTGTCAGGATCGCTCCGATCGCAGGCAACACACGGCACTATCTGCATCTGCAGTAGCAAAAGCAGCCGCAGCAGCAACAGGCACAAATCGATATAGATGTGAAGTGTATGTGAAGGACGATGAGAAGGTCAGGGCAGACGACTATATCTCTGCGCGCGTCGGCCAGCCGGTGGTCGGTGCATTGGAGCACGGGCAGGCAGCACCGCAGTGTGTTTGTTTGTGCCATAGCTATCCTTACTGCTGATGCCGGCTGACTCTACCTCAGCAAGAATGAGCGTAGCACAGCGCGTCGGCGCTCCGCAAAGTAGAGCTTCAAATGGACGCGGCCAAGTGGAAAAGCCGACGACGACGACGACGATGATGATGATGGCAAATGCGTGCCAATAGTGACAGAGGGACCACGGCGAAATGTTTGCTCATCCTTGACGTTCGACGACCGCACCGGAATGGATTGAATGCTCGAGCCTAGGCCGAAAGGTGAGCTGCGAGCCGCCTCGGGGGGGGTGTGCTACAATATCTGGGTCAGTCGCCCAACAAGGACGCCCTTTGTTCAACTTCAGCCCTTTATCATTACGACACTAGATCAACAGATGATTAGCGTATCATCGGGCAATCAATCAATCAACCAATCAACCAATGCCTGTTAATTATTGGTTTATTGCTTACCACCACCCACCACCGCCACCAGTACCACTGCCGCCGTCAGTGCTGCTCGCTCGGCTGTCCTACACGCATGCTAGGTTGGCCCGCACAGGGTGGCTAGGCCGATACCTTGCTGGCTGGCTGGAGGAGCGTTAGAGCAACACACTCGATTAGATGATGAGTGTAACCTTGTAGGCAGCAATACCTTGTACTTGCCCTGCCGCACGCCGACTTCACCAGTGCATGTCTAGTCTAAGTGAAAAAAGCGCTCGGAACTATATCGAGCACAAACTGCTCACTCTCGTACTTCGTCTCACTGAGCAAGCCTCTCCAGTTGTAACCCATGCTTCTCCACCTACTTCCCATCCGTCTGCCTAGCAAAGAGACGATTACGCTAATCAAGATGGTTTTCATCATTGTTTTTTTAATCTTTGTTTGTATATAAGAGGGGCGTTCAATTCAAAAACCAAGAAAAAGTCGTAACAACAACCAAACCGGGTAAGGTTTCGAAGGAGCTCAACGACCTGCGAGAGGTTTGCATATGGGGCTAGCACCGCAACGTATGTATCGCTATAGTGAAGATCCCGCGTTGTAGAGCGGTTCGTAAACGGTGACGAGAATTGGTGCCATCACTTCGAGCCAGAGACAAGACGGTACAGCATGCAATGGAAACGTTGTCTCCTCTCTCTAAAAAGTTCAAAGCTGTGTCATTAGCAGGCAAGGTGATATTTGCTGGCCCTTTTAACGTCCGAGGTCTGGTAATCAGCGAATTCCTTGATCATGGAATAACCAGTAACAGTGACGGGTACGCTGACACACGCCATAGTCTGCGTAATTCCATCAAAAGTAGACGACCTGGACTGCTTACGGACGAAGCAATTGCGCTCTACGAGAACGCGTATGGACATACGTCTCCAGAGCTACACAATGAGTACTAAGTTAAACTGGAAGCCGCCTAAGACTACTACAAGTTAAAGTTACAAACTAAGTTACAGTGGATGTAGCTTGAGAGTCCGCCCTACAGCCCGGGCATGTAGCTCTGCAACTGTAATCGGTTTCGGCGCATTAAAGCGTCTCTATTTCAGATAGTATCGCTTAGCAAATGCTATGTGAAATAGAGGCGCTTCAACTCAGGCGACAAACTGAAGCACAGAATAAGGGGCTGGCTCTCGTCGCAGCCTCAGGAATTTTCGGGAACAGGGAATTCTTAGGTTAGCGTGAGCAGAGCCGTTACGGTTGTGGTGGAAAATCGGGAAAAGGCGATTTTCATGCACCCGGTTGACCAACATTCTTTGGAGTATCACGACTCGTCGGTCGCGAACGTCAAAGAGTGGCTAGAAACCTGACGGTCAGATGCCTCAACGTCAGCTCGCTGGCGATGTAGCGACACGCGACGCGTGACGGTGAACGACAGGACGATGAGAACAATTGTACAACATCTGAGGCCATGCAAACATCAGTGAATAGGCAAAATAACAAAGTGCTTGCTCGCCGTCTGAAAGAAGAAGATCAGAATGGCGGAATGGTCAGCTGATCTATTGGGGATCCTTTATTAATCTATCGATTGGGCGCGTTATTATTATTATTATTATTATTATTATTATTATTATTATTCTTGGCGCCAAGGAGTGCGGACGTGTGCGTATGGAGCTCCGAGGGAACACACCTATCCGTGTGTGTGCAGGACGGTAAACCCAGCAAGTGACATACCAGAGTGATGAGTGTAACTCAGTGATCATTTTGGTGTACTGTGTGTGGCCGTTCGACGGAGAAGCCAGCGGCCAAGACGCTGAGAAGTTCTAACTATGACACGATGAAGCAAAACGAAACCACCAGCATAACGGCCCGTAGGCTCCGAGCGGCACGCCGCTGCCATTCAAATTCGAATTCTAACGGCTGCCCAACCAACATTTTGAGTTTGGAACATTCAAAAACTCACCGCGCCGACAATAAAAACGGGATTTTCACTTGGAACCGCAAGGCGTGAGAAGTGGACAGCCGCAGCAAAGCCAGCAACTGTTCTGTTTCAAAGGAGAAGCAACAGCAATGGCTAATGAGTTTCAATGTCCGTGGTGTTCGATGTGCTTTCCTACAAAGAGGGGTGTGCAGATTCACGCAGGAAGGACTCATAAGAAAAAGATAGCCGAGTCTAGTGGGCCAGCAGTGCTTCAACAGGCCGCTGCCACTCTTAGCAGCGTCTCACAGCCGCTGCCTTCTCCGCACGCTTCACTAGTAGAACCCTCTCCTCAGCCCGCCAGCCAGTCTCCAGTGAACGGAGGCCCGACACCTGATGATCACCTGCCGCCCTCTTCTCCCCTTTCTCTTCACAAGCTACTCGCCAACGCCAAGATGACACGCAAGGTGCTGCGCAGGATCCCAAAGGGAGCGAGAATACCTTTGCGCGGACTCTTCCACCGTCTGCTTAAAGACGTCGTGAAAAAGAATGACGAAGCGAGCTGGACCGCGCTGCTCACCCTCGCCCCAAAAGTCCTCCACGTCGAAAAAGAAACCCAGGGAGGCCATAGCTTGGCCAGCGTAGTCAAAGAAAAGGTGGCCCTTTTCGGGAGTGCCGCTCTCACTTGCGTGGAAGCTGAGGGTCGAGGCAAACGTATATTGACGGATAAAGCTCGCGCTCAGATCGCTGCTCACAAGCTTTCCATGGATTTTAATGTGCGGAGCGCTATTAGGATCTTGTCTTCCGATGACACGATTGCGCCCGTAACGGAGGAGTCGATTAATGAGATGGTGGCAAAACATCCTCCTGCCCCTGCAGGGGACGTGGTGCCACCGTCCCCTTTCGGCTTGCCAGCGGTCGGGTCGTGCTCAGGCGAGGATGTTGCCAAGGCACTTCGCTCCTTTCCATCAGGTGCGGCGGGAGGCCTCGACGGCCTCACGCCTGACCATCTAAAATGCCTTCTCCCTGCTAACGGAGACCACAACGATGTACTGGAAACACTCGCCAAAGTATGCGACATCATACGTAACGGGCAAGTTCCGGAGGCTGTGAGAAACGTGATATATGGAGGGTGGCTTATCGCTCTGAAAAAGAAAACCGGAGGATACCGACCCATAGCCGTCGGCTGCACTCTGCGAAGATTGGCCACAAAGACCCTGCTTCCCCAGGTCAATGTGAAAAGCTACCTGCAGCCACGGCAGATGGGGTACGCCACTCAAAATGGTGCAGAAATAATTGCTCACACAGCTCGCACCTTTCTCGAACACAACGAAAAATGCTGCCTCCTAAAATTAGATTTTAAAAATGCGTTTAACTTAAACAAACGAGGACACCTCTTGACAGAGATTTCCAAGCACGCCCCGGATCTCTATCCAATGATGCACCAGGCATATAGCAAACCGACTCCCCTAATGTTTGGTGAGGTTGAAATTAGGTCATCAGCCGGTTGTCAGCAGGGAGACGTAGCGGCTCCTCTTGCATTTAGCCTGCTTCTGCATCAGTACGTCAAGCAGGTGGCATCCAAGGTCCCTTTGTTTTACCTCGACGATGGGACTCTTCTGGACAACGATCCTTCGGTGTTACTCAGAGACATCAAGGATCTCCGAGCGTTCGAGCAATGGAGCGGGCTGCAGCTTAACCCATCTAAATGCGAGCTATTTCTACAGGGTTTTGAGGATGAAGAGAGACAGCAGGTGATCGCTGAATTTAACAGCAACCTCCCGGGCATCCTTGTAAAGGATCGATGTGATTTGGACCTGCTGGGTACGGCGGTGTTTCCCGACATGATCGGTCCGATACTAGCCGAGAAGGGAGAACAACTTTCCCGGCTTTACCAGAGACTGGGCCATCTCGGTAGACATCAAGCCTACTTCCTGCTCCGGCACGCAATGGGAGTGCAAAAAGTCCTGTATGTACTACGGACCTCACCTGCCTTCCTTCTACCGTCAGAAACTCTGAACCTCGACGACCAGGTGAGGAGAGCCTTGGAAAACATCCTCGACCTAACGCTTGATGATAAGGCATGGACACAGGCAAGCTTACCGGTCCGGCTGGGTGGAATGGGCATTCGTTCGGCCACGGACCTTGCCTTACCCGCTTTCCTTGCTTCGTCGCACAGCTGCGCCTCTGCAGTGGCCGCTACTGCCGGCGGACTCATCAGCCACCAACAAGACGCCGCTCGGATCTGGGATGCGCGTCAGTCTGGTCGTCCATCTGAGGAACAGGTCACTAGGCAGAAGGGGTGGGACCAAATCGCCACTCAGGCTACCCACTTAACTCTTCTGTCTGCCTGTGAGTTAGATATAGACGGCATTAGACTGAAAGCGGTTTCATCCGACGCTGCCGGAGCGTGGCTTGACGTGTTTCCGTCCGAGCTAGTCTGCAGTAAGCTGGCTGATGACCACTTCCGTGCCGCCAGTGGCCTCAGACTTGGCATTGCCATGTTTGAGACAGAGGCATGCCGGTGTGGTGGAACGGTGGATGAACGTGGCCTGCACCGACTTAGTTGCACTAAGCTGGCTGGGCTTACGCAGGGCCGCCACGATGCCATAAATGACATCCTCGGGCGCGCTTTCAGACAAGCTGGCTACCGTGTCACACTGGAGCCTGGTGGACTACAGAGCGACGACAAGCGTCGACCGGACGGCCTTACCAGCCGAGACTGGGACCGCAATCGGCCGCTGGCATGGGACGTCACCGTGTCCGACACGTACGCTCTCGGCTATCGTGCTTTAGCCAACGCGGGCGTCGGCAACATTATCCACCAACGGGAGATGCACAAACGGCGCCTATACGCGCATCTCCTTGAGGACCACGTTGTAATGGCGTTCGGTCTCGAGTCATCTGGCGTTTGGGGCAAGGATGCACTCAAACTGACAAAGGAGCTTGGGAAGAAGCTGTTCGAGGCCACAGCGGAGCCAAGATCGACCGCTTTCCTCCGACAGAGAGTGTCATTAGAATTGCAGAGAGGCAACGCCAAAATGATGTTGAGTGGTCACCGACACTCAAGCAATAAGAATAATATAAGCAATATTGTAGATATTATATAAGTAATATATTGATAATTGTGATACATGTACATATTGATAAAATAAACCCTTGTTTCTAAAAAAAATATTATTATTATTATTATTATTACATATATATCATCATTTATTTAAGTGTAGCAAAATATACATTTGTGATGTAAGAACGTTTGCACAGCCCGCTGGGGCATAACTCAAGGCACTAGGTCCAGGCTTGGGCTGGTCCACCTAGCCAGGGTACCTCTCACCGAAGCGGCATTCCCCCTCTGAACATCTAATGACAGACGTTGCAGTAAATACTCGCCCGCCTTCTTGTCTCCTGTAACGAGCGCCAATCTTTTCCCAACATCCTTGAGCAGTTTCGTCGTGAGCGACCCAGGCCCCCCCAATGTCTCGAATGCAAGCGGTGAGAACAAGTGTGGGTAACCGATGCTTGAATATTTTCTGCACTTGGCTGCTACCGCGTGTCCAGGGCGGGCTGCGCCCGTACCGACCATTGAGGGAACTAAAGCGTCGGTTACGGTTGCGTCCCACACCAGCATTTGGCCCTGCTAGAAGGGAGTCAGGGTCATTCCATCAGGTCTCCTTCCATCGTCTCTGACTAAGCCAGACGGCTCCAAAATGCATGGGTAGCCTGCCAATCGAAGCCCTCTGCTAAATGTCTCGTTCAACGCCGAGTGGCGTGCGATTCTGCCTGAGCTCTGGAGACAGGAGAGTCCATGGTGACCTAGGGAGTCAACCTCGTCATCGCATCTGCACCGGTGTGGGGAGACTAACTCTGCTCCCAGCCTCAACCCGACTAGTATTCGTGTAGACTCGTCGTCCAGGAGGGTACCCAGCTGAGGGCTCGGGAGGGCGTGCAACCATGCACCTGAACCCGGTTAAGAAACCGCCTGTAACCTCGCTTTGTTAGTGAACGTCGTTGCTCGGTCCCATAAGCTATTCCATCGACCGTCGTTTGCCAGTTCTGACCACGCACGCTGAAGAGAAGGGGTCTCCGGTAGAGACCCACAAAATGCAATGGCGGCATCTTGAGTCCGTTCGAGTGTAGCCCGGAAATTTGCAACCGCCTGGGGGTCCAGGATAGACTCAATGCCACTAGTCGCCGAATGCAAGGATGCGATGTGTGCTGCGACTGAAAGTGAAACTGCTTCCGGCAGGCCTAGACCACCTCTGGCTAGCGGTAAGAAGGCCTGGACTAAGGGGTCGTTTCGCAACCGCAGGTTAATTATAGATTCCAACGCGAGGCCCAGCTTTAAGTTAATTTCCTCTAACTGGGACAAGAAGGCTGAGCAGTTGATTCCCCTGAACAGGTAGTTTAGCCTCGACGCGGAGAAGCATGAGCGTAGAAGGTATAACCTTCGGTTGGCACCCAGCTGGGGAAGGCGATTAAAACCAACCTCGAGTTTTTTTCTTCCCCGCTCAATTTTCGGTCCAAGGTGGCGAGTGAGCAGCAACCCCAAGAAGATCCAGGTCGTCGCCTGTTACGCGGCAGCCCGGGAGTAGATTCCGTACAGCAGATATCTCGGCCGTACCTGAACGGATGATGTGAACCTCACACTTAGTTGGGTTCAACTCCAACCCACTGCATGTTGCAAAACTTAATATCTTCTTCAAGTCCTCACAGACCAGTAGCAACGTTTCTTCCGATGACTCCGTCGTCTAAATATTGCCGCGACCATGCGTAGTACCGAAGAACAAGCGATAGGTCTGAACGAGCCGTCTTTCTTCTTCAATGCGAACAGCCTCGCTCCGAAGATGAGGGGGCACCACCTTGGATGTGGAACTCCCCATCGCAGTAGGTCGATTACCTTTGCCAGAGCCTTACTAAGTACATCGGATGAGCAGCCGAGAATCGGTGAAGGAAGGTCCCGTAGGAGCCGAAGTCTTATAAAATCCAGGCCGGCGCTCGAGCTCTTTGAAAATGATCCAACCGCATAGCGAACATCCTCGACCGACATAGATGAAGGTAAGAGTTGTGAGGGTGGAGCACAAGTCTGGCTGCGCGGGGGGGGGGTGTTTTTCCCGTAACGACGCCGTAGCGGCTAGTTCATCGACCATAACGTCGTCAGATAGAAGAAGGCGAGTTGCTTCTGACACATCCACGTCCGATAGCTTGGCCGACACAGCCCGCGTGATCGACTGATTTCGCTCGGCATTACCACCCGAATTACTCGCGGTAAGTAACGGAGCCAGTTCTGTAAGCCGAACACCACGTCAGAACTCCACCAAATTCTTTCTGATGACCACTGCCAGAGAACGTGTATCCCTGCGCCCTATCGGAAACCTCAGCACAACCGGGGCGAAAGATAAAAGCCCAAGCCAGGCGGCGTCATCGTTGTCCGAGGCAACCTTTAAGCACACCTCTGACAAGGCGTCAGCTACCGACTTCCTTACCACTTTGGGCAGGATACGAACCAGCATCCCAGTTTTAATGAAGGGTTGGTGTACTCCGTGAGGTCTAGAGAGGACTCGTTCATGGCCCCGTTAGGGACGGGTATGGCGCCCCCACCCCCATGTTTGACCGTAACATGTCTACGGAGGCCTCGTCTGGCGAAGGTCTGGCCGCATTGGTGACAGGTAACCTTGTTAAGCCCCAAGGGGTCTGGCGGAGTCGCAGGGTTCTGTCCAGATGTGAGGCTTGGACCGGCACCTTCTGAAGGATTCGACGACTTGACCTGTGTGGGTTCTGTCACCGTCCTGCAATCGTTGTGATCACCCGTCATTATGATTGTCTGAGGTCGCTAGCAACCGACAGTAGCGCCAATAAAGGCTGCAATGCGTTCGTTATTGACTTAACCATTTTTGACAGCTCAGGCTTTATAGATATTAAGTCCCGAACTAATCCGGACGACCCGTCAGCCACTGGCTTGCGAGGTCCCCGGAGGCGAGTGCGCGTAACCTTCGTTCGTGGCTTGGCTCGAGGACGCTGTTTGGGAGCCGCTCTAGGCCGGGGTAGAAGGAGCTGCAGAGTGGTGTTTCCACCAACCGCGATGCCGCGCACCACCGAGGCATATGTCGCCCCCTCCGGAGAGGAAGAAGCTGAGTGCGCGCTACTTGAGCCCTGTGAAGAGGGTGTAGGCGCTGCCAAGGCTTCGTTGATAGATGCATCCGGGTGAGTAGCCCGAACCTGGTGGAGGGTTCTGGCTTCCATTAAAACCCTATTCCTTTCTCTCAGGTAGAATAATCGCGGGCAGCTGGGTGACTTTGCGTCGTGAGGTCCCCCGCAGTTGACACACTCGGACGAGTTCGGACAATCGGCGGCTAGGTGGCCTCCTTTGCCACAGTTGCGACAAGCCTTGGGAAGTGAGCAAGTCGCCGCAATGTGGCCAACCCTGGAGCAGTTAAAGCAGACTCGGGGCTGGTCGGGTTCCAGAACTACCGCGTGCGAACGATAGCCCAGGAACACTGACGCCGGTGCTTGACGGTCGAAGGTCAGGATCACTTCTGGCAGAGGCTTCTTTTGATTGCCGGAAGAGACGAACAGTCTTCGAGCAGACGTGACGCCGACGTTTGATAGCTCCGTTTTTATCTCTTCCTCTGTTAGCGCGGTGCAGACACCTTGAATCCTGGCCTTAAACGAGGCCAAGCCCGGGCAAGAGGCGGTCACCGGGATGTCGTCAACGCATGTTAGGCTGGAAAGCTTCTGAGCCACATCGACGGAGGAAACGTTGACAAAGATGCTGTTCTTATCGCCTGAGATTCGCCCCTCCGGCACCAGGCTGTGAATTGCCTTAAATAACCGTAGCATCGAACCTTCTTTGAAGTCAGCCAAACTCCCGTCAGGGTTCTCCTTGTGTCTCAGGCGAACCCTGAAAGCTCCGAATGCTCCTGAGTTGACTTCGCTTTTCAACCGATGTAACTGTTTTTTCTCCCGCAGCACGGTCTTCTTCACCCTCGCGCTAGTAACAACGGTAAAACCATCGTCACCCGAGGGTTCATCAGCCACCGAGTCAGCATCGACGACCTGCCTTCTTCGTTTAACGCCCGCGGATTTGTTACTCATGGCGCTAGCGGGCCTTGAAATATCGCCGACGGCAGCAGGTGCATTAGTGCGAATGTTCGCGAGTGAATTGCGAGTGAATGTGAACAGTAATTATGGGCCCAAATGCCCCTGCTCGGCTAATAATTACTGTTCACATTCACTTGCAATGCCTTGCATAGTTAGATCACCAAGTATATGTATATATATGCCACTACTGTGTGTATATATGTCGCCTTGATATGTATGTTACCACTGCCTTGTATATGTATGTCGCCTTTTATATATGTATGTCACTTTCTGTATATATTATTATTATTATCTCGAA
This sequence comes from Dermanyssus gallinae, assembly GCA_003439945.1. Taxonomy (NCBI): domain Eukaryota; kingdom Metazoa; phylum Arthropoda; class Arachnida; order Mesostigmata; family Dermanyssidae; genus Dermanyssus; species Dermanyssus gallinae. Next base: position 501,829 of record QVRM01004299.1, on the reverse strand, counting down.
GTTCACTAGTTTGTCTTTGACGGCCGAAATGAAATCTCGTATAAATGTTGTATGTAACTACACCAAATACTTTGAAGTCATTAATATTTTCGTTTACATTGTTTTAAACTTGTTTCATGATTTTTTCTGTGTTACAGGGCAGATTTCCAATCCAGACAAATTTTGGCGGGCTACCCAGCATAGACGGAAGGCGTTAATTTAGATTGGTTTGCGTTAGCAGACAGCCCACTCACAATAGAACAAAAACGCATTGTCATCAGGGCCGCCGCAACCTGGGCCCAGAATATGACCGAAGAACAACCGTTATCCAGTTGCTCTGTGCCGGACATCGGCCAGCCAAAATCGTCAACATCACTGGATTTAAAAGAGCAAGGGTCTACGACATTGCCCGACGCTACAGAGATGCAGAAGAGACAGGGCTAGGTAGTGCAACACCTGGAAGGATGATTCACAACCGCCGACGAGAAGTGAGGACGCCAAAAGTGATCAAAATGGTGCAAAACTGCGTTTTTAAAGATCCAAATCTATCGATGCGCCGTTTAGCGATCGAATTCAATATAAGTGATTGTTCTATGCGTCGGATTATCAACGGAGAACTGCGCTACAAGTCTTACACGTTTAAAGTCAGACAGATGTTGTCTCAGGCCGCGAAAAATAAGAGGATGACTTCCTGCCATCTCATCCTCACGTTTTTGAGACACAAAATGGCGGGACATCTTCGATTCTTCTCCGACGAAAAAATCTTCACTATTGACCAAAAACATAACCCGAAAAATGACCGGTGGCTCGTAAAGAACCCTGAGGATGTACCAATCGAGCATAGAACCAAACATCCTGCCAGTGTGCACGTCCTAAGTGTTGTGTCGAATGAAGGAGACGTGATGCCCCCACACTTTTTTGACAGGCACGAAACCGTTACAAAGGAAGTGTATTTACGTGTTCTGCGAAGCATGGTAAAACCATGGATTGATAGAGTGTCCAATGAAAGACAATATGTCTTTCAACAAGACGGCGCTCCCGCCCACGCCAGTAATCTCGTCCAGGATTGGCTACGGGGCAACATGACGGCGTTCTGGGACAAAACGATATGGCCCCTGAACAGTCCAGACTTGAATCCCCTGGACTTCTGTATATGGGGCGTTGTTGAGCAAGAGACTAACAGGTCTCGACATGCAAATACAGAAGCGCTACGCAGAGCCATTGTCGAGTCGTTCAAGAATCTCAATCCGCTAACTTTGAAGAAGGCCTGCGGGCGCTTTCGTGCCAGAATTGAAAGTGTAATTGCTGCTGGTGGTGGCTACATTGAATAAGAATGTTCCTCAGGAGTGTACCTAACAGCACGTAAAAAAATTACCGAGATATCTGTTTTTCTTTAGACATAATTTGCGAAACGGGCGATGACGTTTAGTCCGGATTTAACTGACGCACCCTGTATATGCATACCGAGCTTGCACTCACTATATATATATATATATATATATATATATGCATATGGACATACACTATATATATATATATATCTATTGGATGAGTTAAAAGAACCCATCAGTTAGTGAGATTCACTCTGTTCAGCAGATCCTGATCCGAAGACGAGCGTCTGTTGCCAACAGATGTTGTCTATCATTGTTGTAGTGTACTTAATCACACCAATTAACTATATCTTGAGTCGAATAATACAATGCGGTGGTTCGATCGCTTTCGTAGTAGATATTTTGATGTGACAAATTAAGCACAAACGCGTCAACCATTCACGGTAGGCACAGACGAGATGATTTTGCTCGTATTTTGTGCAACACACAATTGACGAAATTCGACGATGTATCGACGACGATCGCATTGCAAAGGTGACGCAGGCAACTCTCGGCGCTGCCTTCAGGCGTCGGTCGCCTGTGTCAGTGTTGGCAAACATGGCGCTGCAATCGTAGAACCCTGTACAGTGCCCATAGAACAATGATTACGGTGGTGGCCTTAAACACTGCATGGAGTTGCTGCAGTCGAAGCTCGCATACTGCATAAAACTCGCAAACGAGTGTCATCGGTTGTGGGTTACCGATGCGTCTCCGTCCTCTCTGTGGGTTCAATGGCCTACTCTACCTCAGTGTCTTTTTTCATATTTTTCCTCCCTGCATCTATAGCAGTCTGTTTGTTAGTGGTTGACAAGGCGAGGCGAACGCTTAAACTTAATTGGCAAGGCAATGCGAAAGCTGGAACATGATTGGTAGCCCAAGTCCAACCTCTGATACGACCAATCGATAGTGAACTTGTTTAGCAGTCGCCACGCCAGTGATCCTTTGCTTGCGCGTTTGTTCGCACAGTTTGGAAATGTTTTTAAACATATCTTACTTATTTTTAGTTGTTTTCTGTGTTCTTGCATGGCGTTATGACGGTACCGACATACTGTGGCACTTAAGTTCTGACGAAGGCAGCACCCGCATTGTTTTTGGGGAGAAGCGACATCATGCCGCCGGGGTTGGGGAAACGCGAGCGGTAACGAGGTCGTTAGTTTGACTTGTTTATCCTCTGACGCGGTCCTCACATCTCGGTGGTCCAGAGACATCGATACGACTATCTGCTAGCGGATCTGATGCTCAACTTGATTGGTTCGATTCGGGGCACGCTTCACGGCGCTTGGTCTATACGAACTGTAACGTCCGATAGGTAGCCGAATGAGCGCTTGAACTCGATTGGCTTGACTCATGCCACGCTTCAACGCATCCGGGCTGTCACATAGACCTGTTCGACTGCAGCTGTGAGCGTGCTTCACGGCTGAAGCCGCCAAATCTTCGACGACAAGAGTCGGCGTGCAATACTGCCGGCGGGGCTTCTTTCTCCTGACGTTGCTGCCTCGATGCTTTTTCGACAAGTACTCGCCTCAGTACCTCTAGGCTGCTTGTTTCTGCTTGCGGATCCAGAGACGCCGCCGTATCTCGATGCGATGCCGACAGTGCCGCTGAAGCTGAACAAAAGTCGAAGCTGCGCTCTACAGCAGAAATCGTCTTTTCTGGCTCTTCACCCTCGAGGGGATGATCGTAGGATTTGCCTTTGAACAACAAGGTCGTTTGTGTTATAGCCCGCCGGAGCCGGAGATTCCTAGGCTCCGATATCCTTGTTTCGGCAGTGAGTGAAAACGTTCTCTGTTATCCTACCGGGAGCGTCTAGTATGCTAGTACGCCAGAACGCTGTCTTCTAAACCTTTTCTCTGGCCTTGGAACCAGCGCTAAGCTTGCCTATTTTTAGGTCCGCGCGAATCCGTCCTACCTCCGAGATATGGTCACAATGGCCTTGAAGGTCCTTGGCCTCCTTAGACAATAGTGCATTCTTATTATTATTATTAATATTATTATTATTTTTTTTTTTACAGGAGAAGGGTTTGTTTGAGCGAACATTTTATTTTTGGCTTGACGTAATAATAATAATAACAACAATATTAATAATGTTTATTATTATTACTATTATTATTATTTATAAATATTGTTTAAATGTTACAATTGTGAGGTGTGAACGTGTACTTCTTGTCTTCTCCTAACTCCTAAATATTATTCCATGGAACCGACAATACAACCGGCGTTTCCTCGGCACACTGCAAGCGACAGCAGTTGCCGTAGAAACTCGCCTTCGCGCCGATTCCCTGTGAGATCTGTAATCCGTTGGCCCAGCTCACTGATGAATCTCTTGGTTCCCTTGCTTACCGGGCCCATTGTTTCCATCGATATTGGCACTACGATATAACTTGTCTCCAGTTCTTGGTACTTGCGTTTTTTCCCATTATCTGCGCGCTCGGCAACCCATCCCGCTTCTAGTGAACTGTGGCGTATATACAAGGGAGCCACTGTACAGGACACTGTAGCATCCCATACCAAGCATCTGCCGTTAGCCCATAGCGGGATTGTTACACCGTCAGGTCTTTTGTCGTCATGAAGTCCTAATCTGGGCTCGAGCGTGCTTGGTATACCGGCTTCGCGTAAGGCTCTTCTTATAATTGCATTGATTTCAGCGTGCCTAGAAACTCTACCATGGCTTTTGATGCAGCTAAGAGACTGAAGTCCATCCTCAGTTACTGTGGTTCCACATGCGCGGCAACTGTAGGGGTTGCACACCGGGGCACCTATTCGAAGAGCTGTTACCATGCGGAATGAGGTGTTGTCCAGCATGGTACCCAGCTGCGGGGAAGGGAGACACTTTAGAAAGCCTCCACTAAATGTGTCCCGTACTGCCGGAAAGACAGCTTTTTCCACTGGAGATTGGAGGCTGTCTAACAGCTCTCTAGCTGCAGCGCTGCATCTGTAGGAGTCCAATGTATGCTGTGTGGGACGTTCTTGCCAGGGGCCTGGTCCAATTGTTTATCTAGCTATTAGCTCTGCAGCGTCTTTGGCTCTTGTGATTCCTTGGCGGATGTCTGGTTCGACCAACGTTTTTTCGAGTTTACCAAATTCCAATAGAGACGCGGCATAGCACATGGGAGGCAACTCCACCGATGATCTAATATTAAGTCCTCCTTCTGCAATTAGAAGGGTTGCTCGTTTCCAAGTGTTATCATGCAGGTCGACGTTTAATACTTCTTGCGGTATCGTCGTAAGCTTTGGCGAGCCCCAGCTGTATCTGCAGATGCACAGAGTTGCTTGCGAATGCATCGCCGTTAAGCGAGAGCGCATTTGCTTCAGTCCAGTGCACTTGTTTTTAAGGGTCTTTGAAATCGATCGTAAGCTTATTGGGGCTCCCAGAGGCTCCAACTCGTCCAAGTCAACGCTCCTAGATTCTGGCGAGACATTCAAAACTGCCCTAAAAATTGCATCCTGTTCTTGGGCATTACCTGCCAACGTTATGACTTCACACTTAGATGCATTGAGGCTAAGAATCCCTCTTCTGCAAAATTCAGCACGTTGATAATATCACACACAACCAGATCTAGTGGACCTTTAATCGTTGCGCCATCTAGGTACCAAACATTAAGAGGGCGCTTCATGCGTGCTGCTAAACTGTATACCCCGAGGCTGAATAGAGCAGGTCCAAGCGGATACACCTTGTTGCACTTCACTAGCTGATAATAGTGGTGCTTTTTATCTCAGGACAGCAGAGTTGGTTACTGGTAGCTTTGCCAAGCTAGCGGCAGAAGTTGCGGCACTTTGAGTCTTACCTCATCAAGCACTACATCGCATCGTATAGTATTAAAGGCGTTACGAAACCTTCTGCTTCAACAAATACTCGTACTGCGTGAACTGCCGCTTCTGCACCGCCTTTCACTGCAACGCCTATCTGACTTGGTGAGATTGCTGTCACAAGTGTTGTTCTGGTAATGGCAATGGCTACTTTAGCGACAAGCCTCCTGGTTGTAAGGCCACATGCTATAGGTCTAATAGAGCCGTCTTTTTTTCTTTAGCGCTGTCAGATTGGCCCTGTCGAAAATGGGAATGCAGAAATGTGGCAAATTACTACCCAAGGCTAAACCAACAAGCGAACGGAGTTCTTCCACCAGCCTCCCAGATGACGGTACTGTGCTATTAAGCATATCGAGCAGATTTCGAGGACGTAAACCGTCTAATCCTGTGCTTGATGCTAGGGAAAAAACCGGACGGCGTCAGTAATAAGTTTTTCTGGTGCTTGAAAATTACTTAAGCGCTCTCTGACCGAATCCGAAGGGGGAGGATGCTTGTTTCCACCAGCCTCCCAGATAACGGTACTGTGCTATCAAGCAGATGTCAAAGGCGTAAACCGTCTAATCCTGTGCCTGATGCTAGGGAAAAAACCAGACGGCGTCAGTCATACGTTTTTCCGGTAAGAGGCATGCTTGCGCTGGTACTGGTGCTTGAAAAAAAGGAGTCGATTGAAAGAAGGCTACGTGTGGCAGATCTTACCTTCTGCTAATTTGCGTTCTACTGCGGCGGCTCTTTCACGATCAGTATGCTGTTTTTCTTAAAAATATAATAATAATAATAATAATAATAATAATAATAATAATAATAATAATAATAATAATAATAATAGTAATAGTAGTAGTAATAATAATAATAATAATAATAATAATAATAATAATAATAATAATAATAATAATAATAATAATAATAATAATAATAATAATAACGGTACATTTGAACCAACGTAATTTACTCGCTGCGACCTGATAAGGCTACTATTATGATTACACGGTGGAAGCTTAGTCCGGGACAATGCACTCTCATGCATCGCCGCATTATCTTATCTGCGCCACAGCTTCCATGGAATAATAATGAGGAGCTAGGAGAAGGCAAGGAGTACACATTCACACCTCACAATTGTTACGTATAAATATTAATAATAATAATAATAATAATAATAATAATAAGCCGGTATACCATCTACACTTGAACCGAGAGGTTTAGTGCCCGCTGGCGAAGAAAGACCTGATGGGGTGACCATTGCATTATGGTCTCATGGGAAGTCCCTTGCTTGGGATGCAACGGTTTCGTGCACCACCGCGGCTTCCTATTTACACCACAGCTCAGTTGAGCCGGGGTGGGTGGCAAAGCATGCGGAAGCCAGAAAACGCGTTAAATACACTGGACTGGAAACAAGATATACTTTCGTGCCTATTGCCATGGAGACGCTAGGACCAATCAGCAAGGGAACCGAAGCATTTCTCAAAGATTTGAGTAAGCGAATTCAGGAGGTCACAAGCGACCAAAGAGAGGGTCAATTCTTGAGGCAAGCGTTGTATTTGGCCGTTTGCAGAGGAAACGCGTATTTTAGGCGCCATAGAGTGAAATAATTATTTAAAGAATTTGCAATAATACGTTCAGACCTCACAATTGTAACATTATTTAACATGTAATAAATAATAATAATAATAATAATAAATATGACAATGAGGTTGTTATCAACCTTTCTGAAATAATAATAATATTAATAATAATAATAATAATAATAATTATTATTACATGTTAAACGATGTTACAGTTGAGAGGTCTGAACGTATTATTGCGAAGTTTTTTTTAAATATCTGGTTCACTCCATGGCGCCTAAAATAGATGCCGCGTTTCCTCTGCAAACGGCCAAGGACAACGCTTGCCTCAAGAATTGACCCTCTCTTCGGTCGTTCGTGACCTCCTGAATTCGCTTACTTAAATCTTTAAGAAATGCTTCGGTTCCCTTGCTGATTGGTCCTAGTGTCTCCATGGCAATAGGCACAAAAATATATCTTGTTTCCAGTCCAGCATATTTAAACCGTTTTCTGGCGTCCGCGTGCTTTGCTACCCACCCCGGCTCAACAGAGCTGTGGTGTAAATAGGAAGCCGCGGTTGTGCACGAAACCGTTGCATCCCAAGCTAGGGACTTTCCATGAGACCATAATGCAATGGTCACCCCATCAGGTCTTTCTTCGCCAGCGGACACTAAACCTCTCGGTTCAAGTGTAGATGGTATACCGGCTTTCCTAAGGGACCTTATGATCACACCGTTTAGTTCAGCATGTCTGGACGATCTACCGGCGCTCTTCGGTCAACTCAGTGGGTGTAGGCCACTGGAATCCACCATCTCCCCGCACAGTTTGCACTGAAACGGCTCGCAGACGCTAGCGCTGATTCTAAGTGCTGACATCATGCGGAAAGAATTGGGATCCAGCATGGTGCCGAGCTGAGGCAAGGGTACGGCCTTAAGCCAACCCCCACTGAAGTTATCTTGTGCCGCTAAGAATACGGCACGGTCTCTCCGGTAAACAAGCTCGTCTAAGATTTCTCAGCTCTTTTTTTGCTTTTGAGCTTATCTAGGTTATATTGGCTAGGATATTCTTCTAAAGGGCCCGGGTCTAGCATGGTTCTAATAGTGTCCCGTGCTTTACTTTCATATCTGATTTGTGGTCGAACTGCCTCTTCCACTAACGAAGCTGCCACCGGACCAAATTGCACCAGTGAAGCAGCGTAGCAGACCGGAAGCTAGGTCAGTGCACTCCTTATTCCCAGACCACCTTCAAGTATCGGAAGACTTGCTCTCTGCCAGGTGTTCTCTTCTAAATTTACGTTTAGGACTTCACTAAGTATGTCTCTGCTGACGTCATCATACGCCGTTAATTCATCGGGGCACGTCAAAGCAGGGCATGCACGAAGTATATAGTTAAACCTTGAAGACCCTAGGCTATATCTCCAAATGCACAGCGCAGCCTGAGGATGCAAGCGTGTAAGTCGTGGCCGAATTTTGGTAAGGGCTTCTTTTTCTCAGAGAGTGTATGCGAAATTCCGTCTTGCTTTACGGGAGCCCCCAAAACTTCTAAGTTGTTTAGCTCTACACGCGTGATGCCAGGGAGTATTTCTGTGATCTTCTGAATTGCTTCCTCCCTCTCCTGAAGTGAGCCCCCGACAGCAGTAATCTCACATTTTGGGGCATTCAGTGTCAGTCCCCCGTCTTCTTCAAACTGCAGCACTCTTCTTAAATCTGTTGCGATGATACTTGCAGGGCCGGCAAGCGTGGCGTCATCTAGATACCACACGTTGAAAGGGCTCCGTAGTTGCGATACTAAATCTGATATACCGAGACTAAATAGAGCAGGCCCTAGCGGGTCACCCTGCTGAATGCCCGCTTCCGAACGCAATGTTGAAGTTGTGCCCCAGGTTAAGAGTGAAGGATCTCTGTAACTTTGCCAGACCATTGGCAAAAGCTCTGGACTTTTCTTCATCACTGCATCTAGTATCCGGTCTCTTCTTAACGTATTAAATGCATTGCAGAAATCAAGTTTCACCAGAACCTTTACTTGGTCCTCAGTCTCTAAGAGGGCACGTGTAGCATGTACTAGTGCTTCTGCGCCGTCTTTGACAGCCACTCCAACCTGATGTGGCAGAATTGCTGTCAAAATTTTCTTTTTATTTCTCGCCATTGCTATCTTTGCAGCAATCCTACGCAGAGTCAGTCCACAAGCACTGGGTCTTATTGAGTTGTCTTTTTTCTTAAGAGCTGTAAGATTTGCACCATAAAATACTGGTAGACCAAATTTAGGTAATGTGCCGTTTAACACTCTGCCCAAGAAAATGCTCAGATCATTTAGCAGGCACTCTGACGAAGGAACAGTTTGATCCAACATGTCACGCAGATGACGTGGCCGCAGTCCATCCAGTCCGGCTCCGCTTGCAACAGGGAATGAGCGAATTGCCTCTAAGATCGCCGAATTTTCGACGCTCTCGCAGTATCTAACTGTAGGTTGTTCGAAGGTTGCTAAGCGCTCCTGGCAGACGGCCGGTGATGGCGGGTGTTTGCTTCTTAATTCACGCTCTGTGCGAGAGTTACGTGGTGCAAACGTGTCTGACGACAGTAGGGCTCTAGCGGCAGAGCGTACATCGCCCTCGGCTAGTTTTCTTTCAGCTATAGACACGCTCTGCCGGTCTCCAGCTAAGCCGTCTAGTCTATTAATTAGGGTCTTTGGAACTGTCTGCAGAAGACTTTCCAGACTCTTTTGTTCGAGCACGGACACATTGTCTTTGATTATTCTAGTTAGTGTGGCTTCATGATTTTTTCTATGCGGTAAGGCCAGCATTAAAGATGGAGCAGACATTAGACTATTCCAGCAAACAAGATCCAGCTTTGAGTTGGAATTATTCAACGCCTTTGCGAAAGCTGCGGCGCAGGCTTCTCTCGCTCCCGGAGGTATGACCCTGGCAATTTTGAGATCTCGACGTGCCTGCGCTAAGGTTTGAGCCAGTGTCTCTGGGTTGGCTAATGAGGAATCCATAGGAGAAGTATGATGAGGAGAAGGTGTTTTGGATGAGTCAGTCGGTTGTGGTTGAAAGGGTCTTAGATGTTGATTGCGTAGGGATGCCGGGGGGTGTAGACGTGTTATGTGCGCCCGCAAGCCCTGTGAGGTTCTCAAGGCGCGACCGCAGTGCGTGCAGGTATAAGGGGCCTGGGATAGTGGGGAGTTCAGTCTAGAGTCTTCATCTGTTATGAATCCGTCGGGATGGGATGGTTGTGAAGTCATTTATGTATGGTCCTTATCGATACTCGTGTTTTCCGTTTGAATCAAAGGCACTTCTTTGGTGCCTTTCCTGCCTCCGACTCAAGAAAAGATACAGCTCTATTGAAGTCTTGGTTCTCTTCTAGCCATTTAGACAGTAGGGGTTTAAAGATCTTCCATATCTGAAGAATTCCGTTCACGATGTTTGAAGATCCTTTAAATGTTTTTTCTTGAGACTTCGGCTGCAGTCTTTCCGGTTGTTTATTCTGTGCTTGCTTCTTTTGGTCCACACTTTTTCTAAATCTTGGTGGGGGAGGTGACAAAGCACCGTCTCACCGTCTTTGTGCAGTATTTGTGTAGGACCCTTGGTTGCTGTAGGTCGTGCGGCATCAGCATAAGACTTCTGTCCATCTGTCGAGGTTTTATTATTTTTCTCTACGACTTGAACCATTGAAGGAAAATCGTCCCTGACGGGGAGACGGGTGAATACTTTCTCGTAAAGCTTCACTCTTTGTGCTTCAGAATATATTCGTCTTACACCACAGTTGTTATCGTTGGAAGCATGGGTCCCGCCACAGTTGACACAGCGGGCCTTATCATGGCATTCCCATAATTGGTGTCTTGGGCGGCCGCACTTTCTGCACGTAGGTTCACCTTGTTTTTGACAATCGGTAGCCTTATGTCCGTACTTATGGCATTTTAAACATTGCAAAGGAGACCCTGCACATAACGTTACTTTAAATATTTCGTCGACGATGGTAACCTCTGAGACCGGCATGGTATCGAATCTTAGTCGTACCCTCGCGGAGTTTTTCCAGCCCTTCGTTGTTTTGCCTTCATTGTTCTGTGTGGCCACAGCAATTTTTTCCCGTTATTATTATTTTTATTATTGTTTATATAATATGTCTTAGAGCAATGCAGTTGTGAGGTGTGAATGTGTATCCTCATTATTTTATAGTTTCTTTCTTGCTGTCGTCAGCCCATCGCACCTAATATCGTTCGTCGCACCTAATATTATTATTATTATTATTATTATTATTATTATTATTATTATTATTATTATTATTATTATTATTATCTTTAAATAATAAATTGGTAACGCAGAGGTCGAGAGGCCTGATAGTGATTCTGATGATGATAGAAATATTGTGGTAGTATTTATGTACCCGTACCTCTCTAACGAATTTATTTATTTGGTACGGCTCGGTCCAGGGGACCTTGAGTAAAAATTTACTCTCAGTCGTCTCCTCTCTCAATTGAACGTCGTTTAAACACGTTGGCATCCGAATGACTCAATCAGCTGAGCATCAAGGACATCTAGCAGGTCGCGCCTAAGCGTTCGCCAATTCGCTTACAAAGTATACTTTTCCAAGTAACATAGTAACACGGACGTTCACAATTTTTTATACACACAAGTATGTAGTAGCGCCTAATATCATAATCTCTACAGAAGCTAAAAACACATCCTTCAATATTAAAACTGTTTGCCATCATACTTTTTTAATTGTAGCATCCGTACTTAGTAATAGTTAGCGAGCGGTTCTTTTGTATGGCTTTCTTTTTCTTTCTTTTTTTTATCTGTGACCAAAAGCCGAGCCACCAGTATAGTTATCATCTACAAATCAAAATGTATTTATTTACTTGTTTTTTTGTTTATTGATTTCCTTTATATTTGCTAAAACTCTAAAATCACGGGGCCCTCATACGCAAGGTTGTGACACCTAGATACGCGAAGAGTCTAACTAATTTGACTGATTCTACATATGCTGCTAGAGTATCTCTGGCCACGTATGACGTCCTCTGTTTTTCTCTACACTGTTTCCAAGTCCCGTTGAAGTGCACTGTAAATAGTTTATTTTGCTAAAATGATTAAATTGTCCTGAAACACAAAATGTACTTTAAAGTTGCGCAATGAATCTCCGAGTTCAGTTACGTACAAAATAACAAGAAGGAGACTTACTAAGTTCCTTTGGGCCGCACCGATAACATGCATCATTGCCATTTAAACGTGGTGCCTAGGGCCAATTGTGTCTTCCTTGCGCTTAATAATATACACATATTGTTTATTTCGCAATAACTTTGCACTTTAAGACGGGACATAATTAATGGGACATAGCCAAAATTATCAAAAAAAAACGTGAGATGAAATTTTTTTGCTACGCACTTTATATCAAATCATGCTATTAAAAGTACATTCTTATAATTACAGCGCGTTTACAAAACCCGCCAGTGCCTGCGTTTCATAAAAGAGCGGGGCAATGTCTGTCATCATATTCGGCTTCGTCAGAAAAGTGGCCTTGATTTGGTCAAGCGCCTTAAAGTGTGACATTGATAGATAAGGCCATATCACCTGCACACCAAAAGAAGCAGTGGGCTTAAACGTCAGGTTAAAGCCTCGAAAAGTTCTCCTGTGACTCCTATGCAGGACAAGACAAATTTTGCCGATTCCAGACAATTTCCCTCCACGTCGAGATTCCATCACTTTTGTTTCAGTGACATTCCACAGTGAACACTTTGATCTGTATTGAGCTGGTTGTCTCTATGTCTCTGCCGGCAGCTGGCTTAGAGGTGGTGTTTTGCGTCAGGTTTGTATTTTATATATCGTCGTCGTCGTCATTCTCGTTCAGGCGACTACATTTCCTCCCCGCTTCAAATGCCGTTTGCACGGCTCCAGCTATTTTGTTTAGCTTCGGCTGACCCCGACACAGACGAAAAAGGACTCCTGTGGACCATACTGCTGGGTCGAACAGTTCTTCAAAGTTCGCTGCGTTGACTTGGACGTGAAAACTGCTGTAGTACGCATGATTGGATTCTGTCAGTTTCGTTGCCTCTACGTCCGCACCTGCACCTACAATACGGTTAACGTACTCCTTTAGCACGTCTAGTGAATGTTAGAACTGGAGTCGGCTGAAAGATAGGCCCTTCCTGCGTCGAGGATTTGTCTTCGACGACTTTAAGGTGTTTCGCCGGTTGTACTGCATGCTACATAGCCTTCCGCTCCGACCTTCTGTCATGCGTTGTTCTTACGTGTGCTTTCCTTGCCCCTCGCGCATTGATGTGCGCACGTTCTGCCGTATCTCGTTGTGAAAGCGCCGGCGACGTGGTGTGCCGGCTGCTAAAGTTGGGAATGTGTGTGCCGTGCTTTAATGATGTTGCTACAAATCGTAGGCATGTCATTGATATTGATGCAATTGTTTAGATGACTGGTCATAGGTGAAGTGATTTATATCTGCCAATTTCGGTACAACGCTGGCCATTTTGATATTGGCCAACTTCATTGCGAGCCAAGTCTCTTTCGAGCAATAGGACTCACAATTTGTTTCACATTTGTCAGCCATATGCTAGGCGCAGTGAGTGTATATGGGGTTTGAACAAACTTTTACAAACAGTACGGTCACTAACCTCTGAAACCGGCCCTCACATGTTGCGCAAGGTGGCCCTAGATTTATCTTGGCGTCTCCATAGATCAACAGCAGCAGGACTAATGCTGCCTCCCTGAGAAGGTGCGTATTTATGAGGCGTTGTGGAGGTAGGTGGTTGTTGACCGTTGGCTCCGCACCTCTAGCTGTGTTCACCGTAACTCTAAAAGGTCTCATCGGGTAGCTTGCCGGTTGTTCGTTTAGTTTCAGCCCGGATTTGGGCCACAATGTATACTAATACAGGATCGCGCAAAATCGTCGGCCGTTCGCGTGTCGCCATCTGGCACTTATTTTGTCACTTTTGTCCTGGTAATACAGTGTCAGATACGTTAACAGATTTCTCAAGTGGGCTACCCACTCTTCGACGTTTATCAGTGGGTTTGAAGACATTGGACGCTTTGGAACAAGTGACCATGAGTTCTGCACACTTGCCGAGATTAACGCAATGCGCTGTTGTTCATTGTAACGCTGCCTTTTCTCTTTCTTCATATATCTTAATATTAGTTTTAGTTCAGCCGCTGTAGGAGTTCATTTGACATTGTGAGTTTGTACAGAAAGAGGATGTACGCTTTACTTGTCAACACTCATTTTTGAACAAGGGCTTATGCCTTTGCAGGCTCAAGTTATTAGATTTTGTGACCATGTGGATAGACCACTTAATTGTTTTTTGTCAATATGATTTACTTCATCTGTGTTTTTGGTTATAGTGCTTGCCCTAGTATATGGACATCCAATGAGCGAGCAGGTTGATTTATTATAGGTGTAGTTACTTCCGGCTTAGGTGCAATCTAAACTCCGTTTGAGATTGCCTACGATGTACCGACGATACCACGGCAAGATAAAAAAATGGCCCGTTTTTGGTATCGATCATAAAACAATGTCAACCGCACAGCATCTGTTCCAACTGAAATAGTGGAATCATTACAATTACACTAAATGCTTAGTTCAAGTTTGTCGACCGCAACTTTTAAGCTCTCTTGACTTTTTTGTCAATCACAGTTGAAATTATCACCGCTATTTACATGCTTATCTGTGTTTGCCAGTGGGCGGTTAGATGGCTCGGTGCTTTAGATTAGCTACATTTGAAAACGGTCCCTATTGCTAAGTATCTCGTTTGTAAGACCTTAAACTTGTTTTCTGAGAGCTTTAAATTTTTGCTGTACAATCACAGGATGTCGTGCTGACTAGGGCTGTATTTCATATAGCATCTAATGTCACCTCTATCAAGAAACATGACTTACAGTACAAAATATTTTTTTCAGGTTTTTCATCATGCACTGGTAGTATAACAAGTTGTTCTGATTCCGTACTTTGGAAGTAAAATAACTGTGCATGGATTTGCTTCATACCTCGCAAACTGTGCTCTTTTGACTTGATGTTTTTGTCCAGCTCAAATTACGCATAATGGCTCAGAATTCATCTCAAGGTCGTGGTACAGGAGCAAGAGGGTAAGCACAAACAAAGCTGTTCTTAACAGTTGATGACTCGTAAAGCAGCGCCAAAGTGGCCTGGCATAGACAAACTCACCTGACTGAGGAGATAATTTGGGAAACGGTTCGACACTGAGCGTCTATGTAGGCCGTGAAGTCCGCTGTCGTTCAAAACTGGCACGCACTCTTTATGTAGGAGTTCGGGTTTGCTAGAGCTCTCGGAAAAAATGTAAGATCGTAGTACAGAGTCGTTGTCAGCTCGATCTCTGCTGTCAGCTTATCGAACAGCGGCCTAGAGAACCCTTTGGCACCTGCCGCTCGAACCCCAGTTATTCATCTGTGCTTTAACCGCAAGACCCTTCATTTGAGAGTTGTTTGGCTACGAACATCGGCTATGCGGTGCAAGTAGTGGTTGCGCTGTTACTTTCATTGAGATTTGATGATTGTCAAGAGCATCTATTCAGCCTTGTGCCGGAAGTAGAATCATGGCGGCAGGTACTTAGATAGTCGAGCCCGGTGGCGTGGTATATTGAGTCTGCGCCTCGCAACCGGAGGAGACACATAGGTGCGCGGGTTCGAGTCCCACCGTTGCACCGATTTGTAATTGTGAAGGTCTGTCTATGAAGCAATGTGAAAAACAGTTCCGTGGACGTTAAATCTTGGCTAGGGTCAGCCAGAAAACGTTAGGTACTTAGCTAACACCCCAGATTGTAAAAAACTTCCCGGGTTAAAATCCTTAATTTTTTTTTTTTTAGTTAATGATTTTTTAAATTGGCGTGGTTCTCGCAGGTAGCGATATGTTTTTAGGCCGTACCTATCTGCGCAAGAAGTCGGACAAGATACAGGGCGCCTAGGCGGACACAAACCAGAGCGCTCAGGCGGGCAAGGACCAGGGCACTCATCCGGATAAGGAAAGGGGCGATGAGCTAGCAGCGGCGGAGGATGCTGACCCTGGACCAGAACTAGGGAAGATACACAAGGAGGATACGCTTTTGAGCCAATTGGCTAAAATGATGGGGCTGATAGAAAAAATGTACTCAAGTACCAAGAACATGCAAACCGTAGTTAAGAATTTAATGGAACGGCTAAGGTCCCTAGCAAGAGACGTAATACGGTCAGAGAGAGCAAAACATGCCGATAAACGGCAGCGAGTTGCGAAAAAACACTGCAAAACTACAGATTACCTAAAAGACCTCTTTTTGAGCGTATGACCAGATGGTGCGTACAACAACGTATCTCAGCTCAAAGCGAGCTTTCTAAGGGAGAGTCTCCTTTGGGACCTTATTGCCCGGGAGAAAAGCCCGGCCGAACCCGTCACTTGGAGAAATATGGCAAATCTAGTTTCAGTGAATAGCTGGCGAACCGCGAAAAAAAATTTGTGTAGTGCTGTCGTGTATCATTCAACAGACGGATGACGACGGGCTCCCCACCACACGCACCTTAGTGGCGATTCGTCTGCCAAAGCACTCTGCGCTGCTGGATGATGGCGAGATAATTGAGAAAGCGGTCGCAAGGGCGACGGAGCTCAAGCGGGTTAATAAGCACCTCAAATGCATTGCACGCAGGTATAACGCTTAGATTGATATCACCCAAGGAAGCAACAGAAAGAGAGTACAGTGCCAATACTGCGCGGGCTTATAATACGGGAACTTGCTCAAACGACGTGCGCAGATGTTTAGCAAGCGTTAAAACAAATAATAGGCAATGCTGCCCTGTTTGTGGTTGAGAAGCCTCTAAAAAGAATCCGTAACAAAATTACTATACGGTCATCGCCAGTGGACTAACGGGCTACCAAGTCTCAAAACTCCAATAAAGGTAATTCAAGTGAACTGTAACAAGAGTCGTGCGTTTCACGTAATGCTGTACGAGATTGCGACAATTGGTGAAATGAGGAGATTGCGTTAGTCTGTATACGTTGCACCTGGACCAAAAGAAAATCCACGGCAAGGTAAAGCCAGGGCCAGAAAGACGGATGGGGCTTATGCCATATGACTCCACTTCAAGTTTAAGCGCCTTAGGGCTTTCCTACGAAAAGATATAGCGGAAAGCAAAAACTGTTGCTGGAAAAAGTTCTTATCAGAGCTAAAGGACAACTTATGGAAACGGCCCTATAAGTTAATACGAGGCGTACCGGCACCCACAAAGAATCTCCCTGATGAACGTCGTTGAGTTTTATCAAGCCCTTCCCTTGACATCCTCCAGTTGACAGAACACTGCATGAAGTGGAGCGGCCGAAGATTATATCCCAAAGGTAACTTCGGCGGAGATACTCGTTACGGGGGCATATTGAAGACCGGTACGGCACTAGGCCTGATGCCATTCCGGTCTCGGCCAAGAACGTGCTCTTCAAGGAGTTCCCCCCTTATTCATTCCAAAAGGGATTAACTCCCATAGGCCAACCGCCTGTTTAGAACGCTGACCAAATATATAGAGTAGATAGTAGAGTCCCCCATGCGATGCTTTGCGGAGAAGCACGGATTCCTCCCGCCGACACAAAATGGGTTTTGATGAAAGGACCAGTTCTCTTGACCATAGAGCTTGTAGTTACTAAGGCCTTGCGCCAATTCTCGTCTCGGACTGAAGGTTTGCTATTGATTGTACTGCTGAACGTTAAAAACGCATTCAACAGCCTGCGCTGGGAGAAAATCTTGGACAAACAATTAAAAAAAGAGGCCCGCCCCATCTGCGTCGCGAAATCTCATCCTACCTAAACGCAAGTCGGATAGTCAGCGAGGGCTCCGAGTTTGACACGACGGCCGGGGTACCCCAGGGCTCGATGCTTAAAATCCTTTTATGGAACCTGGCATACTACTACGTCTTAGACGACCTTCCAAAGGGCACAGAACTGCTGGCGTACGCGGACGACCTTGCAGTGGTGATCCAGTCGCGCCCACGCCAGCAACTAGAACTGAGGACCAACGACGTCCTGGAGGAGGTCGCTGGCTGGATGAAGCGGGTTAGCCTGATACTGGCGCCGAATAACAAGAGGGAGGGCATCCTCCTGAGTGGGCCAACGAAGTGCGCTCCCTTGAAACTAACTCCAGATGGTCAGAAGATCAAGATTGTCAATACCGCCCGTTATGTTAGCATGCACCTGAACAGGGGACACTCCACATACTTCTCGCTGCAGAAAAGGCTACTAAAGTCTCGCACAAAATAGCCCGGCTTATGCTAAACAACAACGACCCGCGGGAGTCAAAGAGGCGCCCTATTATATCGGTGGCTCAGTCCATAGTTTTGTTTTCCGCCTTAATGTGGCCGTCCACTGCACTATTCACAGCCGTTAATGGGGCAACGCTACGCAAAGTTCAACGAGTGGCCGCTTTACGGATCACAATGGCCTATAGAACAGTCAGCACAGCGGCCGTCCTTATTTTGGCTAGTACAGTCTCCTGGCTAGTACATTAGCAGGCCCAATAGGTCTCCATTCAGAACGGAACGTCTGGGTACGGTAAGGCAAGGACACTATTCACGGATATCACAGCCAGGGAGAACCGCCCAGGTGGAAAAATAACGTTTAACATGACTCGGGTCCTCACCGAACACGGTGACTTCCAATCATACTTGCTCAGAATCGGGAAAGCCACATCTCCATTCTGCAAGTAATGCCAAAGCAAAACCGAGGACACGCCTGAACAGACAATCTAGTGATGCCCGGAATGGGCCTCTCAGCGTGCGGGTCTACCTAGGGCCAATGACGGCACCCTTGAAACGCGCATGCAGCTTGAAATTAAGTCACGTGACGATCGGATCAGTATTGCTCGTACGATTGAGAACATCCTGCGCGCCAAAAAGAAGAAAATTCGTTTTTGCATAACAACATCCCGCGGGGCATCCCTGAATAACTAAGTTCTTAAACTACTCTCTCCTTCGATCGTTTAAAGCTTTGTTTATGCAGTTCCCCATCAGACTCGGGGATAGGGACATGACTGTTTTTTAGTGGGTTGAAGCCCCACACTTGCGAATAAGCTGCTTAAGCGTATTGCATTTCCCAGTTAGTCGTCTCATAAAAAAAGTTCATGACTAAGCGTCACAGTGTACGGTATAATCAAGACGGCTGCGGGACCTTGCGTATTTTTCAGGAAGTACCCAGAGTGGGAAATCATTGTTACTATTATAATTGTTTTTTTAACGCTCTGACAACCACATTTTAGACGCTCGTACTGGAATTATATTTTACTAACTACGCTGTCAATGATTCCGTTTACCACTCTCGAAAAGTAAACACTAGTTCAAATGAAGTCGTTTTGACTGGTTAACAAAGCAAACTAAATACCACAGTAGCTTGTTAAAAATGTAGCATTTTCATTATCGCAGTCTCAAGGTCAGTATCCGTGTATGCTTGCGTCTCAGTGAATGCAAAGTTGGTATGTTTTTTTCTGGTTTATCACAACCAATAGGTTGCTCATTTCTGAGTGTAAAAAAATCCACTCTTTACTAACAGTTCTATTTTCGATCAAATTGTAGCCTACTAAAAGAGCACACATGAAACACATCCACACAGGCGCCGAATGTTGATGACTAATGATTTTTGTAATTTATGATTCGTGTTTTAAATTACAATTTGGAGGTTCAAATTTGTTTTCTGGTTAGTAAAAATGATTTATTTGTTCATCCTCTAGCACTAACTATGGAAGCAGCCAGGGTATCAAGAACTTGTAAGAAAATGTAAGACTTACGAATATTTGTTTGTAATTAATGTCAGGACGTCAATAGATTCTATCACACATCAGACATCTAGTAAGATCAACTTTAAATTACCTATGATCGATAATCAATGAGTTTAGAACGCCTCAAAGGAACCGTCTGAAATTGTCGTCACTATTTCACATCAACCTGAAACTGTAAACATTTCTTACATTTTCTTTGTGCGCAATTTTAGGGTAGCACTGGAAATCATTGGAGTATTTCACACAGCCCCCTTCATAGAATCCACTGCCGCAATCGTTCTGTGAAGCTGTTTGGGAATGCTGTTCGCAAATGCAGGTTAAACACGCTAATGATACGTCTTTCCTTCTTGTGCGGCTGCCGCTGCTGGCTCCTAGCAATGAGCTCGACAAGAAGATACTATTCTGGTTGGCTCTGATTGGCGGCTTAAACAGCAATCCAAGACGTTATCCCAAGAGCTTGTAAAGCTCACAGAGGATTTCTCGAAATGGCTTCTGTAGCAACCAGCGCTGCTCTAAAAGTAATTGGCAACTGTATGCTAGTTTCGATCGATCTGAGTGTACGGCGGTGAGGTAAGGAGTGGGTGGGGGGGGGGGGGGGGGGGGGCGGAGGGGGGTCATTAGCAATGTCGGCGTGCGTTCTGTAGACTCCCTCCGCCTCTAGATTACACGGAAGGAACTAAATCTCTCTTGCTCTCTCGCTATCTCTCTCTATCTCGCGTGAGAACGTTGCGACCCGTCTGCATGGATTGGCAGCAGATTGTCACAAAGTCTTTACCGGCGTGCCGAAAAGCTGCTGCGTGCTTGCAGGCCGTCGTGCCGCCGTCGCGTAGATAAACTATAATACCCTGTACACAGCTTAGATGAGTCTTGCTTGCTTGACCACGCTCGACACGCACGCTCTGACCTCTGCTCCTCTGCCGCTGCTGCTGCTGCTGCCGCTGCTGTCTCAGAGCTGGTATATTACGATAACACCCGCGCAAGCTAATTTAAGACACCCGATCTAGGTATCTACCTCGGCTCACCTGCAGCTCTTACTCACTCGTCTAGCCGGCCAGTCGAACGCGAAACGGTAGCAGCTCGGACCAGTTGCCGGATATATATGTATATATATATATATATATATATATATATAGCAAGAGAACGAATTGGTGTATCTGAGCAGATTACTCAGCGGTAGTATTACTGTACGCAGCGGCTGGGCTGGCTAGGTTTTCACTCGTTTACCTGGCGTGGAGTTGGCGTGAAGGAAGAGCCCGTCATGATAACTTTGGTCGTGGAATAGTTGTTCCGCTGTTGTTGAGCAGCTAGGTCCGGCGATGTTATTGTATCGCGGTTCCAACGGTCCAGCCTTCCCTCTCTCTCTCTCTCTATCTCTATTTATCTTGCTTCGTTTCAGTTTGAGTCCACTACTCTCAATCTGTCTGCATCTCCCTATTTTTCCCTAGATGTATCTCGCTATACGCCTTTGGCGCTGCTCCATTGTCTTGCCAACAGCTATTGTCGTACAGGGGGGGGGGGGGGGAGAGGGAGTAAAGCGTGCTGTCTGGAAGTCGCGCGTGGACCCACGCGGCTAAAGCGGCCTGGCAGGCAAGTGATCCTGCCCGACGGGAACCACTGTGCCCTCCCCTCTTCCCGTTCCCTAGAAGGACGACGCCCCTCGGCACTCGGCGCAGATAGACGCAGATGGAAGTCAACGAGGGCGGCTGCCAGAGCTGTCAGCAAGGCGCGATGCGATGCGAAGCGTGGCAAGGCACGGCAACGCAGGTTGTCCCAGCTCAAAATAGCGCTCCGAGAATAACCTAGCAAGTGGGCAAGCGACAAGCACCGCGCAGATAGCAGCAGCCTTGCTCTCGCAGCAAACACGCGGCCTCAAACAAGGCTGCTTTCCTTAAAGATCCGTCGTTGGGCTGCGATACGATTCACTACCACACTCACCTTTTAATCTGCAACTTTTACTATTGTGTATATGTTTACGTACAAAAAGCAATACACACATTTTTAGCACAATTTGTTTTACTGTGCGAATATATATATATATATATATATATATATATATATATATATTTATATACATATGCACCTTCTTTTTTTGGCTTTCTAGGTTCAATCTTCGATCTGCTGTATACGCATATATTTGCATCAATCCAGTACAAAGTTTGAAATAGATTAATTTATGTTGCACCAATCATTCTTACGTAATAGCTGAATTTTAAGTATGACCGCTCGCATTCAGCGGTATGGTTTATCATCTGTTTTCAAAGAGTATCGCTCAAAGAAAATTTGATCAACAACAGGGATCGAACCGGCGACACCCCGGTAGATGACAACCATCACTATCGCACTAGCTCCCTAGACTACGCCGCCACTTCAGGATTGAAGGGACTGGGCCAACTTTTTTTGTCTCAGTGCATCAACTGGAGACATTGGGCAATTCCAGGAACAGAGTGTTCTCAATCTTACTTTGGCAGCCGGCCTATCTCTGTTAATCAAATATCTTACATATATCGATAGTCACGTTATTGACCTATTATTATTACGGCAGTGTCCACAATATTACCATAGCAAATAGAGGATCTAGATCGGATCATCAAATGTTAAAATTAATGTTGATGTTGCACCTAAGCAGCCTCCCACGGTCTCTCTTCACTTTGCCAGGGAGACCGTGGGAAGCTGCTTCCGACTCTCACATCTCAGTTGAATGGGGCTGATCCCCACTCAACTGAGATGTGAGAGAACTTGAGGTCCTATTAACAATCACGTTACACATCTTACTTCTGTTTTGGAATCGGAATTGATTCCCAGAAGGTTTGTTACCTTCAAAAGAAGTTAGATTTGGCTGTGAAACGTCAACGCGTTCTCAGTGGCTCATAAGCCGAGAACGATTTGCTTACTGCCCGGGACACTCCATGTACTTCTCAGGACTCAGCTTGACTGGGCGATGTGCTTCAATGTATCATGTCGCATGGACGTACCACCTTTTGATTTCAGATAGGCCTTCGAATGTTGATTGACGTCCTTTCATGCTACGGCTTAGGAAATCGGCTTATCAACTATATCTTGACGTTCCTGCGGGACGAACTTTTCGCGCTAATGTTGTTGATGCATTTTCGGAATGTGCACGTGCGACATCTGAATGTCCCCAGGGAACTTTACCAAGCCCTTTGATATATCTTCTCTACATAAATTCAAACTGTGATTTGTGTCATTTAAAATATATGCTGATAGAGTTTCACTTCACATAAACGTGTCAGTACAAGGTAAACGTCTATCTGGAAAACGCATCTGGATAGCCGCCTCGTATGCGGTACATCGTGCTTCACCACAGATGTGAGAGATATCAGCTTTCTCGGCCGCTGTGTGACAGGGTCATCATGATTTAGTGACGATAATTTCTCTGCAAAGAAAATGACCCATCAATACGAAAAGATTTATGTTTTACGCACTCACATATGCTTCTGTGTTCAACGCTAATGTATGTCTTGCCCGCTGCTGGCCGATTGTTCCTCTTCCCATAGTTTTCATGACGTTAGCGCGTGCGAGTTACGCGTGCTGTCGTTACCTTTAGCGCAAATAGAGAGTTGGTCAGATGTGTAAACTCTTAGCAGTAATAAAAACGAACATACGTATGTATATATATATATATATATATATGTGTCTCCCTGATAGTTTTTCGACAAATGTTGAGTACGATATCACGAACGTTTTCAACGTTTTCTCCTATTAGTAAGGTCGAAGGCCTTCGCAAACAAGAGTCATCTTCGGCCTAGCCATGCACGCTGCGACGTCGACGATACCACGTCTTCACAGTATTTCAAGACACTGCTTAATCACCATGAGCTGCTTGCAGCATTTCCAACACTTAGAACATATGATTTGAATTTCTTGTTCCTTAACTCTTAGCAGTAACGTTTCCAAGGCCCATTGGCCATGGTAGGCGAGGCATACGATATAGATTATATGGCAACGAATTCATATTGTCACACTGCTGTGGTCCTCGGAGGATTATCAGGCTTTCTGCGTAACGGATAAGTGTCTGCGCACTGATTCCGGACCGGCTTGTTGGCGCCTCGGGCGTAGTCAACCTAGAGGTACCGGTTGGGACGCCTGCTGCCTTGACTTCAGATGCAAAATTCTAAGAAATGCCCCACATGAAGCAAACCCCCCTGCGAGAGTACGGTCATTTGTCATTTGTGGAGGCAGCATCGAGCGGTTACCGTAAGATGAAAAATAGTTAAGTGTGCTTCAAGAACTATGGCGAGTGATTTATCTGATGGAGTCGATCATTTATGCATACACTCTATCTCTACATGTCAGCCCCCGAAAACCCCTAATTACTCCACAACCATTGACCGGATCGCCATATAGTTTACACCAAAATCATCATAATGCAATCGTCATGCATGTTATGTGTTTTGAGCGCGAGAAAGGTCGTAGTGTTATAACTCAGAGGTGCTAAACGTGAAAGCTAACAATAGAAATCTCTTCTAAACGACCATGTTGCATCTGTTAACCGGTTTCTATGTCGGGCAGCAACATCAGTGTCACAAATTTTAGTTGTTTCACTCTCATTCCGAACTAAATTTTTTTCCGAGGCCATGCTTTATAGAAAAAATAGTTGCTTTAACGCGCTCTACAATTCCCTATATCGCTCCTTAATTTTTTTTTAACACCCTGTATATACAGGGTGTCCGTAGAAGATAAGGCCAACCTCAGGGGTATGGTTAAACTCGGTGAGTAAATCATTGTTGTCAATGGAAAGAAGGGCCGGAGATGTTTCGTATAGGAGTTAAATAAAGGTATTTTTGAGTTCTGATTTTAGGGTGGCTGTTCCGACATAAGTTTATGAAATGCACGTTTGTGAGAGAATGCGTCACTCAATTGAAACAGCAAGCGCATTCGGGAGAATATTTCATTCTAATTATATTGCCTGAAATATACCTGGCCGTAGAGCGGGGGTAATATTAAAAAGGGTTCGCAAACGTATACTAATGTACGTTTGCATGTTCGAACTTTTACGCCCAAGTTCTTGAAGTGTCTCCACTAGGCGTGCACAACCAACACGTTCGGACAATGTACAGCTTAAGTAAATCATTTTGGTGGCGAATTCGTAGAGCTGACGTCTATGGTTGCAAAGTAACTCGAATCTCCCGATGGCCATATCGGACGTAAGTGCATACATGCAGCTACCATAGTCGCTTTTCTCGTCAATGAAGTCAGTCGTACAACTCGTAGAAGCAGGGAAAAATATTTATTTAGTCTCTCAATCTTGCTCGAACGAATGTCCGTCAGCCATTCTAAGGAAATTGAGTTTGAAAAGCTCGCCACGTGAAACCGCCATGAGGCCAGAGCAGACCAGAAGGGGCCAGCTTTGAGTCTCTCTATGGGGCGGCCATTTACGTTAGAGAGTTAGAGAGACGATTAGAGAGGTCGAGCTAGACCTTGTGTTTATGTTCCACTAGCGTTCCATAGAGAGTGTGCAGGCGCTTGTACCACGTGTATCGTGATGGACCGGTTCACAAATGCCGAGAATTCTTGCATGCATGTAATATATGATAAAGCAGATGGTATATGCGAGGGCCGCACGCCGGTTGTATGCAGAGCGTTTTCTACACAGACGGATACCTGGCAGGAAAATATTTTCGAGACTATATTGTTTGCTTGTCGAAACTGGCTTTTTCACGGCCGTCAATATGACACCGGACAGCCGCTGACAGTGAGAAGCCTAAATACGAAAGAACCCGTTCTTGAACAAATAGTCGCGCATCCTTCCGCAAGCATAAGGCAGGTGCCTAGAAGTGTCGGTGTAAGTCGTGCCAGCTTCCACGAGGTGGTAAATCAATAATATTGCATCCAAACCGTTTACAGCTAGTTCAAGTCTTGCGGGATTCTGATTATCAGCCAAGCATGCAATGCTTTTTTTGTTCTGGAAGGTTTTGGGAATGCATGATGCACATGCGCCACTAGCAGCCTGCGTGACTAGTGTGAGACTCACAAACCCACTAAACCCTGATTCCTCCCCTGTCCCCAGGCTCCGTATTACTTTGGCATTATTTCGAAGCCGTGGGAGAGGCGTCTTTGCCGTTCTCCTTCAATTAGGTATATCCCGGACTATCATCCCGCATATCTACCTGCGGTTAGATAGGGGGATGCCATTTTGTAATCCTTCTCCCCTCCTGTGAGGGTGCGTCGAGACCATGAGGGCCCGGCTGCTCCCCACCCCTCCCCCTCCCTCTCCCTCGCCTCCTCGCCTCGACTACTCTTCCGAGAGACCCGCTCAAACCTCTCCCGCCTGACCGTTTCCTTGGCTGTCTTAATTGTCAAAAGCGCGGCGTCGAACAAGTTCGTCGCCTTCCTCCATGCCTCCGCCGAAGTCATCATATGGGCGAAAAGCATGCAATGCTGTCTGCAACAAGCAGCGACCAATGTGGAATTTCCAGCGTTTGTTCTTTTCACGGACGAAGCGTCACTACACACAAGAGGGTGTGTTCAACGCACACAATGTTCATTGGTGGGCCAAGGAGGGCCATAAACCCGCCCGACAGGTTAAAAGAAAAACATACCAAATATTCCTGAGTACAGCCTTTCCAGAACTCTTGGCATACGTTCCACAGAGTATTCGGCCGTCGTGGTCGTTCGATCTTACCAGTCTCGACTATTAATTTACTTA
This sequence comes from Dermanyssus gallinae, assembly GCA_003439945.1. Lineage (NCBI taxonomy): Eukaryota > Metazoa > Arthropoda > Arachnida > Mesostigmata > Dermanyssidae > Dermanyssus > Dermanyssus gallinae. The sequence goes on along the minus strand of QVRM01004299.1, from coordinate 475,733 downwards.
TGTTGGTCAAAGAGCAAAAGCAGACCACCAATGACGTACCCTAAACTAACAGCACTTGACAAGATGTTGCAATGTGTCACGAAGCAGATACTACTAATCACGAAAAAATACAACTCATTCTAAGATCACGAAGAAGATACTACTAAGTTGCAATTTGTCACTAAGAAAACACGACTAATTCTTGTCACGAAGAAGATTCTACTTATTAACTCAGAAAAATGATTTAAAGAGCGCTTTTGACTGCTCTTCCTAGTGTGCTCATCCAAGCGACGTTATCTACGGACCCTGGCGGAGGCTCTAAAATGTTTTCGGATAATTTCCGTGGACAGCTAAAACTGGCTCTCCACTTAGCACTCGAGTCGATCATGGTGAAGCACCTTAGCAGGCTGCTCTACAAACGACTTCGAATGTAACGCCGTTGTTTCATGCACTCCAGCCATCGTCACCTTTGAGCTCCGGGGCCAATCTCGCCATCAACTGCCCTTACTCGCACTATTCAATCTCGATCGATCCCGCAACCTCGATGCTTCCACAATTTGGCTTAATAAAAAATGTGATCATCTAGCCCAAATCCTTTTCTAAATCCGCACAGTCATTATCCTATTTGTATTTTATATACTGTGTATAATGTATAAACTTTATGGAACAGTTAAAACAGTCTTGACGGATTTTCATGCGTCAAAAGACTGGTAGTTAAGTTCATTCGAAAAATGTAAACTTTCGAGCAAACTGACGTCCGTCCGAAATTGTCAAAATTACACCCTCAGGGTAACAGAGGATCTTGGGTTGTTTTAGGTAGTGATTACAGAATACAAGGCATAGTTATATGGCAATGACATTAAGACTGAAGCCTGAATCAAAAAAATTCAGACAGAGCTCATCTAACACCAAGGTTTTTTGACTCCACAAATTGTTTTCCTATCTGGTTCTGCGGTAGATAGGGAATGCCACCGCAAAATTTAAAAAGTTTGCTCAGCACAACCGACGCAAACAACTTGAACTTTAGGCAAACCACTCCTAAATCCTCCGCGACAAAGCACCCACGCACACATTGTTACTGATTTCGAATTATTTGATGGAGAATGTGATTTATATATTTCCGCAATTTCCCTGTTTGCCAAACCTGGCCCCGTGCAACTGTTTACTGTTTCCACGGATAAAAAAATGATTGCACTGAAAAGGCAGCGTTTCGGGTCTACAGAGGAGATATAGAAAAATCCTCAGAAGCAACTCAACTCAATTCCGAATGTTCTAAAGGTGGTAGGGAAGGTAACACAAGTTTGTTGCAGCGAGCGAGAGCCATTTGAATATGAACAAAAACCTTTAGAAGATTTAACACATTTTTGTTTTTTATATGTATCAGAACTTTTCGATCCGTTCTCGTATATATATATATATATATATATATATATATATATATATATATAAAGAGAGCTGTTTCTTTCTCTCTCCATTTCTCTAATTGTCTATCTTCTTCTAATTATTTATCTGCTTATGAACTTTAAAGGTTAACAAGCGTTTTGTAAGCTTTTAAGTCGCAACTTCACGATGTGCTTTGTTTCTTTTCTTCTAGAGAGGCGGGCGTATTTTGCACATTATATGCTGGCAGCATGGCTCTCTCTCTCTCTCTGCCAAACCTAGTAATCCTAGTAGCTCTAATCCAGGTCAAGCAATCGTTAGCTCAAGGTTGGGTATGTTCAGTGGCTAAAGAGCCGTCAGGGTGAAATAGACGTTCTCTTGCGAGCAGTTAGCCTCATGGCACATTCGAACAAATTGAAGGCAATTTCTGTAGGCCCTGTTTTGAACAGCAGTTGAAATCGTGGATTCTTTTCCAGAGATACGGACTAAGCGCAATTCGCCGTATACTTCCCAAGGTGCAATGGACGCCAGGGAACCTTATTAACGGCTTCTAACTTGGCTGAGTGAAAATCAGACTATGTAGAATATATATATATATATATATATATATATATTTATTTGTGTCTTTAAAAATACAATTGTCTTGTATGAACGTTTCAAAGAATTATACACATATTAAAAGTGCTTAAAGCTAACCTCCTGCGCGTCCGCACCTTGTCTGCGCCGAGTCACATCTGATAGGCTATTCAACGACGGTACCGCCGCACACGATGCCGCGTGGTACCTGGGGCATTTTTCACCACATCTCATACAGATACATGTATCTGCAGGTACATGAACCCCCCCCGTCCCGCATAAAACGTAATGAAAGCCATGAACAGCAAAGCGCGTGAGAACGTGTCGGTTCGTTCGTCCGGCCTGTCCATGTTTCAGAGGAAATCGCACCCGTGCTATAGAAATCAGGATCGATCTCCGCCATTTTCCCCTCCCAAGAGCTGATAAATTGCGCGTAGGCCGGAGTGGAAAGGAGTTTGAATTTACGCTTTAGGTCCTCTATAAGCAACGGCGTGTCACATAGCAGATAAACGTATCTGTTTAGCGCTGTGCGATGCAGACCTAGAGCTCGCTTCAGGAATGCAGGCTTAATCCGCTCGAGTTTTTCGAGTTGCGCCGACGACAGATAATCCCAGATGATCTGTGTTCCGTAGGAGGCGACTGGCGCTACCGTCATGTTGAACAAAGCTAGCGTCGTTCGTAGGGATAGTCTCGAAGGAGTTCGTATACTAACACTTGCAACCTGCGCTCGGCGCGCTCTGTTCGTAATGTGCTCCACGAAGGACCGACCGTTTGTAGGGAGTATCACCCCTAGATATTTGAAGTTGTTTACATATTTCAGGGATGTCCTGTTTATATGCAGAGCATCAGAAGCCGCAAGACGACCGCCGCGTCGGAATTTCATGGCTTCTGTCTTGCCCATATTAATCAATAGGCCAGCCTCTTCTACATACCCCGACAGCCTTGCCAGCGCCTGCTGAACGTGAAACCGACTTTTTCCAAAAATCACAAGATCATCGGCATATAGCAGAGTTTTCACGTGTCCCGACTGGTCTTGAACGCGTCGTGGCAAATCGCTCAGTAATAGGGAGAAGAGTAGCGGGCTTAGATTGTCACCCTGTGCTACACTCGTGGACTGGACAAACGGGTCTACAAGCGCTACTCCGTCGTCTATGCTCACTGAATTTTCCTGCAGTATGGCCTTAATCAGCAGTAGCATGTTTTCAGGAACCCCGCACTGAGTAAGTTTAATTATAATCGTGTCACGTGGCGCCATATCGAACGCAGATTTAAAATCCACAAATACCGCATATAGTGCTTGTTTTGGCCTCCGGATCGCCTGATGCACCTCTTGAAGCAAGATCTCACACGCGGTCATGGTGGAGTGACCTGCACGAAATCCATGCTGTTCAGGCGGGATACAGGAGCAAGCCTCCAGGTACCTTGTCAACCGCCGAGTGATGAGGAGAGCCAGCAGTTTGTAGCAGCAACTCTTTTTCGCGATAGCCCGCCATGAGGATGCGTCATGAGGGCTGCCTTTGTTCTTCGGGATGATGCTAAGGGTAGCATTGCTCCAGCATGCTGGCAGACGTCCATGTCGTAGGCAGGCGTTGAACATACTCGTCCAACAAGGAAACATGTCGGCCGCATACTTCAAGTGTTCGTTGCGGATCAGGTGCGGCCCAGCCGCCTTGTTCGACTCAAGATATTCCAGCGCACGCAGAACCTCAAACACTGAAAACTCGGCGCCTAAAGCCTCACGCATGGCGGTCGTTTCCTCGTCCCATACACAGGCATAAAATGGGACCTCTCGAGGGATGGTATCTGTCGCCGCGTACATCCCTCTAAAGTGCTCTATTAGCACATCAGAGCTGATAGGGCATGCCATCGGCCTGTCTCGCGTCAGCCATTTGTACGGCTCCTTCGATGCCCTTATTACTAACTTGTCCTCTTCCCTTGCAAGGTGCTGCTGACGGGCTGAATCGAGTATTCGATGGTACCAGCTTCTTACAAGGATGAAAAGAGGTCTCAATGCTGGATGCCGTCGCGCCAGTTTGCGAGTCAGTTGTAATGCGGTAAACGCCATCTTACATGTCGCATTAAACCACGGGCGCTGGCGTCGCGGCCTCACCTCTGCCACTGACGATTTCAGGACGTCGGTTAAAGTGCAGGCGTAACAACCGATATCTGGATTGCGAGGAACAGGGAACAAAGCTGCCAGCTTGGGGCCTAATTTGGTCGGGTCCAGCGCCTTAGGAAGACCAACGTTTCTTCCGGGTGGAGCTGCTGAGAAGCAACTCGATTCACACTGGAACGTGCCATCTTAGAGAGCTCCCTTCGTATAGTGCATTATTCTTGCCAATATAAAGAGATCTTTTCGGTTGGACATTTGTAGCAAATATTTTATATATATGTATATTTGTAGAACGTGGAGATGCTGCTATCGGAGAGTAGACGACATCCGAAGTCCCCGAGCGGCGCGAGCAGAGTGCGTGTACGTAGTTCATCTGGCTTGTCGATGCGTGTGCTTAGATTACCGGCCAGGATGAGTGGAGTGGACAGAGAAGGAAGGGGTTGCATTGCGCGAGTGATTTTGTCAATCAGAACCGTCGTATTCTCACTGGGTGAGGGACGAACATAAGCAGCTATGATACTACATCTGCTGCCGTTCAGTACCAACAAATCGTCCTCTGCAAGTACTACTTTGACATCCCAAGCCTCTGGTTGTACAGTACCGATACCCCGCCGCTGGCTCGAGCCAAGCAGTGGAATGCGTAGAAACCCGGTAATTCAAATGGCTTTGTTTCCCAGGTCTCCGTAAGAACGACGGCATCAATGCCTGAAAGTGCAGATTGTGGCAGTAAAGATAGTGCCCGCGAAGCGCCTTCTACATTCCATTGCACGATGGTTATTTTGTCAAGCAACTATCCGCGGTCTGCGCCAATTCTCAGTCGAACCGACGGCCCTGGGTCCAACCTCTGCTCTGTGGACGACCGTGAGTTCTGCTGGAGTGCGGATCGTTGTGCTGCGACGTCCGTTGCGACTGCACGTTCGCGAGTACTTGCTTTAGTACTGCTTCCAGAGACGAGAGTGTAGCTGAAGACCATTCCTTCTGACCGGATGAAGTTCTGTCGACGGGACGGGGTTTGTGATGAGTGGCCCGAGCACGGGTTGAAGAGCGGCGGCGAGGCGTGGGTGGCGGTTTCGCGAGAGACGCACTGGGAGGGTGGGCTGCTTTGTCCGGGTGCAGATGCGCCCGTAGCCCGCTGGTCCCCGGAGGTCTCTTGAATGTTGCGTTCTCCGGTTCGGACGTCAGTACCTTTTTCAGTTTCAGCGGCTTTACTCCTAAAAAAGCTTTTATCTTTCGTGCCAGGATTGCCGCGATTTTCATGGAAACGTCTCCCTTGTAGGAGTACCGACCGCTTTCAACAACTTGTCGTTGTATCACAGTCAACGGCAGTGCAAAAAAGGGTGTATCTTCCTCAGCCGCCTTTGAAGAGATAGCATCATTTCCGGCCTTGCATTCTGCCGAGAACAGCGGGACGGCCAGCACATGAAGTTCTGACTCGGGTCTACTCGCTTTCAGCTTCGCGCCAAAACTTTCCACCGTCGCAATGTAGGTGTCTTTCTCGAACTCCTTGCACTCATGATAGCCGGCCTGAATAAAGACGGCCACCGGACCTTCCGTCCTGCTGATATATTTCTCAGCTTCTTCAACGATGCTCTTCGCGTCCATTCCTTTTGCTGAGCGGACTGCTATAGACGTCTTTTTGGGAAACAGTTCCCTTAGCGCTGGTCGCAATGACTCCACTACACTGTCACCAACTACCAATACCGTTTTCCTTGGAGGGCGCTGGATTTCGGCTCTGGCAGCTTTAACAGAGCCATCTATCATCTCCACGTCCGTTCCTGTTGTCCCGGTAGCCTCGCGTCTCTGATCTAATTTGGCCACCTCTGCCTCGAGCGCTAGTACGCGGTGGAAGAGAAACGACACACATCCCATAGCCTCCGTGTCGAGTGAACAGGCGTCCAAACATTTCATGAAGCGCTCCATCGTCCAATCAGCCGTTGGGACACTGCACACTCTGCACCGCCAGATGGCCGCGGGACCAGCTGACGGGTCTGCTTCCTCACTGGCCCGGCAAGCTGTGTGGAACACTCTTCTGCACTTAAAGCAGCAAAGGATGAGGCCACCTTGAATCTCCTCATCGCACCTCGAGCAGGTTCTAGTGTCACACAATCGACTGTCTTTTGCGCGCGGATGTTGTGTTATATATATATATATATATATATATATCCGTTCAACGCTTTACAAATTGGGGACTTATATATCACATACCATAAAATCACCCTTATTCTCATATAAACGGGTTTGTGGTGCAATTAGCATGGTTATATATGTATTATGTATTGTTATTCAGGAATACCATGCCTAGATTTTGTGGGCCAAAACGTTGGAGTATGATCAAGTTTGGTGAGAATTTTTTTTTTGCCAATGGAATGAGGAAGCGGAAATGTTTGGAGTGAGAATTTTTTTCAATGATTTTTTTTAATTGTGATTTTAGGGGTGGCTGTTCCGACATACTTTAAAAAATGCACGACTGTGAGAGAACGCATTCTTCAATCAAAAAACCGAGCATACCGGCGCATTTGGGAGAAAACTGCTTCTACATTCTGCGTGTCTAGTAATAGGAATCCCGCAAGGCTTAAACTCGCTGCAACCGGTATGGATGTAGTCCTGATTCATTCAACACCTTGTGAACAGTGGCACGACTTACACCGACACTGCTAGCCACCTGCCTAATGCTTGCGGAAGGACGCGCGATTACTTGCAAAATAATGTGTTCTTCCGCATCTGGGCTTCTCACTGTCCGCGGTTGTCCGGCTTCGTAATGACTGCCTTGAAATAATCCAGTTTTGCAGAGCAAACGATGAAGCCTCGAAAACATTTTCCTGCCAGGTATCCGTCGGTGTGGAAAACGTTCTGCGTAAAACCAGTGTGCAAGACTCGCGCTACCGTCTCCTTTACCATACATAAAATGCATGTCAGTTTTCTCGACATTTGTGAACCGTCCATTACGATACACGTGGTAAAAACGCCTGCACTTCATAACATAATTAATCGGAGAATGTAGACTCAGCTAGACGACGAGGGACTTACGAACGATACACGACAACGCACGACGTACGTCTAGCGCGTAGCGCAGCCGAGCGAAGAATGGATGTTAGACCATGCTTTCTCGGTCTATTTATATACACAAGGGACGCCTTAGCGTTTGTATAATAATAACGTTAAACGATGGAATCGGATCTTCCGAAACATCTGGATTTATTTTTATACGTAAATAAATCTTTTTCTGAGCTCTTACAGGTTTGACGAGTGACATGATTGACAAAGAAGGCCAACATAGTAGCTGCGTGTATGCACGAAACACAATTTATCCAGAGGAAAATTGAGTTACTTTGCAATCACAAAAGGTCAGCTCTACCAATTTGGTATCAAAATTATTTACCTAATATGTCGTTCGTCTGAACGTATTGGTTGTAACACGTAATGGAAACATGTTGAAAACCTGGGCGTAAAAGTTCAAACATGCAAAAGTAAAATTTTAATTTTGCAGAGTCTGTTTACGATCTCACCGGTGCGAACGTGTTCGTGTGTGGCTCTTGAAAAGTATCTTTAAATTTAGAAGTCATCAACATCCAAGTCATCATTATCATTGTTGTGCTTAGCCTTTTTCATTAGTTACCTCATTCAGCATCATCATTGGAACAGCTCCACCATCATCATCGAAACATCTTCAGCATTATCTCCATCATCATCATCATCGGAACATCTTTAGCATCATCTTCTTCACCATTCACCTCAGTTAACGATCACCCACAGTCATCACCACCGTCACCACTACCAACCTCCATCACTAACTTCATCATTGGCGTCGCCGCGATCTCCAACCCCGTTACGGTAATCAATATTATACTATCGAACGCGAATTTCAGTCCGGCTTGCGTCCGCCTGTAAACAAACAATACCTTGTTTGTAAACAAGCGCGGCGTAGCAGATGGTCATGCAACGGACGCCGACGAAACGGCAAGAGGAGGAGCCACCCGAAGCACGCACGTCGCTGCACGTAGATCGGGCAGTGGCAGCGGATGAACGCATTGTTGGATCAATCAGTGATGCAGGCGGTGCGGCTTGTCATTCAAAAACGAGTTGTGGAAAGCGGGCCGCGTCAAGCCTGGTGGAAGACGCCCGCAGCAAAGGTATGCGTGTATCGCAAGCTGAATGCTCCCCAGCGAGCACGAAGGATGCCAGCGGCACAAATGAGCAAGGTAATGGCGCAGCAAACACTATGGTTGATGTTTCGGCCGACAAACCGATGTCATCAGTTGACCAGGAAGACAAAGTTTAATGGGGAAGAATCAAGTCGCGGTGCAGGGAACACCTATTGAAAAGGGGGATGACGCTGGATGGAGTACGGTGGGAGCTGGCGGTAAAACTATTGTCGCTCCGCGTAGTAGTCACGCAGAAGCGATTGTGCCGAAGGCCACTGCTAAGGACAGACCGGAAGCTATCATTTTTTCGGCGGAGAAACATTTACTGGAGATAAACTTTAACGCTGTGTGCGATGCGCTTGCCGGCCACATAAAGGGGAAAGTAGAGAAACCACGGTTTACTCGAAATGGCCAACTCGTTATTGTGGCGGAGGACAAGGCTGCGCTGCTTAGTTTTGCAGACCCCCGCCGGAGTGCCGGTCTTATCAGGGTTAAGGGGCTCCCCTTCATCAGTAAAAAGGAATTCCGGAATTCATCCATCGCTGAATGACGCGACAATCGCCAGAGTGCTGCTTTCAACTGATACGATCGCCCCTCTTGATTCACAAACTCGCCGTAGTTTGCTGGAGAAACACCCCCAACACCCGTCGAACTCGTCGTTTCTGCCGGCACTGACGCCGACTCCATCAGTATCGGAAATCGTCGTTACGCCGACCGAGATCGGTAACGCGGTCAGGAGAATCCCTAACAGCTCTTCCGGCATCCCCGACGGCCTACGGCCTCGCCATTTGAAGGATCTGATTGGTACCCACGAGGACGACAGCAATCCTCTTCTGCAGTCCCTTGTGCGATTTGTCACCCTAGCGGTTAACGGTCGTTTGCCTGAGTTCATATTTCCGATTTTTTACGGTGCGAATCTCATTGCCCTGCGCAAGAAGGACGATGGAATTAGACCGATCGCTGTCGACTTTACATTACGGCGGCTGGTGGGAAAGATCCTGATCAAGAAATCTTTGCCAAGTATTTTGAAGCTCGTGGTGGAGCAGAAAGAGCAGTACACGCTATAAGGGGTCGCCTCGAAACCCGCTGTGGCCAGGAGGGGGTTTTAGTTAAACTTGACTTTCAAAACGCGTTTAATTCAGTGCGCCGCGACCATCTGTTAAACGCTGTGAAGTTCAGAGTACCGGGACTTTTTCCATTCGTTTGTCAGATGCACCAATTTTCCACAAATTTCCTCTGGCAGGCAGAAACCATACAATCATGTTGTGGCGTGCAGCAGGGGGACCCTTGCGGTCCAGCACTTTTCTGCATTGGCATCTCCGATATCCAGGCCAGACTAGTGTCGGAGATGCGGCCGCAGTATCTTGACGACGCCACCTTAGCCGGCGACAGCTTGGCGGTCATTGAGGATATCAAAAGAGTCAGAGCATTTAAGGCTGAATCTGGCTTACGCTTAAATGACAATAAGTGTGAGGTACTCTGTCTCTCTCAATATACGCGCACGAAGTCATCAACGTCGGTAAGGGGCAGCTTCCAAACTTCAGAGAGGTAACCGGCGACAGTTTAGAACTACAGTTTAGAACACACGTCAGTTTAGAACAGACAGTTTAGAACTGGGTGCGTCACTCACGTGTGGGACGTTACAGTGTCATGTACGCTGGCTAAAAGCTACGTTCAAAACACGAGCCGTGAAGTGGGTGCAGGCGCCCGGCTCGCAGAGAACCGAAAAGTGACGAAATACCAGGAACTAGCGTCGCAGTTTATAGTTCAGCCGATCGCCATAGAGAGCTTTGTACCGATCGGACCGGAATCTATACAATTTATTAAGGAACTGAGCCGGAAAGTCATCGCTGCAACTAAGGACCCCCGAACTAGCAAATACTTGTTGCAGCGCATATCGATCGAGGTTCAGCACGGCAACGTTTCGACCGTGGAAGGGTCTCTTCCGTCAGCCGCACGGCTTCCGGAGATCCCGTAGAAACTGTTTTTATTCCCCATATTTATATACTTATGACAATAAATATATGGCTAAACTATTTAGCCCCAAAAAATAGTTGCAAACCTTTTTTAATATCACAATAGTTTTTGCGCAAGCTAAAGCCAGGTATAATTCCAAAAATTTATTTTTCAACAAAGACACAATGAGCAACGACTTCTCGGGTAAAAAAATTCTCAGCCGAGGAGTCTCGCGCGGACTCAGGGGCTCAAGACTTGAGCCCGACAGGTGTCCTTCCACTCCCTCCGGCTACCCCGGACTACCCCGTCAAGATGTCAATGTTCAATCTAGATATCTCGACTAGTTGTTATTCCATTGCCTACCTTTATGCTTCCCTCGCCGACTGTGTGCCGTTCTCCACGACTAAAGTGTAAAACGTTTATTTTTGTAGCATTGGTGGTGATTGATGACAAGAACAATGTACTTATCTAATTTTCGCTCAGCTTCCTTTCTTGTACGTACAATGGGTTTTCTCGGCTCGGTGCTCCGATAACGTGGTTATTGGGGGTTTGCATAGCTTAAAATTCAATTCAATGCGATCTCCGTGTATTCGACGTGCTCTCTGGAAGGTGCATCCGGCAATAACTATATAGCTCGGGTTGTACCTCTTGCTTTACATATATTTTAAGTTTTGAAAAATTAGATCGTTTGCTGGTACGATTAGCGGAGGGTCCAAACAGTCAATTTGTTTTGTTAAAAACTGCTCTAAAACTCAATCGCTGTTTGTCGCTCACTGAAATCCGCGACGAGGACATCTTGAAGTGATATTTGTTAGGACATGCGCTATGTCCACTCATTCAGGGCCTTTGGTGGCATTCTTTATGCTAATGCTACTGTGTCCGATTCAATCCGAACCGAGATGAGACGGCTATCTAACAAGTGGCCAGTTACTTTGGTCCCTTCTTGAAACCACAGGCAAGTGCAATTATGTTGAATCATGCACAAACAATTCACTCGCATCGCGCAGTCCAATCCCACGTTCAGTAGGAATTGATTAATCGCTAAAGAACAGACTACAGTTGTAGCCGACAGCGATCTTGGTTGACAACACACGTTTGCCTTCACCAGGATGCGCTTATTAGAGTGGAGCTCCTAGAACCGCTAGAACTTTGTGACTGATCCACAATATATATATATATATATATATATATATATACATATATACAAACATGAGTGAGTTCGCTCGTGTGTAAGAGGTGTGGCCACACGCTTATGGGATGTCGCCGTCATCGTCTGCTGGAACTGCTGCTGCTACTGGCGACGAGGAATCGAGGGATTTTCCGCCTGGGCGAACGGATCGGCTCTCGGGCGGTAGGAGGAAGGTGTCGTCTCTTTGATGCCTTTCTCCGTTCCTCGTTCGACTGCTTGCTTAGGCCATCGCCGTCGCCACCGCATGGACTGCATGGATCGCGGAACGGCAGCAGCAGCGGGGGTGGCGCGATGTGTAACGATGCTCTCCCCCCAGGTACGACCGGTAACGGGCCTCCTGCCATCGAGGTGTTTGATCTCGTTGGGAGAAACCTCCACGCTATTGCTGCCTACCGTCGCGGCGCTGAGGTCCGGTGGAGGGCGATCCCCAGCAACCACTCTCCGCCTTTGAGCCCCCCCCCCCTCCCCCCGCTACCACTACCTGAAGTTGTCCTGGCGCCGGTTCCGCCGCAGCGTCGCTCGCTCTGCGTTCTGCGAGATGTGCTACGAGATGGGTTGCTTCTACTCTCACTCCTTCAGTCTGTTTTTTTTTCTCCATCTTGTCGTTTACCCGGCAACGAGCGAATCCAGGCGACAAATGATCGGATGGTGACGACGACGACGACGTCGAGATGGACGACGACAACAACTACTCAATAGCGGATTCCGCTAAAGAAAAGATCTTTCGCTGCCCCTAGCGTCCCAGCTGCCGATTGCGCTGTTATCGTTAGATAAGCGGCACGTCCATGCGGGCCCTGCCTGCGGTGGCTGATTACAATATATTCCTGGCTACGCAATGACAATTAGCATGTGCCAAAACTGTTAAGACTGTTTGTGTGCTGACACTAGTAATAAACGGTGCCCAACTTAGCCTATAAATGAAATAATCTGTCTCGGAAGGGAAATGTTTAGTATGACAATTTGATAATAATGATAATATTAACAAAGTCAATTTAACGCTAAACAGCTGATCCGGTTGCGGTAGACATAAATTAGCGCTACAGTCTGAGGAAGACGAAAGGGCGTAGCAATGCAAGAGCTTTTATTTTTATCGTTTTAGCTTACAGTAAGTTGAAAAAATTGTTAGATGTGCTTTGGTCAATATATCCAGACAGCAGACACAATCGCGACATCAAAACTCCAATTTCGGTAAGTATCTAAGTAAGCTGGCCATATATGGCAGAGTGATTTATAATAAATACTTTTCGGGCTGACCCCCAGCCAAGATTTAACGTCCACGGGACTGATTTTTGCATCGCTTTATAGACGGATTCCTATAAATACAAATGTGCAACGGTGGGGCTCGAACTCGCGCGCCTATGTATATGTAGGAGTCGCTGGCGAATGCACCACGCCACTGGGCTCGACAAGTGGCAGACTGACTTACTTAAACATGAGTTGCATACGCGAAATCTTTTAGGTTTTAGTCGATTCAAACTTTCTTTAGAATGTCCCACCTGCTTTACTGTCGCAGCTTAGCGCTAACGCTACGCTGTGTTATTGTTGGATATTTGATAGTGAAACCTCACTACACCTTTAGATCCCAGTGACAAACAGCACTTCTGGTATACCCCCTGCAACTAAGCAGTCTGGAAAGATATTTCGGATAGCCTATTTTACGACTACTGCGTCTAATAAAATGCTTTGTCTTATTTGACTGCTACTATGTCATTCTATACGTGCAATGTAAATCCCATTATGGTCACTCTGAGCGGGTATGCAGCCAGCAGTGCATTCCAAGAGCATGAGATACGTGATTACCAAATCACGCGTCTTGTCAGTGCACGTCAACACTGTGCTGCCGCATTTCGTCGACTACAGCACATCTGCAACTCGATGGCGATTATTGCTGCGAATTTTGATTATTGAGAGATTAAGCTTTGCTCATTGCACATATTTTTTGTTCTTAGGCTGACGCTATGTCATAGGCCGGAATGTCCTCCTCAATTCGTATGTGTTAGTATGTGTTGTGCTTCCGGCGCGTTCATTCGTACAGGCTGTTTGGTCAAAACGTATTTTCGCGCAGTTAAATGACATGGTATTTGGGGGGGGGCATGTCTTTCTTAACGCTGCCATACGCCGTGCTGATTTCTGCCGTTGCAAGGTACACGTAGGGACCTAACTGGGTTTTTGCAATTTAATGGTCGACTATATATCAATATATTTTTCTTAAAAGTGTAATCAGTGTTCAGTTGTCTGCTAGCGGTTTCTGAGAGCAGTCACTTGCAGACCAATGTCCCGAGAAGTGTGTGCTTTCTTAATGCAATTTCGGTGCTGTGGTTGCCGTGGTCTGCTTAGAGGACTTTTCTACAGTCGCAGCGCCGAGGAAGACGCCGACGACAACCGAAGAGAGTACGCGGCGCAAGTGGCGAGATGGGGCGAGGCCCTGAAGAAGGTGTGTCCGTTGCTGATGTCAGGGAAAGGCCGGCGCCATCCAAGAGAGCGGCAAACAGTCCCCACTGCAGAGTCGCAAGCCGGCGAAGACGCGAATAGCATGCGGATACGTTGATACTGATGATGACCCCATGGATGATGCGGGTTCTGGTGCAGGTGATACCGGCGCCAAGGAAGCAGAGAACGGTAGAACTATCATCTTGGGCAAGAACAAAGTGGCGTCGGAAAGCGTTCCTCTTAATGACGAATCTGACGAAGGCTGAAATAAAGTCGTTGCAAAATTGCTGCAAATCCGGTTTCAATAAAGAAGAGCATCCCAACTGTTTGCGCACAGGAGAGAGCCGATGTGATCATCTTCTCCGCGTAGATAACCTGTTGAAGTCGAACTTTAATGCTGTATGTGACGATATCGTGAAACATATTAAATGCAAGGTAGAAAAACGCGCTTTTTTCAAGCTGTTGAACTCATTATTGTTGCAGACGACATTGATTGCTTTGAGGTCGCTTGGCGTCACCGAAGCTATTGCGTGTCCGGTCCAAAAACATCAGAACCGGATTCATAATAACAACAGACAGTGTCATCCTGATACTCTTGGGCAACAATTTTCTGACGGAGGTTCACTTGGGTCTTCAGGCTCACTCTCTGCCGGGAACCTCTCCAGTGCTATTAAAGGTACAGTTTAGATTATATAAAGCCTGATTGTCCTTTGAAGCTCCTCGCTGTAGACAGTGCGGATCTACTGACCACTTACGAAAGAGTTGCAAACACGCAGCGCGGTGCTGCCTACGCAAGGGCAACCATGGGGCGACCTGGGTGTCCTGTTCCCCACCGCTCAGACCGTATGGAGTTTCTGAAAAACCTGCTAATAGCGTGATTTGGCAAAACCCGGATACCGAACCACTCAAACTCTGTGTTCCAATTGCAGAGATTCAACTATCCGAGTCATTTCAGACGCAGTTTCGCTGCGATCGTACAGAATGGGATCAAGGTGACGCAGAAAACAAGCGCTCCACCAGCCGAAGTCCACGTTGGGCCAGCAATACCAATCCCTTTGGCGGTCAGTACGTCCATCACCGGCGCACACTCACAAGCAGACCCCCAAGAAAATAATTTCCCAACAAACATATCCAAGGCTGCCGCAATGAAGTCCAAAGTCAAGATGATATCATGCATTTCCTGTAGTATCAGAGTAAATTTTGCCGTCGAACTATCAACGGGATGTGCTCGGCGGCCATCCAGCATAGTTGGGAACGGCTGATTGCCTTTTCAACAGTGTATGTTGTTTTTTGTGTTTAGTATACCGGTGAAGAAAGGAAAGGGGCGCACGCTCGCCTCGGTTCTCCCAGAAAACTTCCTTAGAATTCGTAGAGGCGCACGCCTGTAAGATAATCCTTAGGTAGCCAATAGACGACCTTCGCCAACTACAAGTACTGGCGATGTCAGTCGCAGAGCCAAAAGAATGCAGTCAAGAAGCTGCCCCAACGAGACGTCCTGTCCCAAAGAGACGTCTCCTTCGCTGCTCGGGCCGTGCTTTTGACAGATCAGATCCCCCCAATCGACGCAAATACTAGAGCAAGTTTATTGAAAAAATACCTGAACACCCCACGAATCCCGTGCACGCTAAGACACCTACGCCGGCACCTCCAGCGTCTAAAATGTTGAATGGAAATAGAAGTTTCCCTAACAGTTGTAGTGGTGGTTCGGATTGTCTTCGCTCCTGATATCTGAAAGATCTCATAGGTTGCCGTCAGGACGACAACAACCCTCTGTTGCAAGCGTTGCGTAAGTTTGTCTTTTTAGCAGTCAACGGGCAACTCCCAGAATTCGTCTTAATCAAAAAGGCTATGACGGCAATTCTTGAGCAGTGGCCTCTATGAAATTAGAGTGCGGAATAAACGGAGGAGCAGAAGCCGCTGTGCATGCAGCCACCGCTTTCATCAAATCTAACAGAGGGCTAAGAAAATTGCTCAATGCCGTAAGAAGGTTGGTACCCGCTATCTACCCAGCTGTATAGAGTATATATATCAGCTGTATAGGCCTCCAGCCAACCTCCTGTGGCAAGGAGAGACGATCAAGTCGATGTGTGGGGCGACCCGTGTGGGCCAGTTGTGTCGCTATTGCTTAACTACAGGCGAAGTTTCGATCGGAGTTTCAACCGCCGTATCTTGATGACGCAACAACCAAACCGGTATTCTGCGCACGGGACTACACCGGCTACTCAACGTTCACCTAGGGTCTGCATCTTGGTTCCAGGCATCATTTCCTAGGAGTGCGGGGGCCTTGGGAATTCGACGTGCTAGGCATTTGTCATTATCTTGCTACTACATGATTGTTGTCAGCTCTCATAGAGTGCGGACGTGTAGTTGTCATGGCTCTGTGTGATTAGCATGTTATGAGAGCATGATGAAACGAAGCTCATATATCGTCACATCATTCGACTCCTCGTAACTCAGTGCACCCTTCTGGACTATAGAAAGATCGGTATCCCAGCGCTAGTCTTTTAGTGCTTCGCCTATAAGTACGGCAGCAGGATTCCGTCTTTTTTTGACCCCATTTTGAAACCCGGATAGCGCGGATAGACATGAATGTCAGCTGCGGCACCACAACAACAATAGTGCGCGACAAATGGAACACCCATCTATGCCGGCGGAAAAATGCGACCGTTCTCCCCGCCTGTCCTCAACCAGCGCCGAAAGGAATCGCGCGTGAGTGTGGTATGTCCTAGATGCCAAGAAACCGCTCAGGGTGGGCTCAACCTGAGCTGTTCAAAGTGCAATCGAACTATCTATGCAGCATGTTTGAAATCGGATGACACTATACCCAGTGCAACAATTACAGCTGGCTGGCGTTGTCGTGTATGCAGTGTGGCAACAGCTGACTTCACGGTGGATCGTTTCACAGTCTTTCTGGATACCCTCAACGTTGAGACAAAACGTGTGCTGACAATTCATGTGCTGTGTTATGTTTCTAATTGGCGAGTGCAGTCGCTCGAACATAAGGTTGCCGCTCTCAGACGTAACCAAGCCCAAATGCCATCCGATCAACCGCGCGAGGACCCTCTGGATGCCACTGACGGTCGAGATAATGCCGCAGTGTTGCCCCGCCGAAGAAATCTGTAGTAACGCTGGGTAACAGTGTCGTTGGACCACTTGGGCCTGCTCTTAAGAAACTTCTCCCTAATGGGACACCCGTGTCAGTGCGTCCGTTTTCGAGGAAGGACATCGATAGCATAGTAGCAGAGGCGGAGAAGCACATTAATGCTGCCAGTGGGCCAGTATCGATTTCCTTGCAAGCGGGATATCACGAATGTATGGATTTCGAGAAAAATAAGTTTGTGGCTGCGGTTGAAAAGTGCACGTCATTCGCCTGGGGTCTGAACTCCATGTCCTGCATTTATTTGGACAGGCCTGTAAGGCGGCCAACTATATGCTTGCGGCTAAAACTGTGCAAGACAATGCTCTATTTTCAGTACTGCCTCTCACTATCACCCAACGACAAGTAGTCGAGAGCGGCCGATATTCATACAAGGGGGAAGTCGCCAAAAAGATCGCGTGTAACAGTGCCAGACGGATCAAGCGTTTTTAGGGTGAAACTCAGGAAGCCGAATAAAGAAAACTGGACATCCGTGCCCCAACCAAATCCGGTATCGAAAGCGACGTCTCAGTGCAACAAGAGTCAGGGCCCCCGCTCCCCTGTCAAGAATGCCAGGTCCAACAGCAAAACCAGGTTTGCCGGTCGTGCCCATCTTCAAGGAACACCGAGATTGATCTACCCACGCCGCACCGGGTCGAGCTCCGGGACCGATCGGACAAGCCCAAAGAATTGGTACCAGCTTCCGGCATCTCGGACAATCCTGGACTTCCTGAGCCAAGCCCTAGCGGCTGTATTCCAGCAACCCGCTACCAGACGCAGCGTCTCCAACAATCGGAGGGAACCCACTGGCCGTCACAGCAGGAATCGTAGCAGGAGCCGTGGACGTCGCTAAAGATAGTACAGTGGAATTGCGAGGGCGCTGCAAACGTAGCGCTGCTCGCACTGTCGGCTCTGGGTGCTGTGGATATTCTGGTTCTGACGGAGACGTGGGCGACCACGCCCTTTGATTACCCAGGTTTCTACGCCGTCCATTGCATGGCTTAAAAGACTGCCGGCTCCGGACGACCCAGCGGTGGAGTGTCAGTGCTGTACAATCATAGACTGGGGGACCTCACCCCCTGCCTCGTCGGAGACAACCTCGTGGCCCTACGAGGCTCCCGCTTTCGACTCATAGCGGCCTACGCAAGGCCTGCGAACTCGACACCTACTCTCGCACTCGTTGAAAAGTTGGTCGGCGGCATTCAAGCCACGCTTCCGTCTGCCGCCCCTCTGATCGTCGCGAGAGATTTCAACGCTCATCTCGATTGTCCCTCCTCCAGTCGTACGACAGTCTTACGTGATACCCTAGCTGACTATGGTTGCTGGATAGTTACCTCAGCTTAAACGAGGACAGAGTAAACTATATTGGAGAAAGGAATTCGTTGAGTGAAGGTGGCCTTATTACAGCACATATCCAACTGCGCTAGAATCAAGGTACATGACGACACGTCGAGAGCCTCCAGACGTATGCCTCGGGCCCGCTATCTGGAAGTTGCGCTCTACTGGAGCGTTCGCATGAGGTCCTGCCGATTCCTGATACAATTAACGTCGAGCAGTATGCTGATCGCCTCGTGGAGATCCTTCAATCGTCTACTTGTTCCGCCAGGAAAAGGAAACATCGCCCTTGGTTAAACCACAACTGTCACGTTGCTCGAGCGACACAGAAGGCCATCTATTTGTTGGCAGAGCTGTAGCTTGCCGCTAAGCCGCTTGCTGCTGTATTTCGAACGACCTGCCGGAAAACATACACTCAGCAGAAGAAACTATACCTCGAACAACAGGAGGCTATCCTCCTGGCACACAAGGAACGAGCTCCATACAAGTGACTTACACGCAGTGGGCAGACCTCCTGTCCTATTAGCTCCGTCACCCACTTCGGACATTTCACCAAAATGTTTGCATCGGGCGACACGATTCCCCGCGAATCACTACTGTTCGCTGCTGTTTGGGACGAGGAAACGACAAGACATCGGAGCCAACTCCAGAAGGACTTCACGGTCATGGAGGTTCTGCAGGCTCTTCAAGGGCTGTGCAACAACAAAGCATCAGGGCCGGACGGCGTTCAGAATGAGCACCTTAGAAGCTTGCTTGTACTGGCTCCGTGTTGGATAGCATTGTTCAACGAATGCTTTAAGACGAGGCTTCTCCCAACGCAATGGAGAAATGCGACCCTATTGGCGATCCCGAAAGGCAAAGGTGACCCTACCCACCCCTCGGCCTGGAGAGGCATTGCAAAGAAGAGCGTGTGCTATAAGCTGCTGTCGTGCTTGATCACGAAAAGACGCCTTCTTGGAGGCCACGAACGTTATACCTGAAGAACAACATGCATTTTGGAAGGGCGCTTCACGCAAACAGCGTGCAGAATTCTCCTGGATGACGTCAAAAATACCCTCTCCCGACCAGGGCAGTCTCTGTATGCGGTATTCGTCGACTTCAATGCTGCCTTTGACTCCGCCCCACGTGATCAAGTGCTTCATTCTGGGAGAAGTCGGCGTTCCCTCGAAGATGCTGAACCTCATACGAGAGAACCTACAGGAAAACAAGATGACAATCGACGATGGAGTATCGGAACTGCCGGCGTTTTCGGAAACAACCGGGTTTGCCCAGGGGGGACAATCTGAGTCCACTTATCTTTTCTGCCCTCTTAAAGGACCTTCTAAACGAATTCGGAGGTGTAGATATCTCGTTAAGGTTTTATTATAAGCTGACGACTTAGCTTTCTATGAAAGTAGCCGTTTCCAGGTCCAACAGGCGCTGGCCAGGTACAACACAGCCGTCACAGAGTTGGGGCTAACAATTAACCTTGGTAAGACGGAGGCACTAAGGTTCCGTAGAGGGGCAGGGTCGCGCGAGACAACTCTCTTCATATCGGTAGCTTTTCTCTCGCCTATGTTAATAAGTTACCTTATCTAGGACTAATTATGCCGTCAAATGGGGTAGGGTTCTCGGTGCATGTTATGGAGAGATGCAGGAAAGCCCTTATAGCGGCATCTTCCATCAGGAACCCGCACCGCCTGACCCTTGCGACAGCCATTCGCCTCTTCGCCCTGAAGATCGCCCCGTGGCTTCATAGCGAGTGGAGTTAATATGGGCGCACCTGACTCCCGGAAACCTCGACCAGCTAAATCAGATAAAAGCAGATTTCCTAAAACGGACTCTGGGACTCCATACGTCAACGCGCAACCGCCTCGTCTTCCTATTAGCAGACTGTCCACTTTTTATACCAGACCCAAGACGCCGTTATAACCTCCCTCACACTACAGCGTTTAACGACTGCATTGGACATTTTCCGAACTCGACCCGGAATTCTTCAATATCGAAGCAATGAGAAATGCGGAGTGGAAGGGGCCAGAGCGTAGCAACAAGCACGTGACAACACTATTTGCAGTACACGGATTTCATCACATTTTATGTCAACGGGGTGAATTCCACGAAGCATGTGAGGCTTGTGTATGCCGCCACTGCGGTGAACTCTGCCGAAGATACCATGCCGCAAAATGCAATCTTTAAATCAATTAGCCCGTCAGTGTGGGGCCTTTTAGATTATATATATATATATACAGGGTGTTGCAGGAATATTTGAAGCGCGATATACAGAATTGTAGAGCTCGTTAAAGCAAATATTTTTTCCAATGGAAAATGCTGGGTTAAAGTCTCTGAGAAGTCTTGTTTCGGAGTGAGAGCGAATTTACTACAATTTGTGACACTAGTGTTTTTGCCCGACATAGGAGCACAAAATGTGCTGTTGCGAGACAACCAGTCTTCCTAGACAGAAACTACAGCACACCATCGTGTTCGTGATAAAATTCTGCTCCATCTGAAGAATATGCAAGGCCGGTCAGAAGACGCGACATGGTCGCTTAGAAGAGAATTCGCCAAAAATAAAGTTCTTTATTAGCGTTCACGCCAAATACTTTAGAATCATAACCCTACAACCACTCACAGCGCTCAAAATGGACATATTCAGCCAATGCGCAATTCATGGCGATCATTTTGGTACCAAACACATGTCCATGCGAGCTGTGGTTGCGGAGTAATTACGATTTTTCGGAGGGCATGTCCAGGTTAAGTGCATGAAAAATGACGCGCTGCGGCTGTCGCGCGACACGTCGGCGGTAGTGAACGTCGCCACACAGTCATTTTACATGCACTTAATCTGGACATGCCCTCCGAAAAATCGTAATTACTCCGCAACCACAGCTCGCATGGACATGTGTTTGGTACCAAAATGATCGCCATGAATTGCGCATTGGCTGAATTGTCCGTTTTGAGCGCTGTTAGTGGTTGTAGGGTTATGATTCTAAAGTATTTGGCGTGAACGCTAATAAAGAACTTTATTTTTGGCGAATTCTCTTCTAAGCGACCATGTTGCGTCTTCTGACCGGCCTTGCATATTCTTCAGATGGAGCAAAATTTTATCACGGACACGATGGTGTGCTTCTGTTTC
Source organism: Dermanyssus gallinae (assembly GCA_003439945.1). Lineage (NCBI taxonomy): Eukaryota > Metazoa > Arthropoda > Arachnida > Mesostigmata > Dermanyssidae > Dermanyssus > Dermanyssus gallinae. The sequence continues at coordinate 454,385 of QVRM01004299.1, read as the reverse complement.
TGTATAGGAAGACTGGTTGTCTCGCAACAGCACATTTTGTGCTCCTATGTTGGTCAAAAACACCAGTGTCACAAATTGTAGTAACTTCACTCTCACTCCGAAACAAGACTTCTCAGAGACCATGTTCCATTGGAAAAAATATTTGCTTTAACGAGCTCTACAATTCTGTATATAGCGCTTCAAATATTCCTGCAACACCCTGTATATATATATATATGTGTGCATATTTATGTGTATGTATATATCCATACATATGTGTATATATATATATATATATATATATATATATATATATATATATATATATATATATATATATATATATATATATATGTGTATATTTATGTGTATGTATATATCCATACATATGTAGATCACCCGGTGATAGTATTGACTCACTATCCTTATAGTTGTTAAAGTGATGTATTTGTGGTTATAATCGCTACTCAATCTGAGTGAATAAATATGAAATGAATGATCTTGCTACCTGGGATCCTTGACAATATTTATTCACTCAGATTGAGTAGCGATTATAACCACAAATACATCACTTTAACAACTATAAGGATAGTGAGTCAATACTATCACCGGGTGATCTACATATGTATGGATATATACATACACATAAATATACACATATATATATATATATATATATATATATATATATATATATGTGTATATTTATGTGTATGTATATATCCATACATATGTAGATCACCCGGTGATAGTATTGACTCACTATCCTTATAGTTGTTAAAGTGATGTATTTGTGGTTATAATCGCTACTCAATCTGAGTGAATAAATATGAAATGAATGATCTTGCTACCTGGGATCCTTGACAATATTTAAGAATTTATTCATTTCGATTGGAGTTGAAGACACCCTCGCTCAGAGGAGTTTCGAAGTTGTTCGGGAGAGCCCCAAAGGACGCAAGAAGCACTGGCCCACCCAGTGGTAATAAAGAGTTAAGACGCATTTCTAGGACAAACCGTAGATCTAAAAAAAAAGCTTGCCTTAAGGCGTGTTTCGATCCCATACGCGGGAAGTGGCTACAAGCCCTACCTTCGCCGCATTTGGGAACAATGCTAGACAATAACACACTCCGCATCTCTCTCGGGGCTGCACCTTGGGGAGGATGTTTGCGCAGAGCACATTTGTAACTTATGCCGAACTAAAGTTACTACTACAGCGGAACATCTGTCGGTTCAGTGCTGGTTGTCACACGAGACCTTTCGAGGTCAACGATGTCATACACCGTACCCTGTAGATTCCTTCAGTGCAAGAGCCCCTCGGCATGCGCGTTAACAGTTTCCTACACCTAGATGGAAAAACCCTAATTCCATGGGAACGAAGCCGTCTGCTGGTATGGGACGCGACGGTTCTATGTACACCAGCAATTATATTACGCTCACAAGTCGGGAAGCTGGTGCAAGCGCACGTCTTGCTGAATGTTGTAAATGATCGAAGTAGAGGGAGCTGTCGCCGCAATACATAATTCAGCCAATCGCTATTGAATTGCTGTGACGAAGGATGCGCGAGCCGGGGAGTGCCTGCTGCTGCAGCGTATCTCCATGGAAGTTCAACGTTGTAACGCAGTGGGGGTAGAAGGGTCGCTACCATCGCCGGAAAAGGGCTGCCAGAATTGCCTTAGCAGTAATAGCTATTTGACCATAAACACATGCAGCAGTAACTAAACTAGTTGTACTCTCGTCGTAAGTGCGATCCTTTTGAAATATATCAGTATTTAGATTTCGATAGAAAAAAACATATATAATCAGTGTCTCGGCGTTTTTTTACTAATTTCCATGCACCATTTACGGCGGTGGTTCGGTGCATCAAACACATGCCGGCAAATCTCGTGTTTCCGATTTATACAGCTCTTCCTCTGATGTGTTTCATTTCTAGAAAGAGATTTAAATCGCACGGTGCCAGTCGGTGTATAAGCTGCGTGCTTCAGGCGCGGCGATAAGGGCCTCAATGTTTTTAGCCCTGTTGTTTTAGCGGCTGGCGTGTTTTATCCCATCCGTTGCTGTTTTTTGGACGTCCTTCATTGAATTTGTCGTACAGATTGAAATGTTCGTTTTATACACACTACATATATATATATATATCTATATATATATTATATATATATAGTAATATATATCTATGTATAATATATCCATATATCTAAATATATGATATATCAAGATATATATTTATATATAATATAGGGAATATATAGATGATAGTATTATGTATATAGATATCTATAATATATGTATTTATTATAGATCGATGTATGTAATTATATTATATATATCTATATAGTTGTATTTGATATGTATATATATACTAGATATAAAAATATATGTATAATATATAGATTTGTATGATGTATATATATATATAGATATATATATATATATATATATATATATATATATATATACTATATATATATATATATATATATATATATATATATATATATATATAATATATATATATATATATATATATATATGGCAAGCAGGAGAAAAGCGGTACAAAGCACAGGTGAAAGAATGGATCGCTTTTGGCTATGCAGCCGAACGACGCGAGGGGAATGGGTTTATGATGATGGATACGTCGTGGGCGTCAGTAAGTCTCAGACCGCCACGCCGCCGGGGTGCACTGGTCGACGAATCCTAGATGTCCGGTGCTTGCTCCGTTCGACCGTGCGGGCTACATGAACTGAATTGAACACGCCGCACGCTTTCATTGTTCATTATGTTTGAAATGCAGATGCATATATATATATACGATATGCAAGGAATCGAGTTCAACTGCGTGTGTCCAAACAAAGACACGCAGACAAGGCAATGCAGTGCAGAAGCGGCGACAACAACAGCAGCAGCGACGGCAACAGCAGAATCAGCAGAATGAGAATCAGCAGCTACTCGAGCAGCTCGTGATGACTCACACAACTCGCATGCGCATCGCCGATCTGAGAAAATCCTTTGCCAGCCTCACTATCTATTGCATGCACCCCCTTCCCCCTCTCCCCCGTATCCCAATTGCCCTTCAGCAACTTCGTATCGTTCGTAGTTCTGCACCCTTCGGCGGCAACCCCCTCCACCCACACGCCCGTCCCGTTCTCGACTCGTACCTTCGGCGGAACCCCAAACGTTCTGTGGAACGTTGTACCTTCGGTATCGGAACGCCGTACACTCGGCTGCAGAATGCCGCGCTCCCGAGACTTCCCTATCTCCGGACCCGCCGTCACACCGCCTTTGCGTGTTGACCAATTGCGAATAATTACGGATGAAGTTGGCCCAATTTGGTCCATGCGAGATTTATGCAAATTACATTGAGATTTGCTGCTGCTGCTGCCGCGACTGCTATAGGCGGTATCGTTGTTACTGCTGCTGCTGCTGCTGGTGCGTTAGCTTGTCTTCAATGCATCCATCAGCAGGCGTTCTGCAGCAGACGCGAGGCGAGCGCAGCGTTTCGTTCCTCGCAGCAACGCCGTCACAACGGATAACGGCCGAACGGGCGCAACGGCGCGAGGCAGAGAGAGAGAAGGGAATAAATCAAATAAATCTCAATCCTGTAATGATGATGATGATGATGAGGATGAGGATGACGATGAATAGGCACGAATAATTGCGAGTGCTTGATGTGTGTGTGTTGTATAGACGTACGTATAATTGCGTACTTGTTTGTACGTTGACGTGCTTGTAAGTGTCGTTAGTCGGTACGAGTAGAATCGTAGCATTCGTTGCTGGCAGCAGTCATTGTAAGATGGGCTTTGGTTGGGCGGTTGAAGAGGCTTGCTGCGTGCAGGATGTGTGCAAGAAAAGTTCGAGTGTAACGACTGTGGACCACGCCTAGCTCTAGCGCCACTTACCAGTGGCCAGCGACGACCGGTGGTGTCAATTCGGCACCGATTCCGAGGTTCTGAATGAAGTTTGGTTGCGGCCCGGCCTGAAACAGTCCGTTGAATACTGTGAAAACCATCGGCAGGCACCTCAGGCTCAGCTGCTCAGCAGTTCCGCAGACATCCAGAGAAGCCTGCTAGATGCCTGCTTCGGCAAATCCTCACGAATGCGTACTCGACTGTACTACCCTGTCCTATCTATCCTAACGATGATAGCTACACTTATGATGATTAACTGATCAACTTGTGCCCCACACCACTCATCATTGAGGTAGAATAGAGATATATAAAGAGATAGGGAGCGCGCTAGCAGGTGGCCTACAGTACACTAGAGACAATCGAATGCTTCCCCAAGTTATAATGCGTATCCAAAGAACAAAGGAAACAAAGGAAACAAAATATGCATACTTTTGTTTGCGTCCCGTTGGCACTGCATTTGTGCGCTCAATGCAAACAGTGCCAAACGTGTCAGCTTTGGCTCGAGTGTATCGCCTTACGTCAGCTTGAATATTCTACGCCTAGTACTGCTATATATATATATATATATATATATATATATATATATATATATACATATATATAATTTACACATATGGAGACGACGGCTGCGGAATTGCGATCACGCGAAACGCAAGAGAAATTAGAAATAGCGGTGGACTGGCTGTCGCACGATGACCTACAGGTCATCTCATTATCGCCGCTGTTGGTGTTGTTTTTGTTGCTGTTGTTGTTGTTGCCTTTGCTGTTTTTATTGTTGTTTGTTCTTACTACTACGCCTAGTTCTACTGCTACTTAAAGTGGTCAGGGACAGCTGACGTTCAATCAGTGTCTCTGTCAGTCAACTTAACCCACGAAAAGTTAGAAAATAATATTCTGTCGCCCGTTGGCATTAGTGTTTGTCTGTGCTACCAATAGGGCGCAAGTTAACATGTGGGTACCGACACTCGATATTTTGGATAGTACCAAATAAAACAGGCCGTTATGATTCAACGCCGTTAGACATTTTTTTAGGTTTTTCTTTAAAGTAAAGTGTGCGCTAAATATTTAATGGCCATTAGTGAACTAGAGACCAACAAATAAAATAATAAATTGTTAATTAATACAGGCCTGAATAATGTGAAAAGGTGCTTAGCAACTAAGTATTCCGTACACGGATTGTAAAAGCAAAAGGCCACTTTAAGAAAGGCGACTTAACTTTATATATTCTGGATAGTTCCACAAACGCGCAGGTCATCCAAAGCATGTAAATGTTCACTGAGTGTATATATATTATATACATAGATAGAGAATAAAGGTGACTCTCTTTAAATACCATCAAGAGCCATATTTATCCTCAAGGTGACGTGTTTTGTTATTATAAGTCATGTACGGAATGCCCAATTGTTGAGCACTTTTTCACAATAATCAGGCCCAATGGGATGAGTGCACTCTTAATTGTTGTTCTCTAGTTTGCTAATGGTCGTTGGAGAGTGGAACACACAACTTTAAATTGCAAGATCATGAAAGCCAGTCAGTCTGCGCCTGTGGCATTTCATCCCCCGAAAGCGCAATTATCTCGCCGGCTGTGTGGCCTGTGAAACCCGAGTTCACACGCATCAAGAAGCGCTTGTCAGCATACACTTACTATAGCAGGGACTGCAGCTACAGCGACTGCAGATAGAGTGAAGTACATTAATTATGCCGCGTTACCTAATCAGCGATTTGATAAGAGATGTATGTGGCTAAATAACGACGTAACACACATTTATGTGTAAGTTGCTCATTTAACGAGTATTTCTTTTAACATGTATATCCATAGGAGTGGCGAATAAACATGGTTGCTTGTTTCTTCAACTTAAAATGGTTACGTTTTATGCTATCTTACGGTACACAGAAAGGGGTTAAATCGTGGTAAAGTAGAACATGGCAACGTGTAGCATAAATTGATTTCTCTGCCTTTTTTTTATATGAGTCTGTCCAGATAATGAATTTGTCTGCCTTATTTTTATATGAGTCTGTCCAAATAAGAATGCACACCGTCTATGGTCGGTGGCGGTGCACTCAAAGCTATTTATGCAGCCCACCTTGCGGAGACCAACAAACTAAGAGCATACTCAGCAATTACATCCATAACACTCGATGACGCAAATCTCAATACAGTGGCGGAGTCTGCCGAGGCACTGGAATCAATTGAAACTTTAGAACAGTTCTGCAAAGAAGCTGTCAATGTGCCAACCAGGGTGGCAACCACAATACGTAGAGAAACCGCATATAACACTTCCACTTGCATCGATTACATCTACACTGACGTGCAGACGTTGTCGTTACTTGCATCTGAAGCTCTCACAACTACCTTCTCGGACCACTACGCAACATTTATTTCTGTAGTCTCTAAGAGAATAGGCCGACCTGCCTCGATGACCTTTAAATACAATTACGACCAAATATTGGCAGAACTTGCAATAACTAACTGGAACGACTTATACGATGTCTCGGATGTAGACGAAGCGTTTGCATGCATTAACAAGAGAGTGATGGCGGCAGTGACTAGGGGCAAGAGAGAAATTAGGCGAAAGTTAAACAAAGGTCACCCACGTAAGCCATGGGTCACTGCCGAGCTGCTTGAAATGATAAAGGAGAAAGAGGCAGCCTATACAGCGTATCGCAGTGACCCCAACGCCCGCAGGCGTCAAGCGTATGATAGACTGAAAAACAAAGTTGTTTTTTTTTCAAGTTTTTGTTGTTCTCAAGAAAGTGCTGGCTGGAAGCTAATGGGAAGATTGTTTGCGATAGAATACAGGAGAGGCGGAGCCCATGGAAAGCCATCCAGCCAGTCATGGGAGGTGCCCAGAAAAAAATGTGTCAAACTAAAGATTAATGATGAAATAGTCACAGACTGTGTACGACTTTCTAACATCGTTAGTGACTATTATGCAACTTGCGTAACGGCCGACGCCAAATGCTCGGCCCCTTACGAAGTACCGATGTCGATACCTGAACTGCACGAGCCATTTTCGCCTAGGCCTGTCCCTGTGGATCGAGTGCACCTGCTGAAAAGGGTCAAAATTTGCTCGATGGGAGAAGGTCACATACCCTCTCAAATCGTTATGGACAGGCTTCGGGCGCCTTCTCCGAGACTCCCGCCGGATGTTCTAAAGGATCAGGTCCATAGCTTGTTCCCGGTTCACCCGTGGAGAGGCGACGGGGAGGAGCCTCTGGTTGCTGAAGAAGATATTCCCGAGGTGACGTTGGAGGAAGTCGAGCGAGCATGGCAGCGATTGACACCCCGTAAAGCACCCGGCCCGGATGGAGTACCTCCTGGAGCGGCGAAGCTACTGGTTCAGCGATGGCCGAAGCTGTTTCAAGCACTGGTGATGCGTCTTCTAAGAGAAGGGCGATTTCCGCGGCTGTGGAAAAACGCCAACCTGGTCCTAATCCCCAAACCAACGGGAGAGAGCAATGCTTTAGCAAGTAGTTCTGCTTACCGGCCTATATGTCTTCTTGACACAATGGGCAAGATCTTAGAGAATGTTATCGTTGAGAGGCTCAACGCTGAGATTGAGCTCAAAGGGGCCCTGTCAGACGCCCAGTACGGTTTCCGTAAGGGAAAGTCCACGCTTGGCGCCCTTACACGGGTTTTAGAACGGGCGACCGAACAGTTAACAAGGACTCTGAAAACAAGAGACTTCGTTGTGCTCGTCCTCCTGGACGTTAAGAATGCCTTCAACTCGATGAGCTGGGAGGTGGCCATGGACGCAATGAGGCGCAAGGGCATTTCGCCATACATTCGCCGGATAATTTCGTCCTACCTATCGGAAAGAAGGCTGTCGGCCGGCGGTCAGGAGTATGAGATTTCTGCGGGGGTTCCTCAGGGGTCGGTCTTAGGGCCGATTCTGTGGAACCTAGCCTATGACGGGGTCCTCGAGCTGCCGGACCTACCGGCGGGTGTTGAGATGGTGGCCTATGCCGATGACTTGGCGCTGGTTATCACGGCACGGGAAACGGGGGCCCTGGAGTATGCCGCTAATGAAGCCTTGGAGCAGGTGGCAGAGTGGATGGAAGACCATTCTCTAAGACTGGCCCCGCACAAGACGGAAGCAATGTACCTTACAGGCAGGAAGAAAACCCGGAACATCCGCCTGCGTCTAAACGGTCATCCTGTCAAGCTTGCTCGGACAGCAAAGTATCTCGGAGTGGTGCTCGACAAAGGTCTCAATGGATCGGCGCATATCCAGCATGTGGCTGGTAAAGCCCACAGGGTCGCGGCCGGCCTGGCGCGGTTAATGCCCAGAGTCGGCGGCTGCACAGAAGGCAGGCGGCGCCTGCTGGCCAGTGTAGCAGAGTCGGTAGCGCTATACGCGGCTCCAGTGTGGGCAGACATGGCGCTGAGGACACAAAGAAACAGGAGAGCGCTTCGATCGTCACAGCGGCCGGTAGCCATTCGTGTCTGCCGGGCTTACCGCACGGTGTCGACCGCGGCCCTCTTGGTCCTGTCTAAGATGCTGCCATGGGATCTGCTGGCAAGTGAACGGGCCGAAAGATGGAAGGATGGCGATCTAGACTTAACAACGGCTAGATCGAGGACAATCGCCCGGTGGCATGAAGAATGGGCCACAGTGCAGCCGGGAGACCCTCGGAGGCCGCCCGCGGGGAGCTGGACCAGAGACCTCATCCCTGACCTGAAGGCGTGGTACGACTGCAACCACGGTGAGCTGTCTTATGGTACGACACAGGTGCTGACCGGGCATGGCCAGTTCCAAACGTACATGGTAAGAATTAACAAGGCGAGTGTCGACATCTGCGCGTTATGCAGATCGGGTGAGACGGACGATGTCGAGCACACAGTTGTGCGGTGTCCGGCCCTCCAAGAAGCCAGAGACGCGGGTGCGACCACCGTGAGAGGAAAGTCGATCAAGAAGGTTGTAGCACACATGCTGACTTCGGCGAAGGCGTGGAGGGAGTCTTGTGCCTTCTTCGAGACTATCATGTCCTTAAAGGTGGCCAAGGAAACTGCCAGGAGAACTCGTTTCAACAATAGCCCCCGATCCAGTCGAGAGGGAGCGCCCGTAGGTGACAGGGAAAGAAGGGGAAATAGGCAGCAAAGGCGAACTAGCCTTGGGATTAGGCAGGGACAGCCAGGGACGCTCCAGGCGATGACTCTCGACGCATCCCCAGGTGGCGGAGCTGTGGAAGGCGTTAACGGTCTGGCTGACGCGTCTGAGCTGCACCAAGGCAGACATGAGACGATGGATGATGCCAGATTGGAGTAGAATGTAGGAGTTGGTGCAACACCACTCCCATGGATTCGAAGCAATGCCTACGCAGTTACCGATCCCTGGGGGTGGGGGGGAAGCGGGTTTACTGGGTTTGCGAGTCCCAGACTAGTCACCATGGCTGGGGTGGCGCATGTCCGTCTGGATTCCCGTAATCCCCCAAAGTAATGCTGAGAGGTTTCAGCAGTAAAAAAAAAAAGTCTAAGCAAGGAAAATTACAGGCCGGTCAGTATCCCCCCTCCAATGTCCAAGATTTTCGAAAAAGCTACATATAAACAGTTGAACGAACACTTTGAGACGCTTAATGGCCTAAGTCAGCGTCAGTTTGGTTTTCGATACAAAATGTCGACGACTGTACCCATCGTGGATTCTGTTGAAGAGGTTTGCAGAAATCTAATGTTAAAAAAGACAGTCGCCGGCCTATTTATAGATCTCAGAAAAGCATTTAATACAGTTGATGTAAATATTCTGATAAAGAAGTTAACTCGATATGAAGCGGATGGTATTTTTTGTCTTGGCTGCTGTCGTTTATGTCAAATAGGAGGCAAATCGTTCAGTTGGGCAATGCACTCTCGGATGTAAGGAATATATTTGTTGGAGTGGCTCAGGGCAGTATAGCTGATCCACTTTTCTTTAGCATCTTTATTAACGACATATTTAGCGTAACCAAACATGCAAAGTTGACCTCGTTTGCGGACGATACCACCGCCCTATTCTTCGGGAATTCCCCAACTGAGGTAAAGGCTATGGTCCACGAGGACCTTCAGAGGTTATCATCATGGTTCAGGAGTAACGGTCTCTATATGAATTGGAGGCAAACAGGTGTAATGCAACTCCTTTTCCCGCGGGGTTCCGTTACGATCAATCCCCTTCGATTCCAGTGCGACGGCATAGCCCTTTCGGAAGGAAACGAAGTTTCTAGGCGTTACGTTGGACGAGAAGCTGACTTTTGAAGCGCATGTCACACATATACGTAAGAAAATATCTGGCAGCAATGCACTCTACACAGAGCTCGACGAATTCTTCCCCAAAACTGCCTGATGGCGATGTATTTTGCCTACGTCCATAGTCACTTGACTTACGCTGTAGAAGTTTATGGCTTAACACAAATGCGTCTTATCAGGTCGCTTCACCGACTCCAAAAACGAGCACTGAGAACAACTCTGGACCTCTGGATGCGAGATTTAGTGCAACCGCACTACAAAAAGATTAGCATCTTCCGTTCCCAAAACTTATAGGATACTGTCTCGTAGTTGAAATTAAGCGTATAATCCTTGGAGTGCATCCAAACGTATATGGTCTGGCAACATCAGCAACACCCATATCTACAAGGGGTAACGCATTAAACCTGCTTACTCTGTCACACGCCAACTCCAACCAGTCAAAGCTATCAGTCAGAAACATTGGGGCCTCCTACTGAAACAAAGTTCCGGCCTCCGTTAGGCAGACAAAGTCCTTGCTCAAATTCAAATGCGATCTCAAAGAGCATAATCTTGAAACTTTGGTATCTGGTTAAAAGTGATATAAAAATACAACATGTTGCAATATATTGTAAATAGGTGAAAATGGCATATATAAATTGCTGTTTCATAAAAGGGTCTCCGAACAAGCTATGTGCTTAATGGAGCTTGAAATTTATGTGTGCAATTACACCTCAAATAATGTCAATAAACAAACAGTTGAAACAGTTGAATTGGGTATCCCCACGAGTTCTGGCCTCTCGCGTTTGAGACCTTGGGTGCTCCTGGTATTCGGACCAGACAGCTGATCCGCAAAGTCGGCACAATGTCAAATATGTCAACCGGTGATAGCAGATCGTCGTCCTTTTTTAAACAACGTCTGGATTTCGACGTACAACGTGAAAACGCGGCCTCCGTTAGGGGCACACTTCTGAAGTGGACTCGGCCTAGACTAGACGAAGCGGATACGTGATAGTCACAACACACACCCGCTAGGCCCATTGGCATGGCTAATCTTCCGTAATATTATTTATTTATTAACACCCGGGCTGGGTAAGTGTGTTTATGTTACATCACAGTTTTCCACACAACAATCGATCTAGCGTTTTGCCGTGTTCTGCTATGGACCGAACCGCCGGACAAACCGCGGCGTGGTATTTATCACATTTACTTCAGCATTCTTTGCATCGACATTCGTCTTGTGGTTCATGGAAGCCCTCCTTGTTGCATAGAACGTAATGAAATCCGTGGGCTGCAAATGCCGTTGTTAAATGGCGATCTTTCACCCCGCTAGCCCTCCACCCAGTGCTTCTCATTGCTGCTGTCCCATAAATTCCTATGTCTACCTCGCTAATTTTGGTTCGCCAATTTTGCATATAAACGTCAAAGGCGCACGTCTTCTTCAGATTCCATCGTTTTTGTAGCTCCTCTGTCAGCAGTGGGCCACCTTCCAACACGTGGACCACCCTATTTCTGCATGTATTTGAAAGCGCAAAAACCCTCTTTAGAAAGAAAAACCGTACCCCATCGATTAAACGCAATTCGTCTACTCCCACCTTATCCCATATTAGTGAAATGCCATATGTGGCGATGGGCGCTATCTGTATCCCAAAAAGGGCTACTGCTGCATCGACCGCGAGCTTATGTGGACCTTTAATTGCCGCGGCTGCGATAGTGGCCTTCCTAACCCTCTCCTGGATGTGTGATCGAAAACTACTGCCCCTTGTTGTTAAGGTGAGCCCTAGGTATGTGAATTTATTTACAAATTTTAATTCCTTTCCCCTGATTTGAAGTACGTCATCCCTGGTCAGACGGCCGCCCCTTCGGAATTTCATGGCTACTGTCTTTTCCCAATTAACCTTTAAGCCCATTTGATCCATGAATGTAACTAGCCGATCCATTGCTTGCTTCACTCTGAAACGGCTACAACTAAAGATTACTACATCATCTGCGTACATTAAAATCTTGGCCCACTCTCGAGTCCAGCCCGTCCTTATCCGTTCGGGGAGCCCACCCAGAAGAACGGAAAACAGTAGTGGACTCAGTCCATCGCCCTGCGCGACACCTGTGGTTTGAATTACCTCCCCCGCAATGCCAACCCCGTTGTCAATCAGCACCGTGTTTTGTTTTAAGATGCTAATGAGCAACCTCAGCATTGCTCCCGGCACTCCCATTTTAGCTAGCTCTTTAACTATCTTATCCCTTGGCGCTATGTCAAACGCCGCTTTTAAATCTACGAACACAGCATATAGGCAATTCTTCGGCCTGGACAGAGTATCCCAGATTGCTCCGCGCAGCCCTTCAATTGCTGAGTGAGTTGACCTTCCCTTCCTAAATCCATGCTGTTCCTCTGGTATTACCCCCCTTTCCTCTAAGAAAGACTCCAATCTCCTAGCTATTATTCCTGAAAATATCTTGTATGGGCAGCTCTTTATTGCTATTCCCCTCCAAGCCTCTGGTTCCGTTTCTATACCCTTTCCTTTGGGTATGACAATTAATGTCGCATCTTCCGTAATATGTGTCCCGCATATATATTGTAATATACGAAAAATAAATGTGTATATATATATATATATATATATATATATATATATATATATATATATATAATATTGCATTATGTGTACGATTTTCTATTCTTCTTGGCATCATTTGCCACAGAGAAAGTTTGATTTGTTGCTGTCATACAACAATTTTAAATAGCCAACGACTTTCACTAGGGTGTAGCGTACGGCCACCTTCTAAAAATATGCAAGTATATTACCTCTCGAGTTTTTTTGCGATTTTAGTTGGCCATATTGAATCGTACGGCGTCCTGAGTCAAATAGAAGAAAAGCGTTTGCCCGTTGCCGGCGGAAACGAGGCAAATGTGAAAATACGGCGGGCGGAGCCACAGCCGGAAACGCCACCGGAAGTCGCCTGAGAAGAGCGTCTGGCGCGAAAAATCAAATACGTATATACCCGGAAGCCAGATAACCGGAGGCTAGATCATGATGAACAGGAAATACAAACTGCTCACTCATGCGTGCACATAGAGAGCTAAAACGTAGCAGCATATTAAATTTCTTTACATGACTATTGTGTAGAGTTACTTAAATATATACGTGTTAATATGTATATACATATAATCTCTCTCTCTCAATATATAAATATATAATATTTGTTTTCGTCGTTCAGTTACACATAAACTTTCAACGCCGACTCGACTTGGCTACACCAGACATGCGAGCCCCCTGCGCGTGGGCAATAAATCATTGCTCGGCGCAGCGTTTGCGCGTTGAATTTCAACCAGTAGCCTCTGCCATGCCCTCCTATCACCAATTGTCACAGCAACTCTCTACTTCAATTGGCCTTTTAACTATAGGTATGTGGACCGCATTGCCTAGTGTATTACGTCGTTGAGAGTCGAGTGTCTTGCAAGCAAGAACATGCTCGCCCGTGGAAGACACTGGTATGTCACATCTAGCGCAATTATGTACAAAACAGACTGATTCCCCCCAAACGCTAACCGGAGACAATGCGGTGTCAGGTATTATCCAGCATTGTCCACAGCTGCGGTGAGGGAAAGGCCTAAAGCCATTTGTTGCTCATCGGATCGATTGTGGATCTCAGTCGTGCCTGTTGCTTAATGTTACTCGCCTGGCCTATGGGTTCTTAACTGCAGTTCAACTGCCCTTGGGTCGCCTTAACTATTTGCAGGTTTAATGCTGATTCCGATATGCTGATTGCGACAAGGTTCTCGGTGTTTTTGAGAAAGCCGCGATTGGCAGAAGCAGAAATTTGCGAAACCATACGATGTCTTATCCCTCCTGAGAATGTCGATAGCTAAGCCTGTAACCAAGGCGATCTCCTAAGAAGAACGCTTAGGATGCCCTCAGGAGGTCATTCCGCAAAAGTGCAGCACGCTAGGGCACGCCTCAAACCGGAAAAGGCGCCGAGCTCAAACGGTGTTCCGGACTCTGCGGTTACAATGCTAATAAAAGATGTCCCGGAAGCAGTAGCGACCGCGGCGACGGGAATGCTTCGGTCGGATTCCTTCCCTGCCACATGGAGGGTCGCAGGCCTGGTCCTTACACCTTAAAGCACAGGCTCCTGCCGCCCTATCTGCCCACTCGGCTTCCTGGTCAAGGCATTTGAGTCCATCGCGAAGGGGAACGGCCCATTGTCAGACTGCCTAGCACAGGTTTTGAAAAAGCCACTTAACTATCAGTGCCATGAGGCGGATCCAGACGCAGGCCGAACTCCTTTACGAGTCCCCACTTAGAAGACGAGACCTCTACCTCGCCATCCTACTTGACGTCAGAAGCGCTTCTAACAGCATACTGTGAAGATTCATATAAAGAAAGTTCCCTTTTATCTACGCAGAATTATATCAAACCCTCCACAGGACCGGACGATACAGCCCCATGGAAGAGTTTTAACATTCGTTTCAACATGATATCGCCCACTGGATGCAGACGGCAAGGCTTGCTTTCGCTTCTACTAAGAGCGAGGCCTTTCTTCTGGTGGGACGGAAAAACTGCTCTGCCTTCCACCGTTGCTTAGAAGACAAGGAGGTCGCATTCGTCAATTGGTGAGGTACCTCAGGGTCTTCCTACCGGCGAAGATAATCTAGACGATGAATAATCATGTCCGCTGTCGACTCAGTTGCCGCGTACGGGGCTTCGGTTTGGCCCACCGGCACCCTAAAGTAGGCCGTAGATAGAGCTTGCCTGCGTTGGGCCCAGAGCGTCAAAGCCCTCATGGTAATCGCGGCGCACCGAACGGTTAGTGCAGCGGCAGCCCTTGTTCGTGGGGAACCGGGACGATCCCCGGGGACCTGAAAGCAGCCGAGCGCCGCCTCTCTTGGAACAGCCCCCAGCGAGTGAGAAGGACGAGAAGCGTCGGCATATAATCGACCTTTGGCAAGAGAAATGGCACAGTTTTCAAGAGCATGCTTCAGGCGCTAATCCCCGCACCCTAGTTCTAAAGACTAATGACTGGCTAAACCGACCTTTACACAACAAGGTACACTTACCTTTTACACAACTATCCTGACAGGTCATTGCAACTTCCAGTCTTACCTGTTTAGGATCAGGAAGGCTCCCAGTCCCAAATACATCAATTGCGCCGATGGCCCATGCCCAGCATGGGCAAAGCAGCGCGCGCCTCTACAGCTTTTAATGGAACACCGGTTTTTAATTTACACGGCATCTGCAAAAATGACTATGCAAAAATGTTCTAATAGAGAGGAAACGCTCTCATATTAGAACACAGCATCTAAAGTATTAAAAATTATACTGCAAGAGAAAACGAGGGTCAACCGCCCTAAAGCGCTTCCCCCTTCCCGGCGCTCCTGAGAAAGGCAACCGCCAGGAATCGTAGACGCCCCCCCCCCCCCCGGTTTGGCATAGGTACGTAAGCAACAAAAATAACACGTCAGCCTCGTAGTTGACAAGGTCACGTCGCAGGTAGAGGGCTGAGTGAGAGTCCACGATCTGCAGTCGGAATAACCAGAAAAACGAGGTTAGAATCCTTTTTAGCTGAAGATATGCCAATGGACACGTCAGGAATTTGCACCCCTAGAAGGTCGAATTCATTATTTTGAATCGACCTCACAGCTGGTTGAATATTGCACACCATTTAAGACACGGAGCTGCGATAAGGATGCGCTTGAAAGGGAAAGAAAGCCTCGCACTTGTCGTAATTCAACTTGAGTAACGAGATAGTCTCGAACTTCATTACCTGGCAAAATTTCTCTAAACCACCAGGACGTGCTTGGCGAGGGTACCGTTGCCTGGAAACCACGGTAGATGTTCGAGAAAAATACTTAGATAAAGCTCGTGGATACGAGCATGACTCGATGAACTCTTCCTGCCAAATTAACTCTTTTGGATACCTGTACATATGATGCAGCGGGTATAGTCGGGGACGGTTAGAGCAAACGGCTTTAAATAGGTAGTCTAGACCAAGCGCGCTAAAGCCGTTTTTTTTTGTCTAGCTTGATATTCGCCTGCCTGGGAAACTCCTTCTGTGGTTAACGAAAGTCCTTGTTGCATGGTTTGCACCTCCCCTAATACAGCAGGAAGCTTATGCGGAGAGACTAATGCGACAAAGTCCGGCGCGCGCTCACTGATTATGATTATCCTGACTAAGCGGCGCAGTATCAGTCCAACGGCAATGCGCCCAATGCCATAATCTGTTTTGCACAATGTTGGAAATTGTAGTAATCTTCGATATTAAGCTCTACTGGCTAATGAGTAGATCTCGTTGCTTTCACAACTGGTGGTCGGGGAACGATCCACCTACAGATATCTTGTAAAGACATTCTAGCGAGGCCAAAATAGACTCCAGTGAGCCGTCGCATGAGACAGCACAAAAGACGCTGTCATCGCGCTCAACGGGTTCGACTTAAAGTGACGCGCCAATCTGCCTTGGTGCAGCTCAGGCGCGTCAACCAGACCGCTAATGCCTGCCACAATCTGCCTGGGGATGCGTCGAGAACCATCGCCTGGAGCCTCCCTGGCTGTCTCTGCCTAATCCCAAAGTCGGTTCGCCTTTGCTGCCCATTTCGTATTATTTCCCTAGTGCCTATAGACGCTACCTCCCTACTGGCTTGGAGGTCGCCATTTATACGAGGTTTATCAGAGCCGAGAAGACCGTTATACGCAATATTTATAGATCTTAAAGCTGCCTCTGACTTAGCGCCACGAAGTAGGATTATGGAAAAGTTAGTCTTGGAGAGAGTTCCGTATCGTTTACTAAAACTTTTAAGCACCATTCTTAGGTAGATGTACAGTACACATCGACAACGGTATTGGGATTGTAGGAAAAGTAACGCAGACGACAGGAGTGGCCCAAGGTGACGGACTTAGCCCATTGCTTTTTTCGGTATTATTGGGAGGGCTACCCAACCGGGTGAGGCTGGGGTTGGCCCGAGTAGGCGAATACTTTAATGTATGCAGATGACATTGCCATCTATGGCAGGAGTTCATTTAGGGTTAAGCAGGGACTGGGACGGCTAATTGATTATATGGACGAGAT
This sequence comes from Dermanyssus gallinae, assembly GCA_003439945.1. Taxonomy (NCBI): domain Eukaryota; kingdom Metazoa; phylum Arthropoda; class Arachnida; order Mesostigmata; family Dermanyssidae; genus Dermanyssus; species Dermanyssus gallinae. The sequence continues at coordinate 437,246 of QVRM01004299.1, read as the reverse complement.
AGGACTTAGTATTAACTGGCAACAGACAGTAGCAGTAAAATTTCGAAGAGGAGGTCGATTGGCGAAAAACGACATTCTCTGAGCCAGGGTTAATGCGGTAAATTTTGTAAATAAATTAATCTATTTGGGGGTCACTATAATGTCAAATGGTAGCAGTTTCCGAAAACATATTGAAAACAGAGTAGAAAAGAGCCATTCGAGCGGCATCAGCAAATCAAAACCCGCAAATGTTGTCAATACATACCGCGCCCGCCCTTTTAAGGATTAAAGTAGAACCAATAGCAAGCTTTGGTATATTACTTATATGGGAGAAATTAGGAGAGGCAGATCTACGGTTACTAGATAGTGTTCGATTTTTCTTCATGAAGCGGGTTTTAGGGTTAGTTAATTCTTGTAGGAATAGAATAGTTTATATTTCAGATGGGGGGGGGCTCTAATGACACAGGAATTACAAATACGATGAGGTTTACCGAAGGCAACGGCGTTCGTGGCCTACACTATGAAGTGGGGGAAAAAAAGGACATAGACATAGAAATGTACACGAGGATAGCAATGAGGAGTACAACTTGGCGAGTAGGCGGATATAAAAATTAACATCTAACTACGGCCTATTTGCAGCCCACGGGTTCCATCACGTGTTATGCAGCACACAAGAATTCCCCAATCCTCAGGAGTGTTGTAGGTGCGCGAGATGCTTAGGCCATTGTGATAGATACCGCGCCGCAGCATGTCCAGCAGTGAAGTCAAAAGCTGAACTCGCAAGATGAGAGAAGATCCGGTGATGTAGAAGAACCACTAATTAAGACTGATGCACTTATTTAAAATTTACCCAACCTGGGTGTTGATAAACCATAATCATAACGTATACGAGCTTTCCTGCCGGTTTCCTTGACCACCTTTAAGGACGTGATGGTTTTGAAAAGAGCACGGGACTTTCTCCACACCTCCGCCGATGTCAGCATTTGTGCTACAACTCCCTTGACCGGTTTGTCACGCACGGTGGCCGCACTCGATGTGTTCGACATCGTCTGTCTCACCCAATCTGCATCACGCGCAGGTGTTATGCAGATACCTGCCTTGTTAATCCTTTCCATGTACATTTGGATCTGGTCGTGCCCGGGCAGCACCAATGTTATACGAGAGGACAGCTCACCGTACTTGCAGTCCAACCACGCCTTCAGATCAGGGATGAGCTTTCTGTGCAGCCACCGACTCTGGGCATTAGCCGCGCCAGGCTGGCCGCGACCTTGTGAAGTTTACGAAAGGTAGGATGAAATCATCCAGCGAGGGTATGACATGTCCTTGCGTTCCACCGCGTCCATGGCTATCCCACGGTTATGGTCATTGAGTTGAAGGCATGCTTGACAAGAGGATAAGCACAACAAAGTTCCTTGTTTTCAGGGTCAACGTTAACTGCTCGGCCGTTTGTTCCAAGACCTGAGTTAGGGCGCCAAGCGTGGACTTTCCCTTAAGGAAACCGTACTGGGCGTCTGACAGAGCCCCTTTAATTTCAATCTCGGTATTGAGCCTTTTAACGATAACATTCTCCAAGATCTTGCTTATCGTGCTAAGAAAACATATGGACCGGAAAGCAGAACTACTTATCGGGGCATTTCCTTATTCCGCTGATTTCGAAAGAACCAGGTTGGGGTTATTCCACAGCTGTAGAAATCGTCTTTCACTTAGAAGGCGCGTCACCAGTACATGAAACAACTTCGGCCATCGCTTCACCAGAAACATCGCTGCTGCGGGGGGCACTCCATCCGGGCCGGCTGCTTTACCGGTTGCCAACCCTTGCCGTGCACGCTCGACCTTTTCCAACATCACCTCGAAAATATCTTCCCCGTCGTCTCTCCAATGGGTGAACTGGGAATAAGCTATGGTCATTTGGAACATCCGGGAGAGTCTCGGAGAAGGCGTCCGGTACCGTCATCTTTACATGTATGTCTCTCCACGTTTTCTATTAGCTGTTTCCACGCTCCCTTGGCGCTGTCTTCTGCTGTCCACCAGATTTATGCACCGATGCGTTCGTCGGTGTTTATAACGCTCTCCTTCCTCGTTCGCTTCTTGTTCGGCTTTGAATGGAGGCTTGATTCCGCTCTCTGCCGCTGTCCGTAGTCACCTGTTTGGCTTCCTTGTGCTATTGCTTCATTCTAGCCGCTTTCTGGCGCGCCCTAGCCTCCTATTCGCACGCTTCTCTCCGCTTCATTTCAGCCTCGAGCTTCTTAAGATTACTCTTGCAAACACCTCTTTCGGCTCATTTGAGGTTGACTCACTGGTCGTCGAGGGGGTTTGCCTCGTTTGGACAACCGCAGAAAAGAGCAGAATGTGTAGTAAGGCTGACCTCCTGAGCTGTTTCATTTGGTGGAGGTGATGAGGGCAGGATCCCCAGGTAGATCCCTATTGTCATAAAACAGCACTTCGGAGGCCGTGTACAGTCTCTACGGAAATTATTTGAATTACGTGGGGATGACCATGGGCATTTGGGCCTAATGTATTTAAGACTAAAGCACCCGTAACAATGCCGAGGCTCCCTATACAGCACCACGCCGTGGGTTTTGAACCCGAAACGAACTTCAGCAGGAAACTGGCCCGCGAAGAAGAGAATGACACTGTCATGGGTATTACAATGCCTGTCCTGGCGTTTTGACTGCACCCGAATGGCCTCAGTCAGAGGCTGGAGCTCATTGACACTTAGGTAATCACTGAATGACGGATGTACACCAAACATTTTACTCTCAACAGTGGAATTATGGCCGTTTGTTCGTGATTGAACGGTGCTAAACACACACACAAATTAGCCCAATTCTCAACATCAGCTATAACGAGTTCACTACTGTGAGCAAAGCTGGGTTTATCAACTGCCCCTTTGACCTGCCGAGCTATATATCTCAGAGTGCACACTTTGGTCAATTTTTTCTTACGTTACTCGTCATCGGCTGGGAAAAGAAGTGCTTCAATTCGCTCGTTTGAAGTCGGTTTTCCATTTTTAATCCAGCCTTCTCTATCGCCACCGCCATCCCCTACAACTGAATTGCCTTCAAACAAAACAGATCTTCTCGCGCTACCAGGCGTCAGTGTTTGCCCAATGACGTTAGCGACGCTCTCGTCACTAATTTTGCAAACGACGACCGTAACGTCGTCAGTTGCCTGTCCATCGTCCGCGCCACACCCTCCACCATTCTGTTGTAGCACTAACTAGAATTAACAGCACGAGAATATAAGTATTCCTTATTATTCAGAAAGAAAAAATCTGCATGAGTATTTTCTTTATTATTCATTAAAAGAAAAATTAACAGCACTGTGGCAGTCTCGGCCGATTGCTCTCGCCTTCCTTCGACGGTTTCTACTGCTGCTGCTGGAGTAGGCTAGTCGTTCACGGATAGACCAGAGAGGATCAGCGCCGATTCACCGGCGCTGATCCTCTCTGGTCTATCCGTTGCTCGTCGTCTTGCTGATGCTTTTTGTTCGTTTGACTGGCAGATCGCTGTTGTTGACGTCAGATGGTGGCCGCACCATTGTTGTTGTGATGTGATCTCCCTTAGGCGAGTGTAAAATGCCTATAACCGTCCAATTTACAACACAGTACAGCAAACCAAGTTGCACGCCACAACACATTGCACCAGGTAAGAAGGTTTAAATGGCGCTAAAATACGCCAACAAAACGGAAAGCTGCAAGGACACTACTCCCCGTTGGAATGTACACATTCAGAACAAACCAAATGAGTGCAGCAAAATGTACGCAGACATAAAGTACGCTGCACTGCTGCATCGGAAGGGTTATGTTCAAAGCATGTCAGAGGTAATACAAAGCTCTATAATCGAGACTTGGAAAACGGTAAGGACAAATAAGGTACAACCTTAACCGAAATTACTTTCTCACCTGACATGTTTGCAATATAACACATTTGATTTCTTTGGGCATGTTTGGCTTTGTTTTTAGCATTATGATTGTGCTATATGTATATATAAATAAGTCCAGTATGAGTGCGGTCTTGCTTAAAATGCAGACAAAAGTGATGCCAACGAATACGGCAAGAGACCCCGCCGAACTGGAGAAATGTATAGGATAATACAGAGGGGAGTCCCAATGGGCCAGGGGCTGAGAGGTCCAACCAAGTGAAATACCCTTAAAAGGTTTGAGAGCGGCTCTAAATTCTACCCTGTAGATTATGTAGACGCCAAACTCGCACAATGGTGTAGTAGATGGTCATGGTTTATTAAAGTGATATATAGTTATATACGCAAGCTATTCTCGACCTGTTGGAAAAGCTAGTTTATTGCTTCGATAAAGTCGGCCTCAACAAAACAACAGTGCTTTGCGGGTACCTTAACTGTCCCCTTGACAAACAGGACAATGTTGGAATAGGCGCACTTATCAGCACGTTAGCGTCCTGTACTATGCGGGTGGTTTCCAAAGCCGAGAAACCGACCTCGGCTGTCGTCGTTGTAGCTCCATAAGGAAGGCCTACGATAGATACATTTCCCACAAACGCCAGACACGATAAGATCAGATACAAGACGACACCTTCTTGTTGCAATGTCACTCACGGTACATCATCAGGCAGCACGGTAAAGGCGGCAACGGTTCAACAGGAGCTCTCGCCTGAGGTTCTCTCTGTCCCTAACCCCCTAAATGTTGAAGTATATGCAACACAAATTTAAAATGTTATATTACACACCGTGTGTCCCTGTGTGTGCGTAAGACGAGCACTTGAGTCGTCCGGAAATTACCTTCCTGTACACGAATGCCAGTCAGCTTTATAAAAAACGGCGCAAGGAGCTATACTGAAGCTTAGCAATAGATTAAAGCACAAAACAAGCTCAGAGATTCTCAGCTTCATCCACACATATGAATGCGCTCCGACATGCGCACAACAGCCTGTCCAGTATTACCTGAAGGGCTGGATAGTTCTTTTCGACAGATGTTTGTCAGCTCATCAACGGCCCTTAGTTGCACCCGGATGTATGTCTTTGTTTGGGGCCAAACAACAATCGGAGCTCGAATTGGCTCGCCCTATCGGTATCTCGGAGGTTGTGGATGTGATAATGAAAGCGCCGTCAGGAGAGGCTGCGGGCCTAGACCTCGTTCGGAACGAACATTTGCAAAAGGCGATTGTTCTTTTCTCCTTGCCTCGCAGCTCTATTCAACAACATTATGAAGACATCCTGCTTGCCCGAATAATAGCCTCCAAAGTGTGATACCGAATGAAAAGAGTCCCTTGACACTTTCATTATGCCGTGGCATAGCAGAGAAAAACGCGATTTACAAAGTACTATCTGCATTGGTAGCGCGTCGATTGGAAAATCTTTTGGAAGGTACCGAGTGCTTGTCAGAGCCGCAGCACAGCTTTAAGCGAAGGAGGTCGACGATGAGGGCTTGCGTTGTTCTTCTCAATAGCATTCAAATGGCCCTCCAAGTTAAACGTAATTTTATCTTTGCTGTTTTAGTAGAGTTTAAAGCGGCTTTCGATACAGCATCACGATCAATAATCCTAGATAAATTAGCGCTTTGTTGTGTTTCAGCGACGACGGGGCAAGTAAACACACCCCAAATAATCAAACTACAGGAGTTGCACAAGACGATAATCTTAGCTGGATATTCTTTTTTTATATTAGTAAACGATCTGCCGGACAACTGCCGACGCAAGTTAGTACACCTATGTACGCTGATGACCTTGTTTTCTACTCCCGGAGCCGATTCTACCTGCAGCAATCGCTCGCATCACAACAAAAGCTCGTTGATATTAACGCTCTAGTGATAAATATATCAAAACTAAAGCAATAAAGTTTCGCTGCGGAGGTAGGCCCTCCGAAAATGACGAATTACGCTTAAGCTCCGCACCAAAAGATTTTGTTCAGCATTTTTCATATCTTGAAGTCGTCTTTTCAAGGCAGGAATTACATTTTAGACCACAAACTACTAAAAGAGTTCATGGTGTGAGCACAGGTACTTCGATACCGGATTTGCAATACATAGATTTCATATGAAGGTATGTACAAAATAGGTTGCATGAAATTTCGACCGAGTGCGAATGCAAGCTTTGCGGAATCGTGTGATCTGTATCATCCTCAGCAGTGTACAAATATGATATCGCTGATAAAAGCGGTGTAGGAGAGCTGCAGCACATATATGCATAAATAAAATACTGGTTAATAAACAAGACATTAAGTTTAATGCATACGAAATAGAATGTATGAAATAAAGACCGAGTGCGAACTATGTAGAAAATCGTGTGATGTGTATCACCTCCAATAGTACGCAAAAGCGTTATTTCTGACGAAAGTTATGTAGGAAATCTGCAGTGCAAATGAATATAAACTAAATGCTGGTTAACAAAATAAATAAGTTGTCGTTATATGGTTATATAGTTTGCTAATTCTCTGGCACCGTATAGTACTACTTACCGCATAGGTATATTTGTGCTTATTGGTTCAGTTGGGCTCGAAACGCCCGCTTGATAGTTACCACGCTAAGAAAGGTGAGTCGCAAGTTTTCCAATCATGAACACTGCAATGACCCTAATGAAGCGACGATAAAAGATGAGATTCATTGTTCATTCGCGTCACGGGACATAGATTAGTTATTAGTTTGCAATATGCGTGTAGATAAAAGCTGATCTATTCGTAGACTTGCGGATTCTCTGCCGATCCGCCTCAGGCAGATTTTTCCCGTGAATAAACGCATAGAGAGGTGAGACAATAATTGTAATTAATCAAATGTTAGCTAATCATTAAACTATGATCTGCAAACAGTTCGCGCATAGGCGGGGTGGTGATCATACATGGCTGAAGATGAACGAGTGCGCGCAAGATTTTGTTTAACAAGAATCGCCAACCTAGTCTGTCGTGCAAACGACAATAGAAATAGAAACATGTTATCAATAGATTACGTTTCTTCCCATTTTTAGACACTTGAATTACCTAGCCACTGGCGTTTCTGAGTATTCACTTGTTATCAGTATCCGGTCCTGCTTTCCTCTGTGGCAAATAGCGATTACTATAAGCCGCGATTTCGTCTGGGTTACTAAAATACCATAAACCGCAAAGAGAATTCTTCTTTGGGCTGTTTGGCAGCGCCCTCCATTCGTTCGCTATTTAATCCATTTCCGAATAAGAATTGTTGTAGTAGCCAGCTAACGTTCTTTCTGCTATGCCGTTCCGTAACCGAGCTTGTCGAACAGGCCGTCGAGCCGTTTTTGTATTTCGGGATTAGCTATGCCTTGGAGTCTATCAAGGCGTGCGGGAGTTCATTATTGCCGATTCTATCTCTCGTTCAGAAAAAAAATATGAACGAAACGGTTTTCAAACCGCTTTGTGGGCTCCCGTACGATGGTCTGAGCAAAAAGAACAAGACATTTATGTTTACGTAGTTATAGTACCCCTGTCGCCGGGCCGAGTGTTGTTCAACTCGATTGAAAATTCACACATAAAAACGGCGGTTATTCTAGCGTTTCGTTCTCTAGCCTAATTATCGCTATTTTTAAGGGAAGCTAAAACCTAGTAAGCCTAACTACCTTTGCATGACGAGTTCGACTTTATTTTTAACGTTTGGCATGTTTGGCGCAAGCAGTTTTGCGATTTTACGCACTGCAGCAATTTGTCCGTTGTTGCTGTTGTCGCCAGTATTAAACCAAAATCTCACTGACTGCTTAACATGCATTGACTTTTCACGCCTATCTATCTACTTATTCATCTCTGTCCGTGAATTGTTCTTTTTCCTCTTCTCTGTTTGCTCGTATTTCTCTCTCACTCTTGCTTCGTGGCCCATCATGCATCTTTGCCACTGTGCGCACGGTTTCTCATCTGTCAGCCGATCCCGGGTGGCCCGAACCCCGCTCGTGGCCGTGGCCGAGAGTCTTAAGTGAGGCGTAGATAGCTCACTCTTCTCCTACGTTTGTTCTTTTTGTGTAGGCTGCTAACTGGCTGCTCGCGGTGAGTCTGTTGATCAGTCGGTCGGTTGCCCTAGATGACGTCTGAGGGGGTCGGTGAGCTTGCGGCACAGAATGCGTGCATCTAATCGCCTCCAGTCTACGCTTGAGTCGGACGCATCTGTAGTGGCGGTCGTGACGCTTCTGGTAGTGGCCATCTGGGCGGTAGAAATTGGTGTCGTCGCCGTCGGTAGCAATGCACAAGGAGGCAAAGGGGAACAAGAAGGTGGTGCTGGCGAAGAATAAGCACAAGGAAATGAAAGAGACCGTGATTGTGGTAGAGAGGGTAATGGTGGTGGCAGTGGAGGAGAAGAAAAGCAAAAAGAAGGTAGTGGTGCTGATGTTGGTTGACAAGGAGAACCTGTCGAACAAATAAGTAATGGGGGTTGTGGTAGAGCAGAAAAGGGCACGCAACAACGTGTGTGTATGCGCCGTAGTGCCGAGTGAAGGAGAAAGGTGACAGCAAGACAAAAATAAAACAAAGAAGAACATGAAGGCACTGGTGATAGAGGAGGCGGCAACAGCAGCAAAGACAACAACAATAACAAGAACAACAACAACAACAACAACGATGCAACAAAAGAGCAAAAGAAAGTCGGCCGAAAGGAACACAGCAAAACACGCAGACAGAGAGAGAGATGGAGAGAAAGGGGATAAACACATTGCGAGAGAGAGGCAGAGGTGTACAGAAGGAGAGAGTGAAAGGGGACAATGAGAACCATGAGAGAGGGGGGGACACGTCGTGCCATTGTGGCGGCGCTCACAGGTAGAGTGTCGGGTAGGTACTTAAGTAGGTAGATGCCGCCTGAAATGGCGACTTCGTTTGGTTGGGCGTTCCTGCCGATAACCACCAGCCCACAGAACGGCTGGGAGACCTGCGCGACGATGCATTGGCTAGTGGGCTCGACAACAACAACAACAACGACAATGGCAGTGAAACACAAATATCAAACAAATTGATGTAGAAAAGGAACTAAAGAACGAACAAACAAGGCGAGAGATTGCGCCGTGTGTCGTCGGACTAGTAGCCGCACTCGATCATATCATCACCACCAGGCGGAGCGGTTGACTTTGTCATGTGAAGGGAAGAAAATAGCGACGGAACGGAAGGAAGAAGCGAAGGTAACAAAAGTGGGAAGATCTTTGTCGCACACCTGAGTGCACCGTGAGCGGGCTAGGGTAGATCATGCTGCTGCTGCTGCTGCTGCTGCTGCTGGTGCCACCACCACCACCACCGCTGTTGCCGTCGTCGTCGCTCTAACGACAGCGAACGGCATAGCAGCGGCAGCTGCAGAACCTGGAAGAGCTGCAGAAGTAGCCAGCAGAGAAAAGCCATTGGACGTAGGTAGCATCACGGTAGAGAGTCCAGTTCCCCGGCGCGGGAGTAGGGCGGCGACGCAGCGCCGCGAGAAGGAAGGAAACGAGATCATCCTTACCCTTACAGAGCAGAGCCTGGCAACGAGAGGAGAACGAGGGAAATTGTCCGCTTTCCCGCGCTACTGTTGCTGCAGCTGCTGGATATTGCAGGCTGGATCGTTTCTGCGCCTGTTGTTGTTGTTGCCACTCCTAATGTGTCTGTGCGAAGTTCAGGGCCCGACGACAGTTGAGCGACGACGTTGAACGATCCGTAAAGTACGGTAAGTAGATCGCGCGTCAGCCTCGCAACAGCGACAGCCGAGCTGCCTAAGCGGGTTAACTATCTGTCATGCATGGCGGGCCCGACCCCGAGAAGAAACGGAGCCCGATGACGAACCTGATAAATAAAAGGAGAAAAACGAGTTGAGGGATAAACGGAAAATAAACGGCAAATGACAATAACAAAGTCGAAGTTGTTTACCGACGTGAAGTTGTTGGCCTTGACCTTTCTCGTCTTGCCGCTGCTCGAAAGGAGGTATGGGCTGCCTAGTTTTGGCAACACTGCCGCAGGAAGGCCAGACCAAGCGCAATATACGTCGGCCTCTCCTGCCACAGATCCTGGGAATGCCTTGCCTTTCTTTCTCCTTCTCTCTTCCTGTTTCACCATTTCATCGCGCTTGGCAATTGCAATAATAATAATAATAATGCTGGATCCGCATGGTGTCGGCGCTCAGAATCGGCGGGTCGATATGCGAGCCACACATTTGCAAGGTCCGTGGAAAACCGGTGGCGAAGAATGGCCTCCGCCCATTAAGCTGCATCAAGCGCCAAGGTCGGGCTTCTAGGCACACCGAAATAAACGCAGTAATTCAAAGAGCTCTCCGGAAGGCGGGAACATCTAGCATGCTGGAACCCAGACTGGGACTCCATGATGATGAAAGGCCCGACGGTGTCACCATTCCGCAGTGGAAAAATAGCAAAGGCCTGGTTTGAGATGCGACAGTCCTATTTGTGTCACAGCGTCACCGAGGCGGGATGGGTTGCCGAGTGGCGTAAAGACACAGACTTAGAGCAGAGATATAGTTTCGTGCCAATTGCAATGGAGACAATGGGCTCGGCCAGCAAATAATAATAATCGTCGGACATGTGAAGCAAAAAATGGTCTTTTAAACTAGTTAAGATACATTTTCGACCTACTATTAATGTCCCTGAGATTGATTATTAAAGGATCTAAGTCATCTAAGTGTATTTAAGAAACACACAAGATAAACGCAGGACAACTTCAGAGGCAAAGGGGCATAAAAGCGAACATTCGCTGTGTTTTTAAGATATCGGCTCAACATTCGGGCGGGATCCGGCGAAATGCCAGATGCACCTAATTTAATAACTTTAAAATGCTAGCTTACGATGCAACCGTCGTTAACTTTCTAGCTTCTCCTATCGTCGGCGAATTTGAAGATGACAACGCACCCACCTCGCGGAAACCAATACACTGAGAAAATACTCACCAATCGGATACCCTCACAAACTCTGCTTACTTGCGTTCGAAACCATGGGTGCTCTCGACGTTTCAACCAAGCAGCGTATTTAGAAGGTTGGCAATTCCTTATCCGAAATAGCAGATCATCATTCTTTTAAAAGCCAAAACAGGTAAATGCGGCCTTCGTTTTAGGCGCCCGCATGAAGTAGTCTTCGCCCGTCTAGACGGAACTGATAGTTTTCATGCACGCACGCTGCGCACAATAATAACAATTTAAAAATGACTTATTAGGCAGGCCTGAATAACCTAGATATCGTAAGCGTTCCCGTGGGTTTATGGAGAACTCCACGTATGATGAAGAAATATGCTCTTCTGAGGGCTCGTACATGACTGATAAGTTTGCACCCAAATCATATCATATCACCTTTATTGAAAAAGGGGTATTACAATAGAAGCAAAGCCGTTATGAATCTGTCAACGACGTGCAATGCCCCAGGCAAATTAGTTGTTCACAACGTCCACACAAGCAACCTCGTGGAGGTGGATGGAGACGCCGCCCCGGATCTAAGTCTTGGTCTAAGAACAAAATACCTAGTAGTAAGATTCTAACGCGCTAGCTGTTTAAACATGCGGTAATCGGCATGGGATTGATTTTCGCTAACAGTAGGCAATGTGATACGCTTGCGTGGTAGACAACACCGACGAGCAACTCGTTTCACAAATTTATTCTGCACGCTCTGCAAAAAGTCAATATCTGTTTTTATAGAATGGCATCCATACGTGACAGCAATAAGTTCACTTTGGTACCACTAAGGTTTGATACAGCTTTAAGTACACATTATGATTTTGTATAATGAAGGACCGCATTATGAGATTATACATTCGAGACGCGGCTTTGACAACCTCGGCCATGTGAGGTTTAAACTTCATTTGGCGGTCGAAAATTACCCCAAGGTCTTTGTAGTGTGAGACTTCAGGAATGGGTTGGCCATTTAGCATATACTGAATAGTATCTGGCATTGTCTTGAGAACGGCGGGCTTGGAAGTAGATATTTGCATGCGGTTTTCGTACGCCTATAAGGATACGGTATCAATTGCTTTCTGTAGAATAGCTATGTTGTTGTCGTCTTTTGCCTCGACATAGATTTTAAGATCGTCTGCATACAGCTCATATGTAACACCAATATCTCGAAGCATAACCCCGAGATCCTGTACAAATATTGTGTACATTAGGGGGCCTAAGCATGAGTCCTGCGAAACACCAGATACACACCTGCCGACCGCGGAATAGCTATACTCAACTTTGACGACAAATGTACGGTCTCTCAGGTATGCTCTGCACCAGTTTATGATTCTGTAGCCGATACCTAACGCTGACATATTTGTCAGAAGAAGATGATGGCCAACGCAATCGAATGCACGTGAAAAATCAAAGTAAGCAACATGCAGAAGAATGTTGCGATAACGAGCCAGCGCCCAATCGTGAGCTACTTCCAGTTACTGGGTACTCGTTGATCGACCCTTTGTAAAACCATGTTGCGTGGAGTCCAACAGATCTTTAGAACCAAGAAATGTGTAAAGCGCAGCCACAATTATTTTCTCCATTACCAAGCAAGGAATTGAACACTGAGACACAGGTCTGTATTTTTCTGGCGCTGCACGAGAACCCTTTTTGTGCGTAATAATGGATTGCCGAAAGAAACTCGGTACTTCACCATTTTCGAAGGAGCGAGTAAATATCAATGATAATGATTCAGCCCAGCTGACAGCGAGCTCTTGGAATATAATTGGGGGAAGGTTGTCGGGCGTCCGCGAGTACTTTCTCTTAAGGCTGTTAAGGTGCATTACCTTCTCCTTGTTAAAAATAATGTAATTTATGAGAACGATCGGGATCTGATTAACGGTGTTGGGAATCCCAGACGGCTGAACATATACGTTCTCAAAATAATCTTCCATAGCGGCTGCTTTGTTGGTGTTGCCTGTGACCGTGTGTTTACATACATATTGTTTATTTCGCAATAACTTCGCATTTCAAGATGGTACATGATTACAATACAATCATCATTATATACAATTTTAACACTTTAGCGACCGTCCCACCGGGCAAGAAAGTGCAAAGACCGCCGATGCGACTGGCAGCTCGCTGCGTGACCGTGTGTTTGCCAACTATAAGTGGAGCCATTCCAGACTGCAGTGTTAAACGGCGGCCAGCATATCGAGAAAAGTCTTTGGCATTACGAATGTTTAGGTTGGCCCCCTCTAGCCCCCTTTTGCGGGTTGCGGCTCGTGCCAATTGAGTGGGTAAGCGCGAGTGTGCACGGGACGATGGCGTCATACTATGTAAGCGCCTAGATGCGTCCTCTATGAACATTTGCAAGGTAGATGATTTAGGCTTTCCTAATGGAGTAAACATCTCCATCAGAAATATGATGTCACTGGCAAAAGACGTGTATTGTGATTCGAAGCTTTGTTATAATATATTCGTTGTCAGTAAATAAAATGTCTAAAATGGTACCCGTGGTCTAGTGAGTACCTTCACAAGTTGTGATGAACCACTAAAACAACAAAAATAGCTAAAACTGTACTGTTTCGTTGTTTTACTTGAGGACATGTCAATACGTCTCCAATTAATGTCAGGTTGGTTGAAGTTTCCCGTCAGAATGACCGGAAAGTCTACTTGCAAGAGCTCATCAAGCAAACCACAAAGTGTAGTCATCCGCTCAACAAGTTATGCCGCAGATCGCGTAGGTGAAAAATAACAACAAATAACTTGGCACTTTTGATCTGTTCCACATAGTATGTCGATAGTAATGGTCTCTGTAGATTCATCCGTATTAGAAACTTCTATAGCTTGCAATTCGAATGTAGCGAGAATGCACACACCACCACCGCGACTGTTGCGGTCTTTACGGAAGACGGTACATCGACCGCCCAGCGACAGCTCGGCTGATGACCCATCAGCAGCACTTTGCGTATGGAGGTACAGATTTGCATCCGCAAGACTTTATCAGTGATTCAGATTGACTCTTCCGCAGAGATACTGGTCGAGGTGGCAATGCAGTCAGAACGTAGGAATGAGACCAGCAAAACAGATCGTTAAATTATAATTGGTGCGCAATGAACACCTGTTCTTAGCTGCTGCATTGTCTTGTTTTGTCGCGCTCCGCAAAAATGTGGTTTTGCTAGTTTGTTGCGCTCCGCAACATTCTGATTTTATTAATGGTTTTGCAGCGTTCACAGAGTGAATTTATACAGCGACGGATAGAGTACAACTTCCTAAACTTCCCAGATATCCCCCACTGTTTTTAACTGGCTTGGAAAACACTATTTTCCAACTTCCATTCGCGGAAGTGCCATACTCCAAACGAGCGCGTGCTTAAATACCGGCGTTGTTGTTCTTTTTAAAAATGGGAAAGTAGCACGCATTAAGCTACTACCGCAACAACCAACGTCGGTTGAGGTAATGACAAATGCAGCGGGAGACGGTCTCACAGATAAGGCCACCGGGGTAGTCTCAACACGTGTAACCATCAATTGCATCATTTTTACGCGCACTGCCTATCTGCCGCCAGCCAGACCCTCACACTGCAAATGATGAGTACAGATGAGCCCTCAGATACTATGGAGATCTCAGAAAAGATTGGCCGCACCGTTGTGATTATTCCAACTGGTGTTTTAGCTCTTCTGGCCAGAGACTTCAGTGTACTGTAGGCTTGATGCAGCGTTTAACTCTGATGTGGGTGGACCTGATCATAATCCACAGAGGGCTGAGCGTTCCAGTACGCGGTAGTGGTAGGGACTCGGTAAACGCATCGACGCAATAAAGTAAACGCGTGGCACTTCAGCCGCCTAGTAGAGATGTCCATCTAGGGAAAGTTGGTCATTAGAGTGGTGTGCTTCACATTGCTATCGTGCGAGAGCTTATGCTATGCAAGCCTCCATCCTTCTTAGAGAACACCCGGAGAAGAGAGACTTTTACTGTAGACACCGTCGCTCATCCCGAGAAAGTCTTGTTAGCCGATTGAAGTTGAAACCGCATTACAGTTACAAGGGCTAGACTTGAGCCTTTCTGCACCTTTAGAAAGAACTTGACGTTTTCTTGTTATCCACTTGCCTACGACCGTCTGTGCCAACTCTTTGTCGACACACTTACAACGACAAGTAGCTCACCCCTTTTCTCTTATGTAAGTTAAAAGTGCGATTGAGATGTTGAGGATCACGAAGGACCCGACCTCGTCCGGAATGAACAATAAAAGGCGACGGTCGTCCTATCGCTTCTTTGGAAAGCACTCTTTAATAAGTGCTTAGAAGCAGGCGAACATCCACCAACCTGGTCGGAATGCTTGCTTATGGGTTTTTCTTAAAGGCAAATGCAACCCGCTCTGTCCATCCTCTTGGCAAGGCATTGCAAACATGCAGCAAAGAACAAAAAATTAGACTTCGGGAACGGCATGGATTTCACGCAAGAGGTTCGACGATGAGCGCATCCCTGGAACTTCTAGACGGTAGGAGACCGTGAAGTGCTCGGTCGCCGTTAACCACCAAGCCTTGTACGCTCTATTTGTAGACTACAAGGCGGCGTCTGATACTGCCCTCAGAGAGATCGTCATGGAGCAGCTCGTGGTATATAGTAGAGTGTTGATGGATCTAAAAAGATTTTGGAGGATGCTCGAAGCATACAGCAAGACAGCGGTTTGACGGCAACAACAATAAGATCAGGAGCACCAACAGCAACGACAATAACAGCAGCAGCACCAACAGCAACAACCATAACAGAAGCAGCACCAACAGCAACAACAATAACAGCAGCAGTACCAACAGCAATAATAACAACAGCAGCAGCACTAACAACAACAATAACAGCAGCAACACCAACAGCAAAAACAATAACAGCAGCAACACCAACAGCAACAACGACGACGATGACTACGCCGACAACCCGGTGCTGAACAACCCAGCGGAAACGAGCTACGGAATGTTCAGGTTTGGAAATTAAATAACTTGAGTCAGAGAGACATGCAGATTAAAGCTGCCTATGTCTCATAACGTGAGCACACACACACTCGATGCTCTGCTCATATAGACACTACTACGCGGCGGGTACCAGCTGTCGTGCCTTACGATTCAACAAATTGGACGACGGTGTGCTTGAAGGTGACCTAGCTACAGTAATCGGTGATATTCGCAGAGTCCGGGACTTCGAAAAGGTGAGTGGTCCACTATCCCTAAATCCGGCGAAATGCGACGTCTACGTCACGGGGCCCGAGGATATGATCTTGCCGGATATTATATCGGAGCTATGTCATCTCCTTCCCGGACTTTGCAAGGTCGTCCAAAAGAGCGACATTGAGCTCCTCGGGGTTCCTTCCCTCTGCCAAGAGGGATTACCTGCGGCTTTAGACGCGTGGCAAGAGAGAGGCTTGAAGTAGCCGCCAGCCGTCTTCCATCGCTAAGATCTCATCGCGGAATATACCTACTGAGATCGTGCTTTTCGACGGTCGGGATAACACACTTGCTTAGAGGGGCCAATTGTTTCGACTTGACCGAGAACCTTCGAAAACTCAACAAGTGGATCTTGAAAACACCAGAAGTGCCCCTGAACGTACGGCTTTCATCCGATGCAGGTTTGCAGGCTCTACTTCTCATATGCTTAGGTGGACTGGGACTGCCTGACGCTGTAGCGTTGGCTGATCCTGCCGTAGTCTCATCTATGCCTCAAGAAGAGGCCAAACGGTTACTGGACGACACATGTAAAAGTGTCTAAGATAACACTTTGGCAGCCTTAATCGAGAGATTAGCGTCTCCGTGCGGTGTCATACCCACGAACACCTTTTTCCAGAAAGGCTGGTCGACCCCACTCCAAAAGAAGACATTCGCGCATCTCCTTGAGCAAGCCCTTACTACGATTGACAAGGCCAGGCTATAGGCGGTCTCCGCAAAATTTATTTAGCTTGCTTCGGCATTGCCGCTAACCGAAGCTGTCTATGCACGCGCCGCTTAACGGACACTGCTATCCTACACTAATATTTAAGCAAATAATATAAACGTTAGAGTTTATTATTTGCGCCCTAACTAAGAGGCTTGGTAACTACAGAGAAAACAAGGCATGACTGAGTAATCATCCTAATTAAGCGTATGTAGGACATGCTTAGTGTGGAACGTGAGATATCAATCTGCATTAAATCTCCATTAAACTAGGATTCCTAGGGGGATATACTGAGACACTAAATGTTGAAATAATCTAGACTGTGTGTGTACCTATCCCAATAAGACGCCTAAGGCCATCAGTAAAGGAACTAACTTGTTTCAAAGATTTGTCGCATGCACGAGATCATAGGAGATCGACGCGAGGCACAGGTTCTGAGGAAGCCTTTTAATTGTAGTGATAATAAAAGTATGATTTTTTAAAATACTACTAGTAACTTTTTAATATTTATTTTGTTACCAAATGACTGCCAGCCGGCAAGTGTACAGATTGCATTCTTTTAAGGCGATACGCTGCCTCAGGAGGAGCGCTGCGGATCGTTTTTCTCCGTTCGACTTTTTGATGATCTAGCTGATTATCCGTGTTATGGGCATGGCCTCCTGTCTTCCCACGCCTGATGTCTTAATTATATACGTATAAATTGGGTGCTGGTTCCTTAAAACTTCGTAACGACGAGCTTTTTGACCTACTTCACTGTGTAGACGAAACGGACTTAACTTGTCAAGCTTGAGCTATCTCCCAAAGATGATCTCCTATCTCCCAAATATGAACTGCGATTCATGAAAGAGTGCGCGACCCTTTGTCACCGAAAGAATGGCACGGCAAGAAGAAGGCCGCGTGGTAGCTAACCAGGGGCAGACGACGTGCATCCATTAAGACGGGACGCGCCTAGGTGCTCCCTGCCAGGAAGTAGCCAGGAGTTCCGAGCTAGCTTTGCGACAGGTCTGAACGTCTGGAAGCATGCCAGCGAAGGTCGCCATGGCACCTTATATCTCATCGTTCGCCATCCCTCAGTGAAACAGTTCGCACTTATTGGCTCTCATCTTCAGTCCTGCTAAAGCAGCTAGATGCCGTGTGGTTTGGGAAATTCGCGGCGACCACGCCCGGGTCAAGGGCGTTAAAATAATAATGTGAATCCCCTCAGGCAGTGGTCTACCGGGTCTGCTCTGATTATGTATTAAAGTTATGTTGTGTATAATGTATAAATAAACACTTAAACATGTGAATTACGAATGATTTCAGTAATGTGTCTTAGTCATGAAATGATACAAGCAGTACACCAGTGGCTAACTCGGTTAACAAATGTTACTAGTTTCACTTCTGAACAAAATATGTCTGCTCCCATACCAGAATTATTTTTAGTTCTAAGACTCTCAAAATAAGTACGAAGAGATCGGAATGACCCGGCATATATCGATTTACCTTTACAGTTCTGTTTTCAAAGCCTTATCACCCAGATTAGTTGACACAGTCGCATTTAATTACGGTACGAGTGCAGCAGGATTTTCACACGAATTGTTTGCCTACTTGCGTGATCCGCAGTTTAATTCGAAAACTATTGCAATAATAGCACAGCACCTATGTTCAGCATGTCGAACAAGGCAAAAGGCCGGATATGTCAGCTCCATCATTCTCCATCGCAGTAATTGTAAAATAAAACACTATAGTACCGCGAAAGGAACAGATGATAGATACCAAAGAACGCTGTTGTCAGACCAACATATGTATCGTTGTTGATTTGTCGCCTGGCACATCAACTGATTGAATTTCTATCGATTCGTACAAGCTCAACTATGCGTCGCTGTGTGTGTGAACGAAACGCTGAGTGAAAAACAGTCGTCATTCCTACCCACGTTGGGTCCAGATTGTTTTTCAGGGGACGGGCCCTTGCTCGCGGCACTAACCGCTCGGAACATGCCTCTGGCTCTCCGGGACGACGAATTACCTTACGAGTTTGAAAACGCCATAATAACTGGGCACGTGGCCATTCAACGCTGAAGGGCCGGCTGGCGAGGAGTACTTCTCCAGGCGCTTTGAGCCCGCGCGACGTGTTCGTGGTTAGCGAACCGACAGAGCGGACAATTGAAATCGTCTAATTATTGACCGCTCACTAGAGCCGAGGCTAGGTTGGGATCGTCATTCACCCAGATAGGCAAGGCCGTGCGATGGCCGATGGCTTAGAAAGTTAAACATTATCAGCTAAACAACATCAGTGTCGTTTGTTGTACCAGCCGTTTAGTGCAGTTCAGTTGTTTGTGAAATACCATTGTCTACTACGTAAATGCACAAACTCTGCATGTCACCTGTAAATCTCACAGCAGCGATGCTTCTGTTGGTTGTACTGGAACGTCATAATAATCTTATATCTAGTACCATATTTCGTTGTTTTATAATTAATGATGACAATTTTTACACGAGGCTTTATATTAGTTTGGTTGTACCCAAGTTCATCTATTGCTGTGGGTTTTAACGGCCTTATTAAGACAAACACATTGAAGCAATGGAAAGTGTACAGAGGAGATTCCTTCGTCGTGTCTCGTTAAGGTGTAACATTGTGATAAGCCCTATTCGGGAACTGCAGTCCAGAGCGGATTGTCGCATGTTCAATCGTAGTATTAACTCATTAAATACATCAAACTATTTTACCATTCGGTTAAACAATCTTAGAAGCGGTAACACCATCTCGTCAAAACAAATTGTCAAGACAGATCGTGTAAATAACATGTTTTCGTGGCGGATGGCAAGGGCACTAAGAACTTGAAACGCTAACAGCGCAAATGTGGCACACAAGTAAACTACTGTATGTATCTAGGTAACGGTTTGTAAAATGTAAACAATGTCCCCCCTTTAGCGAAATAAAGGTGCATTTGAATTGAATTGAATACGTTTTTCACTTGTAATCAGTGTAGACCACGTTACGATTATTTAAAACAAATAACACATGTTGACTCTTCTGCCAACCGTATGGGATCAATACGGTGAAAATGTTCTCGCAGAATTGCGGCTAATTAGGAGCCACCGGGAGCTACACCCCACGCCACGCGACACATTTTATAGGAACGAATTCTTTTGTCATTCGTGCCCTTCCATAGACACCGGAATAATCTACTGTCCTCAGGCCCGAGGTCAATCTGCAGATATACCTTGCTGATATCGGTTGAAACAGCAATCGAGCGTGCGCGAGACGTTAACAGTAACTTCATCATATCGAGATTGAGATTAGAGCCGACTAGAAGATGGTGATTGAGAGAACATTCTTCTGGTTCGGCACTGCTGCAATCAAATACAGTTCGAGACATCTCGAGGGCGCCGACGCAATGGTGAAGCATATAGTAAATTCTGTCACTCTCAGGTGGTGCCTCAGCCTGGAAGTTAGACATTTGCGCCACTATCGACGATACGAATGTTACTGAGCTACCCATATCCAGAAGCAAGCGTATCAATTTTCTATCCTCGCCGTTGATGAGATACGCGGAAGCCATGTAGAGAACAAAAGCCTGCCAATGAACCAGGGTTCGCGGACACCGCTGCTGAGACCTGTGTGTGTTCACCAGTCGTTCTGTGCATAGACGTGAAATGTCGGTGCGATTAACAAGTATCACAATGCACCCGTGATTTAAAATCCCACAGTCATTGGTCTGCGCGGAGGTATCTATCGATAGCAGCGTTTGTTTTTAGTAAGGATTTGAACACACTGAGAGGCGCTGTACATCGAAAAGTTAGATGATCAGAAGATTTACAGAAAAAGCACTCCCGATGTGCTCGTTGTTGTTGTTGTTGTTGTTGAGGTGATTGATGCTGCAGTTGTTGATTGCATTGCTGTGGCTGCTGCGTTGATGCTGGTGCTGTTGTCCCTTAACACTGTAGAAGCAAAGATTGATTGCGAGATATCGAATATTGAGGTCTGATTATCTCCCTCTTGTCGTGTCGCTGACTGCTGCTGCCCCCTCCAGCATCGTGGGCTGGCCGCTCAGAAGGAGCAGTGGTCTAAAGGAGTGCCATGTACTCCTTATGATCAGCAAACCGCCGAAAGAACGCCAATAATTTATCGGCATTTTTAACAGCGGCATCCTGAACACTGGTCTGCTGGCTATTCATGAAGTCACCCACACCTTCAACTATACTATCTGTGGACTCGCGGTCGTTTTGATGGTGGCGAATGTTCATCAGGTCGTAAAAATGTCGCTTACGAACAACGTCGACCTTAGCATAGTTCTTCCTCGGCAATTGAAGCGCGAGATCGGAACTGTTGTCACAAATTTCGAGCGAAGCCACGAGCTCCTTCGGTTCGTCTGTCAGTTGTTTCGAAGGGCATATTAGCTTGTCTGTTGGGGGCGGCGTCGGACCGACGGGCAATCCAATTTTCAAATCGGCTAATGAACAACTGATATTTTGATACATTGCCACCATCGATCTCAGGCGTCAGATCTACGCAGCAAGCCAAACTGAGGATTAATGTTGCTGTTGGAGCTGCCGGCGCAATCGGAGCCACCTACGGCAACGAAGTATAGGGCACTGCTGAACTTCTTCTTTTCCTCCTCTAACATTACATCATTCGCAAACACCTGTAAATCTAGTTCTCGTATACGTTGATAAGGTTTTTCACAACTGATATCAAGTAGTCCACTGTCAAATTTCCGTTGGTTGGATTCACTCACACAGCTTAAGAGGCGACATAATCAAACGTCTTCGAGAAATATTTTTTTATTTTATTTATTATTTTTTTTTATTTTTTATTAAGCCTACCTGCCTCGGTCGGCATAGCTTGTGTAAACGCTAGAACAAGTTGTACTAGGTTGCCATCGCTGAGGGGACACCAGTACGGCAGGCCAGAACAGCCACTTTGGTCGGCAAACGTCACAGACAAGACACAAGGATCTCGGTCACGGCACCAAATTGTTGACTATCTTGTCAACCGTAAGTTCTCGTCTATGTCGCTGTTGCCCCGAATTGCCGTACTTTCTAGTAAAAGAGAGAAATACTTACACTCCCGCCGCCCGCGATTTTCGCGCGAGCCTATGACGGGAGTGCCCGCCAGCCCGAATAGACAGGCCAGCAGCTCCCCCACCCTCCCCCCTATCGAGGTTCGGAATGGAGGTACCACACTACTCCACCGTACCGATTAGATTCATTCACCTCGCGATTCCGCGTTACACCTCAGAATATACAATACCCACCATTACAGGGTGCTCGACCACTCCAAGGTAGGGTTACACCGCAAAAACGGTGCCAGAAAGTCCTCTCGACCGGTGGTCTGCGTTCATGTGGCCACTTCTCACTCATTTTGCCTATTAAGCCAAGGCAGCAGGCGTCCCGGACGGTACCACCGGGTGTCGCCCGGAAGACAAAAAGACACACGTACTGTCTCTTACTTAGCTACCGTCTCTCTGACGGTTGACTGTGCAGCCTTTATTGCTGCGATGACGATAGAGACGTGGTGTTGGTACGACTGAGCTCGATCAGGTTTTGCCACGCGAACTGAAGACGGCCATTGACCATTAGTTGCCCGCGCAAATGGATAGATTTCAAATAAAGGTACGAAACAACGGCGGCAGACTCACTGTCGGCATGCAACAACATATGCACACTCTTTGTGCATATGTTGTATGCAGCACAATATTGCATATGCCGTTGCTTGTCGGGAAAGCTGTTACCCATAGTTATAGATCAAAAGCGCCTGAAATCGTGTAAAGCTCATCTCGTCAGCACGCTTACGCCACTCCACTTTGGCCACTAGTTAAAATGGAAACACAAACTATATTAAAACATTTGTTGACGGTATGAAACGGCGACTCTGGTGCTTGTAGTAGTTAACTAATTTATATTGACGCTCACTGAGTTTGCCTGAGGCTGGTACAATGGCATCATTGCATACGCATTTATATTATACATAGAGTGCAGTAAATTCATATAATTAAAAGTTGTAAAATGTTTGTGATTATTCTCTGTGTGCCAATGAAAACCATACTAATAAAACATATATATATATATATATATATATATATATATATATATATATATATATATATATATATATATAAATATATATATACATAAATATATATATATATATATATGGCTTTTCGGAAGTGGATGACTACCAAGTCGCTGAGGCTGCTTCTTTGGAATTGTGAGGGACTTAGGTGAGCAATAGACCGAGCTCCAGTTGACATGCTTACGTCGGTGGACATTGCACTCCTTACGGAGACTTACTATCAAGAGAAACTGCGTATAGATGATATGTAATTTTCTACCTTTTCCCAAATCTGTACTTCGCAGAGGTCGCTGACACGGTGAGTTCTTGTATAGGATATCAGGTTTGACCTGTCTATGCCAATCATCGTCGGTGGTGACTTCAATGCCCATATTTATGGTGGGGCCACTAACGAGAAAGGAAAGGTGCGGTTGCAATTGAGTTAGTCTAAGATTTGCAAATGCATGCGAAGACCAGACGTATGCCCGTCTATGACCACAGTGCTATGACCACAAACGCGAATACGCTAGGCTGGAGGAAATCCGAGTGCAGAACGGAAGCTCCCGGCGTACGTTGTGCGACCTTGTAGGGGGGGCGAACCACTTGCTCAGCGACGAAGAGGTCACCTAACCGGTCTTCTCTATAATTGCGAGATGGTACGCCTGGATGATCTTCTGAAAATTGATTATAAAACGGAGCGAGTACGTGGTCGATCAGACACTTCCGCCGGAACAATTCGACTTCCGGAGAGTTCGAGGAACGCCTGATGCAATCTATGTGCTTCAGTCAAAGGTAGAACGAGAGAAAACCCGGAAGCCAATTGTACGCAAGTAGTTATATGTTTAGACTGTGGTAAAGCACCTCGAGATCTCCCGGTGAAGTCATTCAGACACGCGTGTGTCCGTGGCCCTCTTTTTAGCGTAATTCCGAGCTTGTTTGATGATGACACCTTACTTTTTCTATATATATATATATATATATATATATATATATATATATATATATATATATATATATATACAGGGTGTCCCTATTTGTGTGGCCAAAACGCAAGGATATGGTCAAACTCGGTGAGAAAATCATTTTTGCCAATTCGTGGAAGCCGGGAAAACGTTTTGTTTAGGAGTGAGGATGAAATTTATAAAAAGCAGTTATTCTGTCTTTTTTCTCCTACATAGTTGTGCAAAATCTACGTTTGCGGGAGAACCAGTCAACGCACAAAGGAACCGATCATACCGGCGTGTTTGGCGGTCAAAATTGTCAAAATTCTGCACAATAAAGTATACATTACTAGCTTGCGTAGCAAAAAGCGAATAGCCAGATTAAGGAAAGTCATAAAAAGTCAAAATGTTACGTTAACGCTTTTTTGTGCAACATCGTAATTTTTCCATTACGACCAAAAATGCACGTCCAAAAGACTACTCTCAAGCAATAGCAGATTTAATGCCCATCATTTTCGTATCAAGGTGATGGTGCTGCGTTACGTAGTTGTCAAGTCACTAAGCTTTTTCGACAGTCATAGTTGTTATGTTTTACGTGCAAGTTTTCACGTTCAGAACCGTAAAAAATTGCCAAGGCGTTTCCGCCCCCTCCTTCCACTAGGAAAATGTATTCTCTTGTTGAGTTCTACCAAACCTCAAAATATGTACCTAACTTTCAGATACGCCCTATGGAAATATGCATGCCTTCGCTTTCGATATGGCTATCGAAAAAGCTTGGTTACTTGGCAACTACGTAACGCAGCACCATCACTTTGGTACGAATGTAGTGGGCATTAAATTTGCTATTGCCTGAGAGTAGTCTTTTGAACGTACATTTTCGGTCGTAATGGAAAAAAATACGATGTTGCACAAAAAAGCGTTAACGTAACATTTTGACTTTTTATGACTTTCCTTAATCTGGCTATTCACTTTTTGCTACGCAAGCTAGTAATGTATACTTTATTGTGCAGAATTTTCCGCCAAACACGCCGGTATGATCGGTTCCTTTGTGTTGACTGGTTCTCCCGCAAACGTAGATTTTGCACAACTATGTAGGAGAAAAAAGACAGAATAACTGCTTTTATAAATTTCATCCTCACTCCTAAACAAAACGTTTTCCCGGCTTCCACCCATTGGCAAAAATGATTTTCTCACCGAGTTTGACCATATCCTAGCGTTTTGGCCACACAAATAGGGACACCCTGTATATACATATATATATATATATATATATATATATATATATATATATATATATATATATATATATATATACATAGTACTGCGGGAGTAACTATGACTCTCTTACCGGCCTTGGTCCGCTGGTGCGTGACTGCCACGCGCTGCGGGGACCTTCACTGGCCCACTTGTAAGTTAGTCAGACGGTACAAACTCCCGAAACCGACACTCCCGTGTTTTAAGAACTAACCGGGGGGCAAGGCATACGATAGATTTGGGTGTCAACGAATTTATATTGTCATCCTGTCGTGGCCCATTCGAGGGCTGTTAAGGCTACTGCCAATACGGGGGACTCGTGCTGCATAGAAGTCCCCCGGGCTGGACGGTTAACGCCCCGAGTGACACTCGGTGGTACCGTCCGGGACGCCTGCTGCCTTGGCTTAATAGGCAAAATGAGCGAGAAGTGGCCACACGAACGCAGACCACCGGTCGAGAGGGCCTTCTGGCCCCGTAGTTTACGGGGAACCCCTGCTCTGGAGTGGTCCGATGCCCTTCGGGGAGAAGGTATATTCCGGGGTGTAACGCGGAATCGCGAGGTGAATGCGTCTAATCGGTACGGTGGAGTAGTGTGGTACCCCCATTCCAAACCTCGATAGGGGGGAGGGTGGGGGATCTGCTGGCCTGTCAATTCGGGCTGGTGGGCACTCCCGTTCGGGTCCGCGCGTATTAAATCGCGGTTAAAGGGCGGGAGTGTAAGTATTTCTCTCTTTTGCTATATATATATATACATATATATATATATATATATATATATATATATATATATATATATATATATATATATATATATATATATATATATATATATATATATATACGAGTACATATATATATATATATATACAGTCACTGAAAAAAATATAGGGCCACCCATGTTTGCCACATTTCACGCATTTATTATAACCAATTGTGTAAAGATCATAATGATACATGCTCACAGAGTAACAGCGGATACTTTTATCGACATTTGGAGTATCGGGTTACCTTAAAACACGAGATTTCGACATTTGGCACAGCTACGCTGCGAAAAAATTATAAAGTCACCACCAAGATGCATGTCTTAGCGAGTGAATTGAGTGGAATAACAACGTTTGGGCTCATTTCACGGCACCTAACAACTATACTTAATATTTAGTGAACTTCCCATTACGTCGGATAACTTCAAAAATGCGGTTTGGTATAGTGTTGAACAAATTTTGGATGACGTCCTGCGAGAGCTCGTCCCAAGCCTTCACAATTGCTTTTTTTAGTTCTACCTGGTTCGAAAATTGTTTTTCGTCGGTGTAAACCTTTCGGGCGAGCCAGCCCCATACATTCTCGATAATATTAA
Source organism: Dermanyssus gallinae (assembly GCA_003439945.1). Lineage (NCBI taxonomy): Eukaryota > Metazoa > Arthropoda > Arachnida > Mesostigmata > Dermanyssidae > Dermanyssus > Dermanyssus gallinae. The sequence goes on along the minus strand of QVRM01004299.1, from coordinate 410,970 downwards.
GATCAGGTGAGACTGCAGGCCAGCGTAGGACCTCAATGTGGCGTTGTTCGAACCAGCTTTTGATCAGCCTGGCAGTGTGAATCCGGGCGTTATCATGTTGAAAAACAAAGTCGGGTCCTCCCATCAGCTCAAAATGTGCGGATTGCTCTTCTAGTAGATCCCTATAGCGCGTCGAATTAACACAACCGTCTAAAAACACAATCGGCGACCTTGTATAATACCCGACAGCGGCCCAGATCATCACCGAACCGCCACCTGAGTGCCGTTTTGACAAACATCGTTCTTCCTTGCGCACATCGTGGAAATAAAAGTTAAATCCATCCGGTCCATCACAATTGAACTTTTTTTCATCCGAAAAGAGCACTCGGTGCCATTCAGTGGTCCATGACATCGTAACCTGGGCAAAGTCGAGACGAGCTTTTTGATGCTCAGCGGTCAATCGTGGTTTTCTCTTAAGTTTTTTTCTCGTGAGCCAAAGTGTCTTCCTGAGGAGGTTTTGCACATTTCGCACGTTCGTTTGCACACCGGCCGCCGCCGCAATTGCCTTTGCCGAGAGCGCAGAGTTCGAGGCTATCTTCAAAATTGCGCGCTTGTTTCGTTCCGAAATGGCATTTGGACGCCCCGGACTCTTTTTTACGCCGTATTTTTCACCCAAATTCACGAAGTTGTTCACTACTTGGCGAGAACGCCCCAATCGACGGGAAATTTCTCGATTAGAGAGGCCGACATCCTTATAAGCCTTGATTTGGGTCTTTTCGTCACTCGTGAGACGCCGACCCAAACCCATCGTTTCAGCACAGAAAAATTTCTGGTAGGAGGTCTGCTTTCGTTTCCGTCGAGCCGTGAAATGAGCCCAAACGTTGTTATTCCACTCAATTCACTCGCTAAGACATGCATCTCGGTGGTGACTTTATAATTTTTTCGCAGCGTAGCTGTGCCAAATGTCGAAATCTCGTGTTTTAAGGTAACCCGATACTCCAAATGTCGATAAAAGTATCCGCTGTTACTCTGTGAGCATGTATCATTATGATCTTTACACAATCGGTTATAATAAATGCGTGAAATGTGGCAAACATGGGTGGCCCTATATTTTTTTCAGTGACTGTATATATACATATATATATATATATATATATATATATATATATATATATATATATACATATATATATATATATATATATATATATATATATAAATTTGTTTCACTCATATTAAGTATGCATATAACATTAATACTTAGATTGTTTTCAGCTGCTCTCGGCACGCTCTCCGATCGAGCGAAGCCGACGCATGACACTTTGTACACATTTGAGAACGCAGTCGACAGATGCACTCTGTGTAGTCTCGTTAGTTTTCGAACAGATCACGTGATGATAGCCATAAACAATGCATCTGGTATAGGCGTGGCGATTATCACATGCAAGACTGCAGCAAAAAAAAACTGAAAATATCCAGGTCTCCAATCTCTTGTCGGCTTTGCTCGACATTAGTTTTCCATTCCGAGACAAAGCTTGCGAATGGTACTGTTCCGTCGGCGTCTTCAACCTCAATTAAATTATCTCAACCGCCGGAGCACAGCCTGACATTATTTAGGTAGACAAAGCGGCTTCTTACCCGCATTGACAAGCAAAGTACTCGCTTCACGTACATTGTGAAACACCCTGCAAGCAAACCAAAGTTTGGCCGAGTGATGGATTACCGTCGGGATGGTCAATCGCCGCGTACCGCCTACCTCTCCATAAAGCGAGGCTAGGGCTCTGCGCACTGTCTCGACAATGTGCGCAGTGAAGATCGTTCCAGTATAATGGAGCCGGGGCCTCAGATAACGGAAAGAGTTGACGAATTCCAATGATCGGCCTCCGCGACGTATAACGTTTTTGACAGCCAATGACAGCCTTTCTAAATTTCACAACCTTGCGCGTAATATATGATACTTTAAAAATATATATTTATAAATGAGTAGGATTGTGAGGCCCAAGATATTACGACGCAACGGGTTAGCATAGCCGCATCCAGCCGATACTGCTTTCTTTATCAAAAACGTGCTGCAGCAGTTCAAGTATCGCAAAACTACAGTTCATAGATAACTCATCTGTCGATGGGAACTACAAATGACGGATAGTACCCCCGACTTCATCCGGATATGATGCATTGGAGAGGTTGTACAGGATTAATCGGCACGTAGTCCTGGTAGGCTAAGCTGAGCGCAAAACCCAGCAAGTTCTCAAACAAACTGCGCATTAGTCGCCTTAGTCGTTGAGTACTCGCGCTTCGTAAACTCTTGTTTTTAATTTTTAAAATGGTTGTTAAGTTATATTTAAATTGTTTTGTTTCTATATATTGAAGTGTAATTATACTTGGCAAGGTATATATATAAAAAAATATACATATATATAAACAACTTATTGTTTTATTAAGGATGCAAGTGGAGCGACAATTTTCTCCCGAGAACGTGTGCACTGTAAATGTTACTCAATCTCGTATAGGGTATATATATATATATATATATATGGTACAATGCTATCTTGGCTTTACGTCGCTACGACACCACCCGATCTAATCCGGCCGGAGTAATCTCAGCCGATCCAAACATTACAAACTATCCTTGGATAGCCTGGATATACTTAGTAAGGAAGTTATAAATAATAATAAAACCTACGCTTAAATCCAGTCCAGCTCTATATGCTGTGTCATATGCAGTAGCGCCTCATTCAACCATATTCAATCATTCAGCCATAGGGTAAGGAAAGGCCTTAGTCCCGCGGCGACCTCAGCGAGTGTCCCATGACAGAGGCAGAGTTCCCCATCTGTATGCCTAGGGAAAGCGCTTGGCGAAGAAATGTCCCAGCCATACGGTCTCCGATAGCAGCATTCAGCTGGTTGTTTTGCCAAAAATGTATCGTTATAGGTCACAGAGCCGTCCGTCGTCTCGAGCGCAAGAAGAACGGTCGGCTGGAAGGCTCCGGGACCGACTGTTGAGTGGGTTTAAGAGAGTCGCTCACGGTTGTGTCTCAAGCCGTGGCGCGTCCCTAATTTGAACGGCTGCATAGCCGTGTCATCCGGGCGTTTTCCGTCTAAGTCTTGGACGCCTGGCGTCTCAGGAATGCACGCAGAGCCCGCCCGGATCGGAGCGCGGCTGCAACTATATTGTTGACGGCAGCAGCTCTGTTTGTCCATTGTTGTTGGGGCAAAGCAAGCAGACGTCTGGCCTGTGCCGGTTCGCCGTCCGATCAGCCAAGTATCTAGCTCGGTTTTCGTGCGCACAGCAACAACAACTACATCAACAGGATAACAACTTTGTCGCAACAACAGTAACACTAACCAAAAATAAAAAAATAATGCTGGCTAGATGCGTTTAAACACTATATATATGCGTAAAAAAAGAATGGTTATATATTAGACACAATGTTTCCTATATATACAGGATGCATCATAACAATATGTACGTATTTTGCGGCTTGATAGAATTCGGCTAGAATATAATTTTTCCCCAATTGGAAGAGGGTGTGGAAACGTCTTGTTTAGGAGCGAGGACGACATTTATAAAAGTAGTTATTCTGTCTTTTTCTCCTACATAGTGGTACAGAATTATGTTTGTGGGAGAACCAGTCAACGCACGAAGAAACCGATTATACTGGCATGCTCAAAAGACTATTCCCAAGCAATACCAGATTTAATGTCTATCATTTTCGCACCACAGTAATGATGCTGCGTGGTTGCCAAGTAACTAAGCTTTTTCGACAGCCATATTGAGAGCAAATGGTCGCATACTTGCATATGGTGTATAAAAATGTTAGGTACATATTTTGAGGGTTGGGAGAACTCTGCAAGAAAATAAATTTTCCCAATGGAAGGAGGGGGCCGAAACGTCTTGGTAAAATTCTACGGTTCTGAACGTGAAAGCTTCACTGCAAAAGGCTGTCGAAAAAGTTTCGTTACTCGGCAACTACGTCACGCAGCACCATCACTTTGATACGATGATGATAAGCTTTAAATTTGCTCTTGCCTGAGAATAGTCTTGTAGGCGCACATTTTTGGTCGTAATGGCCAACTTTTGCGGTTTTGCAGGTGATAGCGTTAACGTTAGACGTAACACACATCGACTTATTATGACTTCCCGTAATCTGGCTATTCGCCTTTACTCACGTAAAATAGCAAAGTGTTCGCCGAACACGCTGGTATTCCCGCAACCGTAGATTTTGCCCAACTATGAGTACGAGAAAAGGGCAAAATGGATACTTTTATAAATTTCATCTTCAGTCCTAATCGAGACGTTTCCTCCACCTCCTCGCATTGGGAAAATGATTTTCTTACCGAGTTCTACCAAACCTTAAAATACGTGCATATTGTTCTAATACACTATTTATATATATATATATATATATATATATATATATATATATATATATATATATTATAGATAAACATATATCTATATATATATATATATATATATATTATAGATATACATATACCTTGTGCGTGTGTGTGCGAAAAATAAGCATGCGAGCATGATCTGTAACAGCCGACAACAAATGAACCGCTCGCCAGATCTATTTTTTAATACCTTCTCACTGAATGATGTTGTTCGTGTGCAAACAACGACGCAAGATTGCGTCCTGAGTCAGGGGATCTCGACTGTTGCTGCAGCTGCTGCAGCAGCAGCAGCAGCTTCTGCCACGACGATGACGACGCAAGAAAAAGAGACGAGCAAAATATGAAGGGAAAAACGAGAAAGAGAAAAACAGAGGAATAACAAAAACAAAAAGGATAGGAAAATAAGTAGAATCAGAAGGCAACCTCGCTGATGTATAGGCATGGGCGATACGATGGGCCTGGCCTCGGTGGCATTGGCTCTCTCTGGCAGGCAGCAGCGAAGCTCGCTGTTGACGTGGCCGGTGGCCTTGCTGCTCTCCAGCTGGTCAACGGATCTCGATCTGTCATCAGAAGCAGTCGCCGTTTGTAAACGAAGCGAGCGTCGTCCTTGCGCCAATCACGCGATGTGGCCCTGCCTGCCTATCAACGAATGTATGGATGGATCTATGGATGAATGAATGAATAGCTAGTTGGCCGGTTGGCCGGCCTGCTGGCTGCACGTCGCATGGGGGGGTGTGCGTTGCCATTGCCAAGATCGAAGAAGCGGGGAGGGGGGGGGGGGGTACATACCAGTAATGGCTGTAGCAACAACAACATCAGCAGCGCCATCAACATGCTGCCACAGCAGCCGCAGCAGCAGCTCTGTTTGCCCATCATCAAGGCAAGGCAAGCCGACGACCGACCTCTGCCGGTTTGCCGTACGCACAATAATGACGACAACAACAATAATAACAACAGCAACAACACCTACTACTACTACACAAGAACCAACAATAACCACGACAGCGACAATAGTAGCAGAAGCAACAACAACAACAGCAACAACAGCAACGGCGACGACCACAGCTACGAAGACAACGACAAAAACAGAAAATAAAACAGAACAACAACACCAACGGACACTTCTTCTTCTACGATAACTACTGCTAGAGCAAACAAGAACGACCACCAAATGATGCTAAACGAATACATCTCGGACATACCGCAGTTCATATCATGAAGCAGGACGGCGTGTGCACACAAAGCTAGCCATAAGAGTATGGCAACAGAAAGCAGAATTAAGCTTAAACCAGCGTTTCGAACGTCAGCGTTAGCGTACGATCAGCAGTGGCTGTTGCCAGGTTGCCGCTACGGAAATTGCTGTTGCAAGCTTGCGTGCTTGCAACATCAATTCTCGTAGCGGCAACAGCAACAGCAGCAGCAAAGAAAACCATAAAGGAGATACTCAGTCATCCCCTCAGTTCCTCGCCACCCCTTCCCAGTGTCAGCTAGCATGGCCACCAGTACTATCACGCCTATGATAGCTTTACCATTACTACTGCTACTTCTACTACTACTACCGCTGTTGCAATCTATGTTGAGCATCTAATAGCTAACCCGGCTTGCGGCTTGGCGACAACAAGCTCCCAGCGGGGCCGCTGTCATTCGCACAAATCCCCACATAAAACCCCCTGCGCTCGGCCCGCAGAACGGCCGCAGCATACTGGGGCCACGCTCTTCCCATACGTATTGAGTAGAGCAGGACAATGCCAACGTGGTCAGAGATGGCACGATGGTGTGCCACCCTCTTGTACTCTAGTGTACACATACACATGTGCACCGCTGTGCAGATTTACCTGGTCATGCTGTCACTGTGGGTGAGGAAGGAAGTCGCGATGCTCAAAAGTGCCGTCCAGTCTCTAAAGTAATCACAGCTTCATGTATATATATATATATATATATATATATATATATATATATATATATATATATAACAACCAAAATTGCAAACAGTTAAGCGTGTCTTTTTTGGAATAACGTTGCGAGATATCTAGGGACGCGAATGGAGTGGGCGCCTGCGCATGACTTAGCAGAGAAGCAGGCAGTTTTGTATGTCTCGTCCAATTGACGCGGCAGTGCTTGTGAGGACATCATGGCCTTCCTATTGCAAAATTCGACTATTGAGAAGCAGCGAGGTGTTATCAGATTTCTGACTGCGGAAAGTGTTTAATCGGCCGATATTTATCGCCGGTGGTATACGGGGAAGACTGTATGTGCGTCAAGTGTGGGAAAGTAGAGTACCCATTTTCATGAAGACCAGGAGTATCAGAGTGATAACCCGACCTCGCAGGCAGGATTGAGTGCCTTCGTTCCCGCCTGATCAGAATAAACCTGCTCAGTCCCTACTGCGTCAATAACCTGTTAAGACCATTCCTGGATTCGGCAAGGATCGTCCACATCCTCCGCAAAGCAGACGTGGACGAAGAAAAGCAGGAACTCTCTCCCTTGGACTCGAAAGTCTGGGAATTCGCTCTGCAGAAGAATTGGCAGCCAGCTGCCTCGTTGCACGCCTCAGGTTGCCTCGTGCACGTCTCAGAAGACACTGTCCGGCACATCAGCCCGCTCGAGGCCCTGCAGGCTTTCGACGAAGCCAAAAGGTTTATCGGTCGAGAGTCGAGGGCCCCGTAGGCTGATTGTGAGGCAAACAAACATGACGGGTCCTACGTCCACCTCATTGTATTTCAGAAGTACCAGCGCTTACTTTCTGACGCACTAACTACCGGTATCGGTGCGGAGCACAGGTAGACATCTGATGGACCCATGGGCAGGCTGCAGAGTTGGCTGCACGCCCGGGTACCCCGCTGTTATAACATAAGAGCGGCCCCTCGCAATCTTTTGCGACTTGACCCAGGATGCCGCACTTATGACAGCGTTTAACTGTGAGCGCTTCAAACGTACAAGATCAACCCTGAAGTCCAACTCTGGCAGTTCTGGCATGTCGGCACGTTGAACCACTCTAAGATTGCACAGGCCAGAGCCGACCACCGACCGTTGGCTCTTTTCTGTGGTTCGTCTACAAACAAGAGGCCAGAAACGCTAGGCGGCCGCATGTCCCCGCCGTTGCACCCCAATGTCCTTCACGTTGTAATGTCCACATACTTATACGCGTTCAGATCGTCTCGTGTTTCGCAGTTCTTGATAAGATCATTTCTGACCATTATCCTTCTGTGCGTACTTAGCATATCGGGCGTGCGCTGACTGGGCGAAATCCCGTCACTTGTCAGCGAGCGAATCGGTTTGTTGGCGTTCATCGGCATCCTTCATCTTCTCTGCCCTTACCATATATTTGACTACAAATCTCAGCTTTTCAGGCTAGCTCTTGACAACGGTATGCATATTCTTCGAACTAGCAGTGACCTCATATATGCCTTCTATTATACGCAGTGCTTGCATTAAACGAGGACACTTCGGTTCATCCACCTCGTCCAAGTTTTCTTTCGGTCCGCGGTGATTATTGCCGATTTGACTTGCTTGTTGCATTGTACGGCTCTTTGCGTACAGGCGAGCGGCACGCAAGCACTGCCAGCCCAGAAGGGTAGTTACTATATAAGGATTTGTAAATACATATGTATATATATATATATATATATATATATATATATATATATATATATATATATATATATATATATATATATGCTCATTCGGCAGTAATCTCGCAAAAAAATATTTGTTGTTGGGCTTTCGAACCTGAAAAGGAGAAGAAAAAGAAGAAATTATGCATAAGAAAAAAAACACGAGTAAAAAAAAAATTTAAAAGAGTGCCTGGTTCTGGCTTTAGACTCGGGACCACCAGTATCGTGTTTGCTAGATAGGGAGTGGCGCTACCTACCCGGCTACGCCCTCTGTCTAAAAACGATGCCATCAAATAAAGTCATTGGCTAACCCCAGGTGATGTTCACGGTGATGATGACCGAGATAGCAACAGCACAAAATGACCATACTGGAATAATAAACAACAGCTCACTGCTTCTGTTGTTCAAAAACAATACAGATATATCTGTCAGCTAACGTGGAAATTGAACGTACGGATCCCCTTGTACAGACAAGTTTGTAGTGATAAGCTGAAAATGTCTCTACAGCTATCTCTTACGCAACTTGTCTAGGGTCTGCAGAAAAAACGCTGCCTAATGCTGTACCGTTGAATAAATAACTTCCAAGAGCGCATTAGTTAAACAAAGGTGCACTAGAGTAAGAAGCGCCGAACTGATACACAAGGACTGGCTTCGTCCTATAAGTTGACAGCCGTTTTCTGGAGCTTTGGGTGACACAACCGTTTCGTTCGAATCGCGATACACTGCTACCTGAAGATCTGAGTGCGCGAGATGTTTCATGAGATCTCGCCGGAGTGCAAATGTAAACTCTGTAGCGTGTGATCTATACCCTCAGCGTTTAGATAGCAGCTCAGCGATATGTGACTGTCAGCGTTGCCAAAGAGCAAGTCCGTTGTCTTAACTCTGGAAATGTAACCTCTATAATGTAAATGTGTAAAGTAGTCCTTGGTTCACAAACTACTATATATCTAAATAAATAATCTAAATACTATTATATATCTACGACCTTCAGACATCATTTTCGCTGAGTTGACTCGATATGACAGAGTTGCTGTCGCGTTTAGGTATTTAAGATTCCTGGCAGTTACCATTAGTGGCAGCGGTGAAAGGGGTAGCCGTATTACGTCTTATTGCCGTTTTTGTTTGTATTTGTGCTGTTTGAGATGAAGGTCCCGGGCAGTCAAGTTGCCGCGCGCGAACCCCTGGATTTCAATAGTTAGGTTTATTATCACACATGTTGTGTAGAAAGAGTACAGTTAAAATATATGTATACACATTTGGACCGGCATGGTATCTACCGCAAGACAGCTTACAGCGTTGGCACACACATGAGTTCGAGGGATCATGGAACCCGGGAATCGCGCACAGCATGTGGTGAAAACCATACAGGGCAAACTAGTCACCACATAGCGGTTAGGTCGGCTCGGCTTTTTCCATGTCTTGTTTTGCATTGCTCCGGTGCTAAAAAATTCCGCATTGATTTTAGCAAACTTGTACTCCCACGTTTTGATGACGTTGACGTAGTTGGGAGATGCCGGCAGGTCGAAACGTCGTTTTAGCTTCTCGACGAATAGAGGGTGTCCGTGAGGAGATAAACAACTCGGTTGCAGGTTGAGCGATGAAGGCCTAGGACTCGCTTGAGGTACGCTGTCTTCAGGTTTTTTAGGTAGCCCGGTGGCGTGGTGCATTTGCCTGCACCTCGCAACCGGAGGAGGCACATAGGTGCGCGGGTTCGAGCCCCACCGTTGCGCATTTGTATTTATGGGGGTCCGTCTATGAAGCAATGCAAAAAGCAGTCCCGTGGACATTAAATATTGGCTGAGGTTCAGCCCAAAACGCTTAATTTAGATTATCTAGATGCTCGAGACAGGCCGGTGTGAGATCTACGGTTAGTTTAAGCTTATCCGTGGCCGCGTGAAGGCTGTATAGGGCCTGTTGAGCCTGAAATCGACTCTTCCTGCAGATGACGCGATCATCTGCGTACAATAACACGTCTACCAAATTTCTCAAGTTCTCAAGAGCTCAAGTTATGGCCACGCCCGTAGTCTGAAAAGAGCGGGGCAATTCGGATAAAACGTCATCAATTATAATTGTTGCTTTTGCAGGACGGTTACTAATAAATTGAAAACGGCAGGAGGGACGCCAACTTCGGCCAGTATACGCAAAATAATGTCTCTGGGCGCTGAGTCGCTGAGGTTTTGAAATCGACTAATACGGCGTAGAGGGGTTGGGACTTCACTAGAGCCTCCCTGATGGCTCCCAGCAGATTGACGCATGCCGTAATCGTAGAACGATTAGGTCGGAAACCGTGCTGTTCAGTGGGGATGAAGTTGGTCTTCTCTAGGAACCGATTTAAACTTCTTGTAAGCAGCGACGACAGCAATTTATAACATGTGTTCTTTTTCGCTACACCGCGACAGGAGGTCAGCTGAATTGGATTACCTTTACATTTAGAGATGACGAGCAGCGTAGCTTCGAGCCATTGAGACGGGATCATCCCAGCACGGGGACGTTCATTAAACAGTGCCGTCCAGCATGGAGCCACTTACATGGATTCTTGGGGACGCAGAGCACCCCTGGATTATCCGTTAAGAAAACCCAGGATTACCTACTAAAGATACAACTTTACCGCAGCTGCGAGTGAGCGTAGTTAAAGACGATATTGTTATATCAAGTTATTACTAGACGTATATGCTTTGCACAGTGGTTGAAGCGTACAAACGCTACAATACGGTCCCTTACTGTTCTCATGCGTCTCACATGCACGTGTGGCTAAAACCCCCTAAAGCACGAGTTTTGGGCTGCTTAAACAGTCTAAACCTATATATATATATATATATATATATATATATACACGTGTTAATGCGTGGAGATCATTACTGTATCTTCAAAGTACGTGTCAGCACACCACACGCCGACACGTACTTTGAAGATACAGTAATGATCTCCACGCATTAACACGTGTATATATATATATATATATATATATATATATGTATATATATATATATATATATATATATATATATATATATATATACACGTGTTAATGCGTGGAGATCATTACTGTATCTTCAAAGTACGTGTCAGCACACCACACGCCGGCAAGTCTGCCCCTCAGTATGGCAGGCGCGGCATTGTTTGCCGCTGCCGATCTCTAAGTGAAGCGCTGTTCTTAACGACCGGACAGGAGGGGGGAGCAGCGAACGGAAAATCTTTTAATGACCGGCCGGCCACAGAGTATGAATTCTAGCAGCTAATGAATGAGAAGGAAATAATAGTGTGTGTATTAGTGTATGGAAGTGTAGCAGTGAAATCAGCAGGCATTTTTCTGAATCGGCGAAGATCGCAAAGTCGATATATATATATATATATATATATATATATTTCAGTACAATAGACGATGGCTGATATTGACTGCTGACAGGGATGGACGGGCCGGGCCAGCTTAGCGTTCCACTCGCCGAGCGGGAACGGACGTCGTTCAGCTTAAAGCCCGGTCCGGAGGCTGTCGAAGCGCTCCTAGCGGCGGTGTCCCCGGCTATAGCGTGGACAATGTGAACCACTGAATGGGCCACCGATTCTCACCGGCGCGACCGCCGTTGCTCCCGCAGTGACGCGGGAGAAAACCAACAAAGGGACGAGGGGAGAATTATCGAAAAAAAGTCGTTCCACACCACAGAGAGGTAGGTAGATAGGTAGGTGAGGTGTTAGTCGCTGGTCATGCTGGCATACCGCTGCCGATGCCTCACGGGAGAGGCTCTCCTCGTTCGACGGGGTGGTTCGACGGAACGTTTGATTACCGCTCTGACGCCGATGCCAGGACGGTCAGAATCCTCTCAATAGAAGGCCTCATTGCTCTCCTTCTCTCTCCCCGTTAAAAAGACCGGCACGTCGCAAAAACGTTCCATTAGCAAGAAGGTCGGAAGACGATAACCTTGGCTGCTGCCGCAACTACCGATGACGCTGATGCTATTACTAACAACGATGTTGTTAACCATGACTGTATTGTGTTAACGAAGCGAAGTACGACGGTGCAGGTAGGTAAGTGTGTGTGTGCAAGTAAGTATGTAAGCGAAAGCTATAAATAAAGTTTGCTGTACAAGTGTAGTTGTAGTTGTAAAGTTTGCTGTATAGCAAAAAAGTAGGTTTTCTCCAAAAATCCTAGTGGCAGCATGGCCGCTGCCTTTCAGCTTTTCAGTTTATCATCTATTCTCAGTGAGCATCGTTTAAAAAACTTCGATCAACAACCGGTGGGGATTGAACCGGCTCGTGTGATAAGAGCGGCGGTTTTAGCGGCACATCCAATTCTCTTGCTACAAAAGTGCTATGCGACTCTTGCTAGAGCGTTCGATGGCGCTGTGACGCCCATCATTTGGCGGAACTGTACAAATTCTCCTGTTCTCAGCTGGCATCAGTGGCATCAGCATCGATTTCAAGAGAAAATTCGGCCTGCGCTTATCTGTGGCCTTTTAATAGGTATCATCGGAGGGAAGGGGGGGGGGGGGGGTGAGAGTCCTTCAGATATGTGCAGGTATGCCAACGGCGTCCTTGATCGCAGCCTAATTTTTCGGCCCCTTAGGAAAGTTTACCCTTAGAAACTTAAAAGTTAACTTAGCCAACCTTTAGTCACCCCTTCGAGTTAGCTAACCCTTAGTCACCTCTTTGTCGAGACCGGTGGCGTAATGCATTTTCCTGTGCCTGTGCAACCGGAGGAGACACATAGTTGCGCGGGTTCGAGCCCCACCGTTGCACATTTGTATTTATGGGGGTCCGTGTATAAAGCAATGCGAAAAGCAGTCCAGTTGACGTTAAATCTTGGCTGAGGGTCAGCCCGAAAAGTTTATAGTCACCCCTCAGAAAGGCACATATCCAGACATACAACTTCAAAGCAGCTATTCTCCGTGCGCCTTCCGGGTTAGCTAAGTATACACGAGAGTGCTACACGCAACAATACCTGTTGTGCTAGACTACTTTTTTTCTTACCTCGAGTTGTCTGCTTGACGTTCACAGCCTTCTATTATCTAGGCGGTCTCCGTGCTGAATGCTCAAACGAGCAATTCCGAAAAAGGCGTACACAGCTGGTGGCACGGGGTCGTCTTTGGCGCCTCGTTTCTTGTAGTGGTGAAGTCGCAGTGACGTTTGGACGTCCTCATGATGATCGAATGTAATTGAAATAATGTTGCTTATCAACCACACATTTTCCACGCCACAACTCCTTGTTGTGACGAGCAACAACAAACACACGGAAATTATACAAACATAATTCGCATAACGGGTATTGTTAAGTACATATGCAGACTATGGACTACATAAGCAGCATATATATATATATATATATTAGGGGGAACTCAAGAGCTATCTAAATCAGTACTTAGAACTTCATTGCGATCGTGTCTAGAACGCGTATCTCCGACGCTTCTTAGTTGCCTCAAAAATCAAATCATGGCGGCCAGACGGGTCAGACAGAAGTCGACCCCCTGAGGCCCGTGATGTTTTTGTGGTTTGTTACGGAAGCTGTTTGGAGCCTGTCATCGTAACCGGCTCCAGGATCGAAAAAGCAGACTACGATATCCGTTACATACAATGTATATCAGCTCGTTATCGTCGGCCATCGTCTGCTGAGAAGCAATGCGAGCCGCTGTTCCACCGTCCCTTAATATCGCGGACTGTAGCACTTATGGCAGGCTGTTCGCTCAAAATGCATGTATGGAATATATCTCAAAAGCATTCATTGTCCTAATAACATTTCGTTCTAATTAGTTGTGAAATATAACTATTCTTCTCAAAAAAAATTAGACGTAATTCTTGTAGAATACTTTTCTTAAATTATTTGCGTCTTTGTTTTTGCGAAATTTCTTCGATGCAAAACTTTTTGTTTGTTCAAATGCCTTGCTCGCATACTGTTAGAGAGATATAGTAAGAAAGGACCAAATTCTGTTTCATAAACTTTTTTCACGTCAGCTACAGACTCTTGCTTAGAAACCGGTCGTTCTCGCGTGACACGTACCAATTTCAAACAACTTTGGTTTCTTTGATTTGCAGGCTTGTGGCAAAGTTCGTAAAGGTTTTGACCTGCAGGGGTGTGTCAAAGTTCGCTTTTTTTACATCATAGTCATAACGCTATCCTACATATGCAAATCTCAAAAAACATAATTTTGAAAGATTATGTGTCACGCAGGGTCAAAGTTATGTGATTCTTAGTACCAGACTCGCTGGCTATCTGCTCTACTTCATCCCGATAACGACAATAACCAAAAAATAACCAAATATATGTCTTTGAAAATATATATTTGCTCGAAGGCCGGGTACAAAGCATTTTTCGGCCCGGCAAAATGTTCTACAATTTTACGCGACTCATTCATTCGTCAGATCTTGCAATTAATGCCGTTGGAATTAACAATCCAAACGTGACCGCCGAACATTGTACCGCCGTCACTTACATAATTGTCGGGCCATGGTTTTGAAAAAGATTGTTGAAACACTAGTGTATATATCATCAGATGAGTGGTAGCTGTACATGTGAGATGTAACTTATCTGTGTAAAAATGTATCTCTTTTGCTACAATGAAAGGGCGCAGGTTACAGCAGGTTGCCACATACATCCGAATATTGCGAGTCCGGGTCTTTTCAAGGTAAAACTTTTTTAACGGTATACTTACCTATTTCCCAGACAAAGTCTAATAAATAGAATTATTACTTGCTAATGATCGCTTCCTGATATTGGTAGTTTGAAAGCCACTGTAATGAATGTGTGGCCACACACCGCAGATGGTGGCAACGATCGTCTTGGATTGCTGACGCACATGCATTTATGTTTTTTGTTCATTTTGATGCACCTTTTGTATGGGACGAGGCGAAATAATACACTTATATATTACTAGAATCATTCCATAGCAATCCATGAGGTATCCCTTGGTACCATTGCACTCAAGTGACTAAGCCACGTATGGGGTAGTCTCTACTGGTATTCGTCGCTGTGCATCACCGAGTTGTTTATCTGTCTGGCGTGGTTGTGTCTGCTACAGCCTATCGTCTACATTGAGTGGCGGCGGAAGTGCAAACCTGTCATATTTGTTTGCGTCCTCCATCGCGCCTGATCAAAGATGAACTTGGTTTAGAGGATGGGCTGTAGGCGGTAGGCACGCAGACACGCAGGCCGGCAAAGCGGCCACCATCACCGCCACCGCCACCACTGCCTAGCAGTCACGGCCGGCCGAACGCTACACACGTAGAGTGCGTTCCGAAAATAAGGCCAAGGTCACATTGTGTCCGACTATGTGCGCGCCTACGAATCAGGCGCGCGCGTCAGAGGAAAACAGGAGAGCGCGAAAGAGCGAGAGAAAACCCCACCGTCATGCATTTGTTGTGGCCTTAGTGGCCGACACGGTGCTGCGTTCTTTTGCGGCCGCCCTGCTCTCAAGAGGCGTAGGGGGAGACACACACGTCTCGTTATTGGCTGAGTCGATAGGCCATCTTCGTCGGTTTCTTCTTTCAGTTTGCCTTCTAGTTTTTTTTTATAGTCTTCAGCTTCTTCTCCACATCTTCTTCCTCCTTTGTAGGCGAATCAGAAAACCACGATGGGGGGTATGTATACCTATCAGCCTTGACGTATCCAAGCCGCTGCATACACAGCGGAGAGCGACGCGCATTTGTTGGTGTTGGCGTCGTCTTCGTCGTTGTTGTTGTTGTTGTTGCAGGGGCTACTGTGGCTGTTGTTACCCCCGTGATCTCCGTTCCTCTCTCTCACCCTCTCCCCATCGTTCTGTCTTCGTAAAGTGAAGGTATATGACCCGTCGTCACCACTTGTTATCGTTTTCTCCCCCCTCGCTATCTTCTCTGTTCTTTCTTTCATTTTTTCTGTTCTCTCTCTTTCTCTCCTCCGTCTAACAACGTACCGCCATATCACCATACATGAAGACGTCAACAACGTCAGTCAGCCGTGAACCTCAGCAGTAACCGCGGCCAACCAACAAACCAGCCAGTAACGCCCCACTACTGGTTTCGTCGAAAATTCGAGAATTCTCGCCAAGTAGCCTTACATTATAAATCTAAGACACAGAACGAACAGAGGGAACGAAACAACAGCAGAAAGAGAAGGAGGAGGAGGAGGAGATGACGACGAAAGCTAGCCAGGAATACGGCAGCAAACAATCGACGAGCGCCCCCTTAAGCGGAAGTGCACGACGCACAATATTGTGTGTCGTTCTTGTCGCTGCCATGTTGTTTTGATTTGCGCGACATTAGGCCGATGTCGAGACAGTGACAGCCGCGTTGCCAACGTTGCACTTGCTGGTTTATAGTCGGAGGCTGGCCGCCTTCATATAAGGACGCCTAGGCCGGCGCCGCCATTCGCGCGATAGCCCTTTGCGTTAGGCCAGAGGGTACCCGACGGGCGTGGGGGCACCTGACTGGCGTGGGGGCACCTGACTGGCGAGAGGGCACCTGACTGGCGAGGGGGCACCCGGCTGACGTCGTAATCGTCGGCATTGCACGCGAACACGTGCGTGGTGCAAAGTCGCCCCCACCGTCGCTGGTGTTAATAGCAAGCTCTTGGTTGTTGCTGTCGTCGTCGTCGTTGCTGCTGCAGCTGATGATGCTGTTGTTGTTGTTACTGCTGATTTTGTTACTGTTGTTGTTACTGCTGATTTTGTTACTGTTGTTGCTGCTGCTGTCCTTGTCGTCGCAAGTCCAGTTTACAGTATTTTGCCGAGAAGAGATACCAAAGTCTAGTGTGTGCAAGTGTGAGCAAGCGGCTTTCGTATCGTGTAGGCGCAGCTATCTACACTATTTCCGCTTGGACGAGCGACGGGCTGCGGGGCTTGGCTTGCTGGCCAGGTCGTCGGACGAGGACGGCGAGTTGGTGCGAATGTAGTGGTGCCGCCACCTACATCGACTGACTGCTTCCGATGTTGCTTTTGTTGCTGCTGCTGTTTGAACTATTATTACTTCTGCTGGGACGGTGCTATTATTACGGCAACAAATGCGACTACAGCAACAATGACAACGTGAGCAACGCTGAAAGCGCTGTGCTGACGCGTCTACTGTGGCTACTACGGTGAGAGCAAATTCGTTGACGTTCGCACATCGTGGTCCGTCGTATTTCAGCGCGTATTTGGTGTCGTTGCTGTTGCTATTGTTGTTGCTTTTGATCTATTGTTATTCGTTTTTATTTGTGTTGTTGTTGTTGTTGTTCCTACTGTTCCTGCTTGGTGCTTTCTACTATGAATGTTGTTTTGGTTTCGATTATGGATGCTGTTGTTATTGTTGTTGTTGTTGCTGCTGGTGCTGCTGCTGCTGCTTGGCACATTTTGCTACCACTGCTGTTTCAGTTGCAAGTATAAATGTTGTTGTTGTTGTTGCTTGCTGTTGTTGTTGTTGCTTGCTGTTGTTGTTATTTTTGTTGCTGCTGCTGCTATTGTTCTCGTTGTTCCTGCTGTTGCAGCAGCTTTCGCTGTGATCGAAGGACCTCACTTGGCGCCGGAGAGTAATTTTAGTGTCGAAATAATACGAAGTGGTGACATGGCGACACCTTCAAGTTGCGCCTGCTTTAGCTGGTTGGGTCTAGTCGAACAGAGATGAAGCCGTCAACAGCATCATCAGCAGCAGCATCAGCATCAGCAGGACCGGTAGCCTCTGCTGCCCGAAGGGTGGATGAAGACATAGGAGGTAGGAGCGAGCTACCGTCGAAGTCAACCCCTACCCCCAGCCGCAGCAGTTAGCCAGTGGGCCAGTTGCCTTAATAATGATAATTAAGGTAATCGTGGCCGTTTGCGCCATCACGGCTCCACCGCCTTGAAACTGCGCAACTTCAAAGTGTGCCACAAAACGAAGAAGGCGATGTCGCTTCCACGTAAAAGCTAACTCGTTGCGGCCGCCGTCGTATACAGACGTAGAGACGTCGCCGTATACACGTCGCTGCACAGACATCGTTATCTAAACGACGTAGCTGTCGTAGACGTCACGGTATATAGCGACATCGCCATACAGGCGATCCCCTTTTGTATATCTCGTACACACACATTGCTATACAGCCGACGCCGTATAGGCAGCAGCGTCGTATAGACGGCACTGACTAGTAACATCGGGGTATAAATGTCATCGTGAAGATACATTGCAGTGCAGACGTCCGGACGGACAATCTCCGTATAGATACATATCCCCGATTAGATATCTCCGTGTAGACATTCCAGACTAGACATTTCCGTATAGACGTCTCCAGTAAAATATCTCCGTATAGATAAACGAGTATATATATATATATATATATATATATATAGTTATATATTCTTCGAATGGACGTTACAGTTTAGACATAAAGACGTTCCCGCTAGAGACATCGCGCATTTCAACAACCCCGCATAGACGTTGCCCCCTATAGGTGTCGTCGTAAAGACGTATCGCGCTATAAACCTCACACCGTATACGAAAACATCGCGGTACAGAAATCCGCCAATACACGTTTCCGTATTAACGTCGCTGGGTGTACCTTGCAGTGCAGCCATATAGACACGCCGTATGCGCCTCGCCATATAGATGTCTCCATATAAATGTCTTCGTATAGATCACGATATAAACGTCTTTGTGTAGAGGCATCACGATATATTGGCCAACGTACACGCGCATTTGTCTAGACATGCCCGTATAAACATCCCCGTCTCAGCATGGCCGTAGATACGCCCCGTCTAGGTATGCCTATATAGACATCCCTGTATAGATATTGTTGTATATACAAGTACATCCCCGTATATATGCCTCTATAGGAAATCATATGTATATATATAGGCGTCGCCGTAAGCACAGACACCGCCATATGCAGATGACCGAGATCATTATGGGGTCGGTCAGTCAGAAAGTTCGATTTTTAAGACAAATTTAGACATTTATTTATTTAAAGCATACGATGCAACGACCCTGTTCAGGCTCAGGTTCACAAGGGCTCCAGGGACAATTCCTCTCATCATACAAGTCAAGCAAATAATGTCTGAGGTCGCAAAAGCCGATAGACTTGCTCGATGCCATTTGCTCCTCTCTTGTCTCAAGCACGAGGTCGTAATCGTTTCTTCTTGTCGAACAGCCCACATTTGTACACGCTAATCTACTATGTATTAGGCGTTATTGAGTGAGAGTCTAACAAGTTGTTGTTTGTTGTTTGTTTATTGACATTTCTTGTAGATAATTGCACACATTAGTTTCAAGCTCCATTAAGCACATAGCTTGTTCGAAGCCTCTTTTATGAATAACAATGTATAATTTATATATGCCATTTTTACCTATTTACAATATATTGCAACATGATTGTATTTTTATATCACTTTTAACCAGATACCAAAGTTTCAAGATAATGCTCTTTGAGATCGCATTTGAATTTGAGCAGGGACTTTGTCTGCCTAACGGAGGCCGGTACTTTGTTCCAGTAGGAGGCCCCAATGTTTCTGATTGATAGCCTTGACTGGTTGGAGTTGGCGTGTGACAGAGTAAGCAGGTTTGATGCGTTACCCCTTGTAGATATGGGTGTTGCTGATGTTGCCAGATCATATAAGTTTGGATGCACTCCAAGGAGTATACGCTTAATTTCAACTACGAGACAGTATTCTATAAGTTTTGGGAACGGCAAAATGTTAATATTTTGCGGTTGCACTGAATCTCGCATCCAGAGGTCCAGAGTTGTTCTCAGTGCTCGTTTTTGGAGTCGGTGAAGCGACCTGATAAGACGCATCTGTGTTAAGCCATGAACTTCTACAGCGTAGGGCAGGTGACTATGGACGTAGGCAAAATACATCGCCATCAGGCAGTTTTGGGGAAGAATTCGTCGAGCTCTGTATAGAGCTGCATTGCTGCCAGATATTTTCTTACGTATATGTGTGACATGCGCTTCAAAGGTCAGCTTTTCGTCCAAGTCTCGTCATGGTAACGTAAACTCCCTCATTAAGTCGCTATTAAGAAAGCATTCAAAAACTTAAATAGGGGGTTTTTGACACGGTCTTGTGTGCGCTTTTGTACCTCGAGTTAAAATAGTTTTCAGCCTGAACGGGCTTCTGTCTTGAACAAAAGTTCATCATGAGTTCATCGATTTGTATCATCACGTTTAACACTTTGTATACACTTAGATGAACTAGTCATGGGCTAAGCACCCTAACACGCTGTACTAATAATACAAGAACTGTAATTAATAAATATTGTTTAATTAAGATTAGAAATATTACTGTTGTCAGAGTAATCATCATTATCCATCACCATTAACACTATGATCGTATGGCATACAACCTGCCATTATTGCGTTTATAATTGAACAAGTTGCTGCGTAGATGCGTAGAGACTTTAATCAATCATTTGTTAATTAAACCCTACGATAATCAGAATGACGATTTTAGATTTTTGTCCTGTGACGATCTTACTTGACTATGGTCAAAGTAGAAATGCACATCGGGTAATAGCATACCCTTGAAAGTAAAATGCTTAAATTGCCAACTAATATCTATATATATTTTTGACATTTAGTACGTTATTAAATGAGAATTTCATCAACATTCACATCCGGCCGAAGTCCTATGATAGCACGAATTGCATTATTGCAAATATGTTTGATTTTTGCTCATTGAGGTCTGTGTCATTTGGGTCAATAAGTGCTAAACATGAGATATCACCGGCAAAACAAATCTGTTTTTGTAACTTGATCTAAGAAATGAATTTTGAAATATTTACAGTAGTTTCAGGAAGAGGATAGAACATTAGAACGTTTCCAATACAGTCGATGGTTTTTGGTCAGAAATGGCACACAACTCAGCGTATTATTTTAGCTTTTCTTGGGAGTAGATGTCACATTTTTTTTGGTTTGAAACATGTTCCTGAATTTTGTTTTTGTTGTAACGCGAATGGATGTTTTTTAATCTAGCTTGTATCATTTTAAAACATTCACCCAT
This sequence comes from Dermanyssus gallinae, assembly GCA_003439945.1. Lineage (NCBI taxonomy): Eukaryota > Metazoa > Arthropoda > Arachnida > Mesostigmata > Dermanyssidae > Dermanyssus > Dermanyssus gallinae. The sequence goes on along the minus strand of QVRM01004299.1, from coordinate 390,074 downwards.
ACTAGCTTTCATTTTGTGCAGGCTTCTAAATTATGCCAATGGTATTAGTGTTCGCATATATTTACTTATAAATTTTGCACAATAGATTTATATTTAATACAATATCAGATCAACCCCAGTCAAAAACACTGCTCAAGGACATCCAATTTAGCGTCGCGGCCGCATTTCTACGTTGAACTAGAGCAAAAATGTTCCGCCCTACATTTCCAAACCTCCGGTTGAGGTGGGAAAGACAGCCTGGTCCTAACTTCATCCGCACTCGAATTTAACATCCGCTTCATACCGTACTGTCTTTTCTCGTAAAATGTTTGTAGATTGCTTGTCTGGGCAGGCGCATCCCTGAAGCAAATGGTATAGATTAGTCCTAGCATCGAGAGGCTATTTCATACCAAGTATAGTGCGGGACGCGCATCCAGGGATTTCAACGCCTGGAACACCAACGGTTCAGGATTTCGCACCATCTGCTCAGAGCGAGCTAGCCAGGTCAAGTGATTCAATCTTCACAATAATAGGAGGTATGAAACCATAAGATCCTACTCCACTTACTAGTTCAGTAGGACGTGTATTATCTTAATCTTATTACCGCCTGTCAAAATAATATTATTTTGAGGAACTAAAGTAGCGTCAGATTCAGAGGTACACTGTTATTGTGAGACCTACATGTTACAAAACCAGCAATTAGTTGAATGGTTTCACACCGGGATAAATAAATAGATGAGTTAGTAATTTTGCAACGATGGCAAACCACCAACTCGGAATTTTTGTCGAAGGAGCGGAATACGGTTATAGCCAATATGCCAAAGAACTTCTCAGTGTGAGACGAGTACCACCTCCTGGAAGTAAAAAGAAAGTCAACAGCAAGCGTTAGCAATGTCCTATCCGACCTAACTCTAATAAGTAATTAAATACTCCATGCAGTACCATTTAGCGCTTAGTACAAGCGTGCCGCTTGCACCGCACGCTTCTGAAAGTTGGTGAGGGAGTTTATATGTCTTCGTTGATTCACGTCCATATCTATGAGATGTTGCATACACTCACCCCTGACGCCAGTTTTTCTGCTAGCATAAAAATGTATTTTTCCACAATAGGCGAGCGTTGCTGATATATATATATATATATATATATATATATATATATATATATGTATATATATATATATATATATATATATATATATATATATATGTAACGCCTAGATATCGACGTCCAAAGGTGGAACGCGACGTCCGTCCGGAGCACACTGCTGAAGTGGTCCTAACCCACTCTATACGAGATTGAGTAATATTTCCAGTGCACACGTTCTCGGGAGACAATTGTCGCTCCACTGGCATCCATATATATATGTATAGATATATATATATATATATATATTTGTCAGACCCTTATGATAAAGTCAGAAATGTATTTCTTATGGATGGTATCACGTCGAATATATATATATATATATATATATATATATATACAGGGTGTTCCTATTTGTGTGGCCAAAACGCTAGGGTATGGTCAAACTCGGTGAGAAAATCATTTTTGCCAATGGGTGGAAGCCGGGAAAACGTTTTGTTTAGGAGTGAGGATGAAATTTATAAAAGCAGTTATTCAGCCTTTTTTCTTCTACATAGTTGTGCAAAATCTACGTTTTCGGGAGAACCAGTCAACGCACAAAGGAACCGATCATGCCGGCGTGTTTGGCGGAAAATTCTGCACAATAAAGTATACATTACTAGCTTGCGTAGCAAAAAGCGAATAGCCAGATTAAGGAAAGTCATAAAAAGTCAAAATGTTACGTTAACGCTTTTTTGTGCAACATCGTAATTTTTTCCATTACGACCGAAAATGTACGTTCAAAAGACCACTCTCAGGCAATAGCAAATTTAATGCCCACTGCATTTGTGCCAAAGTGATGGTGCTGCGTTACGTAGTTGCCAAGTAACTAAGCTTTTTCGATAGCCATATCGAAAGCGAAGGCATGCATATTTCCATAGGGCGTATGAGAAAGTTAGGTACATATTTTGAGGTTTAGTAGAACTCAACAAGAGAATAAATTTTCCTAGTGGAAGGAGGGGGCGGAAACGTCTTGGCAAATTTGTACGGTTCTGAACGTGAAAACTTGCACGTAAAACATAACAACTATGACTGTCGAAAAAACTTAGTGACTTGACAACTACGTAACGCAGCACCATCACCTTGATACGAAAATGATGGGCATTAAATCTGCTATTGCCTGAGAGTAGTCTTTTGGACGTGCATTTTTGGTCGTAATGGAAAAAATTACGATGTTGCACAAAAAAGCGTTAACGTAACATTTCGACTTTTTAGGACTTTCCTTAATCTGGCTATTCGCTTTTTGCTACGCAAGCTAGTAATGTATACTTTATTGTGCAGAATTTTCGGTTCCTTTGTGCGTTGACTGGTTCTCCCGCAAACGTAGAGTTTGCACAACTATATAGAAGAAAAAAGGCTGAATAACTGCTTTTATAAATTTCATCCTCACTCCTAAACAAAACGTTTTCCCGGCTTCCACCCATTGGCAAAAATGATTTTCTCACCGAGTTTGACCATACCCTAGCGTTTTGGCCACACAAATAGGAACACCCTGTATATATACATAATCATCCAATGTTGTCCAATATAAATATGCCTACTGTAATAACTGCGCTGTTAAGTCCAATTCAGTATAGGGTAATTCGCTAAAGAAAAATAGCAGGTGCTGATAACACACGTTATTCTCAGGATTCGCTGAACAAAATTGAGCTTTCTCGCTAACCTTTGCTCTTAATATTTGTGTAATATATACATATAAAAATATGTATATAGTAGCTAGTAATGAAGGAGGGACGAGACATGAGCTAAGTATACTATTGCATTGCATATATGTACAGGCCAGCGCTTGGTTTTGATACTGTTGCGTATGAATATACGCGCCACACGACTTGTAGTTCACATACTAGATTCGCTGCCTTCTACTTATTCTATTCTAATTGCTTGATCTATTTATGTAGTGGTGTCGATTGAATTGAGGTGACCCAGGACACGCAGCACTTTCTTAGAGAGGCTAAGGTATCGAGTCTTGGCTTTTTTTTTGCTAGTTGGTGATCCCGAAAGGTATCGCACGCTTACACCGAGTTTCTGCACTGGGCGAGTCAGTTAAACATACGAACTATAATCGCACGTTTGTATCGAATTTGTATTAGTTCGAGAACTGGTGTTGCGATTATTGCCTTCATTGAGCCTAGCCGACGTAGATCAATAACGAGCCGACCCAAGCAAGAAGCATCGGCCCTCTATTTGAACGACATCGTTACTAGGCGGCGGTAACTTACTCAAAAGGCAGGTAGGTCCTATTTCAGCCGCTCGAGAGCCTCGCGATCTCGGGAATAGGAAAGCTTCGCTCTGATAGTCAAGCCAGTCAATCGGTCGTCTGCTGAAGGTTGACTTACGTTAGGTCAAAGACCGAATTGGTTGGCGCCCGGCCCATCTTTTCGGTTGCATGATTATGCCAGAGCCGAGTTTCGGAAATTCGCCTCTAGTCAAAGCTATTTATTAGCCATCGTTGCCCGTTCGCCGTTGCGTAAGATTCGCCGGCGCACTCAAAGTCAGCAAAACGCGAGCGCCCGGACACACAAAGGCCACAAAGGCCAGACTGCCGCGTCTGGAGCCGACGACGACGACGACGACGACGGGACGCCATGTTTCCCTTTTTTACGGGCCGTGATGAGCACTCCGATCATGTCATGAACTATCATCACTCAGGATAGCGCGGATCGGCGGCATAGCTCATCATTGTGCTTTGAATCGAACGAAAGGAAACTACGAGGCGTAAGAAGACGAGGTAGAAGAAGCAGAAAAAGTAGAAGACGAAGCAGAAAACGAAGACGAAGCAGAAAACGAAGACGAAGCAGAAGAAGAACAAGAAGATGTTACGGGATGACGACGTCAAGGACGGAGATACTTCTTCCATTCGGCCCGCTCCTTAGCTCACTAAAGCATCGCGTCGAAAGAACGTCCGCGAGCGACAAACGAGGTGCACGTCGACTGATGGATGACATATGTTGTTTACAATGGCGGCGGCAGCAGCAGCAGCAAGAGCAAGCAAGAGCAAGCAATGGCTGCCTGTACCTAGAAGCTTGGGGAAGAGCAGCGGGGTCGAATCATAGGCTAACAGCCAATGCTACAATGCATTAATACGCGGCGACTTCTGAAGCAGTAATAGCAGCATTGGCGGGTGCTCGAGAAAAAACAGCAGCAACAACAGCAGCAACAGCAGCAGCAACAACAACAACAACATTATTCCCCACTTGCCGACCGACGCGGGAAAATCGGTGTTCCTCGACGAGGCCGACACCGACAACCACGAGCGCGACAACAACCTTGCATGAGCAGACGAATGGGGGTGGGAGTTTGTCTGTCCTGACAAAAGGGGTTCAAATTTAAGCGCGTCCAATCAGCAAGCCGCGCTAAATTTGAACATGACGAAAAAAACGTCCGTTTCCGGCTAGGCTAGTCGTTTCGTTATGGCGGCCGTCTTCAATTTGGCGCTCTCTCACTTCGCTGCCACCACCCGACACCGCCACCGAAGCTTCGACGACGGGTGTGGTGGTTGGCGTGCTACATATATGAGAGCATCGCATTGAGCTGGGCCGCGTGTGTCTATTGACGCAAGGCGATTCGATAGAGGCCACCAAGCCTCGTGCCTCTTTATGTGTCTGTGTGCGTGCGTGTGTGTGTGTTGCAAAGGAACACGCAACGCATTCGTGCCTGCTCCCCGTGCAGGTCCCCGTGTTCGTCAATCTCCAAGTCGTCGGTCAATGAGCGAAACATCGGACGGACGGACGGGCGGGAAGCCGGCTGGTCGGTCGGTCTGTCTGTCAGCCTGGCGTTCAGGCCTAGTCATTCAGGCCAAATGTATAGAAGCAAGCCACCGGCCAGAAGCGAGGCAAGGCCAAAGGAAGGGCTTGCCGGGCACTGCCGGATCAGGCTAATTCAGCCGCTCTCGATTCATGATCATAAACATGATGAGCAAGCGAAGATCGACAAGGCCTTTTGGCGTGCTGCCATTCTTATTCATACCACCATCACCACCACCGCCGCCACCACCACCACCGAGGCTCCACCTAACGGCATTCGGCCCACCGCCGTAATCGGCAGACGTTCGTATTATAAGCCATTATTGGCTGTGGTCACGTCTGTCTTTCTTTCTTTCTCTCTGTTTGTCTTGCTTCTTCTATTCTTTGTTGGCCAGATATGCGTACAAATAATAATACACTTACATAAATGGCAACACGTTGCCAGCAACATTTGAGTATGCTGATTAAATAGAGCGATGCTGGTAAGCGCGTAAGTTATATAATCGCTGTCAGTATACGCTGTCTTCGGGTCACGTTATTATTGAGCGGCATCAAAACGACACGATGGCCAGTGCTGTGCAAGCCTGGCAAGTCATGCAAACACCTCACTGTTGAGGCTTTGCAAACAAGGCTCGTCTTTATTCAGCTCTGGGATTTATATATATATATATATATATATATATATATATATATATAAGCACGTTCTCGGGAGACAATTGTAGCTCCATTTTTTATTCCTTAATAAATGATGATAAATCTGCTATATATATATATATATATATATATACATATATATATATATATATATACATATGCAGTTCGTACCGCGGTAAAAAAGATAAAAATATATATATATATATAAGCTAACCGCTTGCGCCTCGAATAGGTACTTCGTATAATTATATATATATATAATTTACCTTAATTTAAAGTACCCATTCGAGACGCAAGCGTTTAGCTTGCATGAAATGAGGCGTGGTGGCTCAACATGAAAACGAGCTCTGCCACCCTTGGTTATTACCTAGCGCGAATGCGATCCCGTATTGAATTGGTTTTGTACGCCGTAACTGTATTCACGCGGGGACGAGCTGTTTGTTACAGCTTCGTTCGTTATTGCTACTAATATTCACGAGCTATTTACAGGTCGGCGAGGTCAAAGGCAATCAGAGTAACAACTTGACGACGAGAAGACGCAGGCGACACACCACGTCAATGCGATAAAGGGAAAAAAAACGCCCATTGGAATGGTCGAACCACAACTTCATTCTATGCGAGTTCTGGGCGCCACCTTGGGGCATCAAGGACCCTCCTTGATGCCCCACGGGTGGGAGGTGGAGGAGAGTAAGGAGAAAAGGCCCGCAAGGATCTCGCGAGTTTGTTTAACCTGTTCCCGTATGTTCCACTGTTTGGCAGCAGTTCTTCTCGTACAAGGGACGACCTGCGTGCGATGGCACGCATATCTCCTGGGAGACGTTCTGGCGTTTTATACGACGCCACGACAACGACCACGATCCAAGCACACCTTCGAAGCTTGACGACATCCGCTTTTTGCTTGCACTTCGCCTTTCCAGCTAATTAGCGCCTTCTGTGGCTAGCCGTAACTAGCGACGGTCAGGACACTAGTCCGCGAGTCCGCGCATCAACATATGGTAAATATCGATGACCCGATGATAACAGGCGGGCGACAGGGCGTTCGTTGTTGGTATTTCCCTTGATGGCATTTTTTGGATAGCATCATATTTACGGATTAATCGATTTCGTTTTGTCAGCTTGTATATATAGTACAATGAGTTCTGACGAAATCGGGTTTGCTTTAGAAACAGAACGAGCATCCAGCAGAACATTTAAAAATGCAAAACATTTACTAACTATTTAAAGAAATTCGTTAGATTGTCATCATCCGAACGCAGTGCTGTCGCTGCAAATCGTTTAATGAGAAGTGGATTGATATTTTGCGACGAATGAGAGCAATCGACAACTGTTTCATATAAAATCTTGGAATTAGTAATTTTTCACTTAGTAGATTATCGTTAACCCATGGTGTACTTGTTCGGCAAACGTATACGCAAAGGAACTCGCTTCATTTATGAGCAACAAACAACAACGGTAACCTGTTAACAAGTTTCTTCTGGGGCATCTTGGTAGAGCTTGACCAAGTGCAATAAGAAGCTCCAAAAAAGCGAATCATAGACGGAATACATCGAATACGATCAATATGCCATACATATGTGTACCGTTAAGCAGCGGATATTTGCACGACTTCGCTAAAGATGATCGCAACTTGAACATATTGTTGTGCATATTTCCGAGCCGAGCAGGTAATGCTGTACTTCAAGTGCAACCTTTATGTAGTGCGCGAACAGGTCGAACTTCGGCTTGTCATCTGTTCGAATGAAACCAATTTTGTTACTCGATTACAATATTCCTGCAGCATGCACAGCCAACAGCTGAGCAACAGCGGGTCTTGGTTGCTCTTGCATGAGTTGACTACAAATTTGCGTGATGCGCCTCTGTGTTAGCGTCGTCGGTTGGGTCAAAGCATATGTGCAGGCGTCGCGCGCCATGATCGTCTTTAGGTGTTCAATGCCGCCAACAATAATAATAATATTTTTTAAAACAGGGTTTTATTATTATCATTATGTACATGTATCACAATTACTAATATATTAATTATATAACATCATTGTTATTGCTCGAGTGTTGCTGACCACTCAACATCATCTTGGCGTTGCTTCTCTGAAGCTCCAATGACACCCTCTGTCGGAGGAGCGCGGTTGATCTTGGCTCCGCTGTAGCCGCAAAGAGCTTCTTCCCAAGCTCTTTCGACAGTTTGAGTGCATCCTTGCCCCAAACGCCAGGTGACTCGAGACCAAACGCCATTACCACCATTAGCAACGCCATTACCATCTTCTTGAGGACCAAGAAGATGCGCGTATAGACTGATGGATCCGCCGGCAGTAATGGCCACTGCAGAGGCGCAGCTATGTGACGAGGCCAGGAAGGCGGGCAAAGCAAGGTCCGTGGCCGAGCGAATGCCCATTCCATTCAGCCGGACCGGTAGGCTTGCCTGCGTCCATGCCTTATCCTCGAGCGTCAGGTCAAGGATGTTTTCCAAGGCTCTCCTCACCTTGTCGTCGAGATCCAAAGTTTCAGATGGCAGAAGGAAGGCAGGTGAAGTCCGTAGTACGTACAAGACCTTTTGCACTCTCATTGCGTGCCGGAGCAGAAAGTAGGCTTGGTGTCTCCCGAGATGGCCCAGCCGCTGGTAAAGCCAGGAGAGTTGTTTTCCCTTCTCGGCCAGTACCGGGCCAATCATGTCAGGGAACACCGCCGTACCCAGCAGGTCCAGTTCACACCGGTCCTTTACAAAGATGCCCGGGAGCTTGCTGTTGAATTCCGCGATTACCTACTGTCTTTCTTCGTCTTTAAAACCCTGAAGGCAAAGCTCGCATTTAGAGGGGTTGAGCTGCAGCCCGCTCCATTGCTCAAACGCTCTAAGATCCTTGATGTCTCTGAATAACACCGACGGGTCGTTGTCAAGGAGGGTCCCATCGTCGAGGTAGAACAAAAGGACCCTACATGTCACTTGCTTGATATACTGATGCAGAAGCAGGCTAAAGGCAAGAGGAGCCGCAGAGGACCTACTGGATTTGAGTTCGAGAGTTCCGAAATCCGGAACATCGTTTTGGCTAGTAGGCGACTACTAGGTTTTTCTAGCTGCTGAAAAGACGGTCGGGAGGCGAAAGAACACCGTCTGGAGTTTCGCCGTTCATGCCAACCAGCATAATACGTAACCGGCGTCTCTTGTTGTGGAATGATCGCCAGGATTACCCACTGGCTACCAATGATCAGCCGGCAGCTGTCGAGCGGTGGAAGACGGAGGAGATTGAACGAAAGCTAATGATCAGATCGCTGCGCTTCTGAGCCGAATCCACACGATCCCCGACAAAAAGAGGAACAGAGAAATTTTGACAAGTTACCGCCCTCGCCGCCGCCATCGTTATAATATATAATATGAGAAGATTCGGGACGTTCGGGGCGAACATAAGACTTGCCGCGAAAGCAAGACCGATTCGAATTTCGAAACTTGAATGACAGAGCTCCAGCTGCTGTTGTTGAGGGCCTCACTCAGGTATGTGGCTAACGCTAAAAGCAACTCGAGTTTCGCGCCACTTAGCAATAACTATGCCCTGCAAAAGTCCTCTAAGGTCAAAAGACAACTGCTTAAGGTTGTAGCGGACTCCTCGGCTCTTCCCCAGTATGGAATAGCATGGCGCTTGGCATGACAGGGAACTGGCGTGTCACACGTACCGCCCAGCGGGAAGGGTTTGTCGCGCCTAGCGAATAACATTGATGAATTCTCTATATGTCCTTACTAGGTTGCTTTCCTGGGAAGCAAGATACTAGCCGCATGGCAGAACGAAATTGATAAAGTGGACAAACAAAGAACGTGACAGAAGACAAGAATTCTGCTGAACTTCGTAATGGAGTCAACCCCCCTGACCCCGGCCCTGCTGACAACCGGCCGATGACGTGATTTCAGTCTCACTGAACATCAGGGGAGTCGGTCTGCCATACGCCTGGTGCATTATTGGATAGACAGTCGGGGCGTGCTTGGAAACCTCTGTTAAGAGGTGCCCTCGTTTGTTTAAGTTGAGAGCATTCTTAAAATCTAATTTTAAGAGACAGCATTTCTTGTTGTTTTCGAGAAAGGTGCAAGCCGTATGAACAATTATTTCCGCCCCTGTATCAGTGGCGTATTTTTTTGGCGTGGCTGCAGGTAGTTTTTCACATTGACCTAGGGAAGCAGAGTCTTTGTGGCCGATCTACGTAGAGTGCAGCCAACGGCTATGGGCCGGTATCCCCCGGTTTTCTTTTTCAGGGCGATGAGCCACCCGCCATATATGACGCTTCTCGCAGCCTCCGGAACTTACCCGTTACGTATGATGTCGCATACCTTGGCAAGTGTTTTCAGCACATCGTTGTGGTCGCCGTTGGCAGGAAGAAGGCATTTTAGATGGTCGGGCGTAAGACCGTCGAGTCCTCCTGCCGCACCAGATGGAAAGGTGCGAAGTGCCTTGGCGACATCCTCGCTCGAGCACGACGCTACCGCTGACAAGCCGATCGGGGACGGTGAAATTACGTCCCCTGTAGGAGCAGGAGGGTGCTTTGCCATCATCTCACTAATTGACTCCTACGTTACGGATGCAATCGTGTCGTCGGAAGACAATATTCTAATGGCGCTCCGCACATTAAAATTCATGGAGACCTTATGAGCAGCAATCTTAGCGCGGGCTTTGCAGGTGTTGGCTAGGTGGCGGCCCTCCATTCGCTGACGGTTGGCTGGCGGGGTGAGAAGAAGGTTCTATTAGCGAAGCACGAAGAGAAGGCAGCGGTTGTGAGATGCTGCTAGTAGTGGCCACGGCCTGCCGAAGCGCTGCTGTTCCACTAAACTCTACTATATTCTTCTTATGAGTCCTTCCTGCATGGATTTGGATAGGGAAGCACATTAAACACCACGGACATTGAAATTCGTTAACCATTGCTGCTGCTCTTCCTATGAAACAGACGTTCGATGTGCCAATTTCAATTTTTTTGAGGTTGGAATTACTATTAATATTGATTGAGCGGCCGTTAGAATTCAAATTTAAAGCGGCAGCGGAGCCTCCGGGGTGGTTTTGTTTTGCTTCACCCTGTCATTGTTAGATCTTCACAGCCCCTTGGCTGCTCGTCCCTCCGTCGCATGGCTATACACAGTACACCGAATTGAGTCACTGAGTTTCAGGTATCACTTTGGTATGTCACTTTCTGGGTTTATAATCCTGCACACTCACGGATAGGCGTGTTTCCTCGGAGCTTCGTATGCGGACGTCTGCACTCCTTAGCGCTAACAACAACTATTTATGTATATATAACTATATATAACAACAACTAAATAATAGTAATAATAATAACAGCAACAACAGCGGCAGCAACTATAACGAGAAAAGCACCCAATTCTGTAACTGCGGACAGCATACCGCAGACGATTAGCATTGCATTAATGATCATGACAAGCATAATCGTCATTGTGTGAATAAGCCAAGTAGTGTATAAGCTCACAGTGGTGACGTGAACGTGCCGCGACCGTGCTTACGATGACGTTGAAAAATACAATCATTTTCGTTGACTGAGTGCAAGCTTTTTCACAGGTGCTGCTGCGTGTAAGCGACGCAATGCAAACGGTGCGTTTATGTCGTGCGACCTTCAGCAGTTTTCCAGCAGTCTCTGTACTGCTACAACTATGCTTAGTGAGGTTGTCCTTTGTAACAGTATCTGCCTATACACCTGAAGCGACGGTGCGGTATCGCGGCTATGCTGCACGACGCACTCTTCACTCAATTTGTATTGTACTGTCTGTGTCAAATATAGCAAACTGGTCTTCGAATGTCTTGCTGCGGGCCGATGGCACGGCCATTGTGCAAGCAGCTCGTCGCCGCCGCAGACAAAGAAGAGAGAGAAAAAAAATACCAGAATGCGCTTTGCGTCGGCGGCCGCAAGGGATCTCTTAGATACCTCAGGTGAAGGGTCTGGCCTGCAGTCATGCACGCGTGTATACAGGTGCACGGGAGCTGCACGACACGCACTGTCGATGCACGGATAAATACGTGCTCCTACCGTGAAAGTGATACTCAGTAGCCGGGAGGATCTGCTCAGTGGATCTAGGACTTAGTTGGATTGGAACGATGTTATTCCTCATTCATTAATTTAATGCACACAATGTTCATTGGTGGGCCGAACGACAACCCGCATGTGAGCTGCCCGCACGCACGCCAGAATCGCTTCTCCGTGCACGTTTCGGCGGCAGGGTGAGACGGCCCTCATGAGCTTACAATGCTTAAATAATTGAGAAGCGTGCTGCACGCTCTCTCGGCAGAAAGATCGAGTCCAGCCAACGTTGAATTTATTTTTGTCAAAGCGGAATTTTAATCTGAACACGCCGGCGTGTTTAGCTTCTCCATTGAACATATTGACCGTTGCACATTTGGCGAAGTGATGCCCAGCTTATCACATCGGTATAACACAGTTTTATAACTGTCACTCTTAGGCAATAGATTTCCGCCTCTCGTCTCCATTCCACTGGATAAATTGGGTTTTGTATACTCTTTATATATATATATATATATATATATATATATATGTATGTGTCGATGGTCAAGTATTTCGGGATGCTATTTGTACCTTCTTAATAACAAGAGCGCAGATGTTCAGGGGATTTATGATGTCATTTGTATATGTTTGTACATTTGTCACGCTGAGTTATACGACGCCCACACACAAGTAAGTTTTGCAAATTAACTGATCTATGCAGTGAGTTCGCCACGTGTGTGATCTGTTGAAATCCATGAACGAAAGCTTTTCATCTTGACTGTTATTACTTCCGTGGTTAAGTAACGCTCACCACCTTCTTCGCAAGTAATTTAAATGGTAGTAAAAAGGTGGTAAAAAACATAGTTTTGCGCAAGTGGACTTTTGTTGTAGGTGTCATTTAAATTTTGTTCACAAAGTGCAGAGCGCCATACGGAGATATGTATTATAGTATATATATATATATATATATATATATATATATATATATATATATATATATATATATATATGGAGAGAAAGGGAGATCTTATAGATTATAATTACTTTATACAATAAAACCACAAAAGCCTTGAGTTTTTAGCTCTAATGAAATTGCGTGTCTTATTAAGGTCTGGGATGAAATTTACCTGTTGCTGCCTATGTAAATAGCCTGAATATAGTAAAGCTTACCGTAGTTCAATGTGAAAGCGTCGAGGCGTGGATCGTGTTTTCTTGGAAGCTCGTGCTCTCGGGCAGCCTTCAGGTTGAGCCTCGCAAAGGCTCAGGTGAATCGTGTAAACATTGTGCGCTTGTTTAGACGATTCATAACGTTGGTTGACGAAACGACTTCACTCAAAAGTTTACAAGTGCCACTCGGAATACTGGAAATTAGTCGTTCGGCACAGCGATAATCTAGTTGTTGGCCTCATCGTCGCACGCAGTGATACGGTTGTTTGCCCGCCGCTTTGGAAGATGGAGACGATTTCATAAGCTTCGGATTCCAAGTTTCTGTCTGCTGTCTGCGTGTTTATGAACAATAATATATATATATATATATATATATATATATACGGTCCGCCAGCTAAATCAAGACAAACTTCAAAATGGCGATCGCTCTGTTGACGTTTGGTATCATTATGTTCGTCAGAATATTGCGTAGATCACACTCCTGTAACCACATTGGCGGAAGCGCATATTCTAGACCCGCAATTGGAGCGAAGAATAACAGTAGTATAATCGGGAGCGCAGACAGAATTATTTCGTTCTTCAACTATACGAGAAGGACTGTCACTGCAAAGTGATACAACGGCGCACAAATTTGCAAGATAGCTTCTGGTAGTGGACACACGAACGTTGACCTTGGAAGTCCTTACCGGCCGATTCCGGTTTCTGATGATCTTAGCCAATGCCGTCGGATTGTAATGGAGGATTGGCACTACGTTTTGTATGCACGAAACGTTTGTCAAATGCTGGCGGGCGCCTTCGGTTCTTCACAGCTGAAAATAATTTTAGTGTTGACGCTAAATTAAGCAAGAAAAATGTCCGGCGGCTGGCCCACCGTTCTGAGGAGGTGCCTGTAACAAGAACGATTAAGTTGCCGGCCGGGGTACAACTGTTAAGTGTGGTGTCAAGTGAGAAGAATGTTATGCCTCCACACTTTTGAAAACAGGTGAAATGACTATAGCGGAGGTCCGCCAACGAGTTCTGATCACTGTGGGGAAGCCATGGATTAATCGCGCCTCGAAATGAAAGGCCGTACGGATTTCAGCATGATACGGCGCGCGCACCCACGCAAGCACTTTGATGCGAAACTGGTTCGACAACAATTTATCCAACAATTTATTTTTATTAATATTTATAATAATAATATAAATATATTTTAAATATTATTTTTATATTAAATTTAACAATTTAGTTCTGGCCAAAACACTTTTGGCCACCGAACAGTTTAGATTTAAACTTTCTCTCCATTTCTTTTTGCGGGGCGTAGTTGAGCGAGGCTCGAACAAGGTCTACCCACTCTAACACTTTATCATTGTGCACCACCATTTTGTCAGCATTTAAGAAATTATCCCGGGACACCGTGCGACGGGCCTGCGTACAGTTGTGGATGCATTGAATGAACAGACCCACAAGTCTTTCCTAAGCAAAAGTATGACGATTTTACTAGATGCCACAGTTTGTCCGGATTTAGCTGGGGCACCAGTGCTTACATATACTAGATATATACAAGCAGCATATATATATATATATATATATATATATATATATATATATATATATATATATATAATATAATATATGCTATTGTGCCACGGACATCGTAGCCTATTACGGGCGTCTAAAATGTGGTGGTAGGTGCATTAAATAAAACCTGGATCTCCAGCATATTTTTAATTTAATTTCACTGGCAACATAAAAAAGGATTAGGCCTTGTTACCCTAAGTTGTCCCACGCTAATGGACTGCATAGACGAGTCAGGCCAGAAAGGTTCAAATGCTACGTCACAAGAAAACTAATGATTTCCCTTCTGCAACAGGTACAACATTGGGGAACACGTGTTTTCAACGTGAGTGGGTGATTCCCTTGTTAGAAAAGCAGCTAGATGGTTTAATCCGCTCGGCTCATAGTGTTAGCTATGGGCTACTGACTACACACTCTTCTATGCGCTCTGGGCAAATTGCTTTATGACATTACCATGCATCCATAACGGCGGCCGTATGGCAAGACATGCTGCGATCAGCGACGCTATTGATAGAGCTATTGTATCCGCTAGATTCACATCGATGATTAAGCCTCAGGGCCTGCCCCAAGAAAACGGAAAACGGCCTGACGATGTGGCGATGATCCCCTTCGAGTCAGAAAAGTCCCTGGTATGGGATGTTGCTGTGTCGGACTTACTCACACCCTGTATTGTCCGACGCAGTGTATGTATCTCAAAGGGGTCGCCTAGCAGAGGAAGCTGAGCAGAGAAAATGTCGTAAGAACTTAACTGTTGGGAAATATATATATATATATTTATTTTTTGTTCTGGGAGGTTTCGGGAATGCATGATGCACATGCGCCATTAGCAGCCTGCGTGACTAGTGTGAGACTCGCAAACCCACTAAACCCGGTTTCCTCCCCACCCCCCCAGGCTCGGTATTACTTTGGCATTACATCGAAGCCGTGGGAGAGGCGTCTCTGCCGTTCTCCTTCAATCAGCTCTATCCCTGACAATCATCCCGCATGTCTACCTGCGGTTGGATAGGGGGATGCCATTTTGTAATCCGTCCTGTGAGGGTGCGTCGAGACCATGAGGGCCTGGCTGCTCCCCACCCCCTCCCCCGTCCCTCGGCTCCTCGTCTCGACCACTCTCCCGAGAGACCCGCTCAAACCTTTCCCGCCTGGCCGTTTCCTTGGCTGTCTTGAGTATATATATATATATATATATATATATATATATATATATATATATATATATATATATATATAGCTTGTCTGTCAAATGCTCTTAACAGCGTTTGAAGTGACCATCTCTTACAAGCTGTCGTTTGCCTGGCGCATGCCTGACCAATAGAACTACGTTACGCGGGCAGACAGACCTATTCAACTGCTGTTGACAGACCTTGTGACCTTATCGCCTGTAAAGGGGCGATGCATCATAGTCTAAGAGTATACAGATTTCATTATGTGCCTGCTTAACGTGCGGTTCTTGGACGACGGCGTGCTAGCTGGCGACCCTGTAGCGAATTAAATTTGAAACCGTCACAGAAGATTTAAAGGAATGTTGGCATGTGTCGGGAGACGATTGCCTGAAACTTAAATTCGCAGGAAAGCTGGATTAAGCCCCCGGGACGATATTTGTCCAAACAATCTTATTAATACAGCACACGATACGGTAGACAAGCCACGTTTTAGATCAGTTCATTCAGTGATGCCTGCTTATGGCTCGATGCCCTGCCAAGTGTTTCCGTAGGAACTCTATTAGAGGACTTTCTCATTAGGATGCATTTTGGTCCCACCCTCGGCGCACTACTAGACAAGGAACAAGAATACAGCCATAAGGTAAACATCTCACCTTTAGTCTCACCACTCAGTAATCGCCGAATTGTGTATGTACGTTGTAAACTACCTTGCGGTAGATACCATGCTGCCTCCTGTACCCTAGTCCCGTCTCTAGCTAGTCTAGATAAGCAAGCTCGCGTCATAACTTCATAGCTTTTACATATCTATTATTTTATAAGTCCAAATGTGTATATGTAAACATATGCATATCTTTTTAACTGTACTTTTTCTACACAACATGTGTAAGAAAAAATCTGACTATATGTGATCGCTAAATTACTATAAAAAACTGTGATCTATGCTGCATTCGCATTAGGTCATAAGACCACAAACCCTGCCTTGAATGATATCCTGGCTCATGTCCTTAGAATATCTTCGTAAGATTGTAGGGAGTTAGTATTTTCCGTACCTAAACAAAACCCCGTGAATTATTTAATTATTAAAAGAGCATTGTACTACAGCGTATGTACACAGACGACTCTCGGCGACGTAATAGGATGACCCTGACAGCCTCTGAGGGTGGGAGGGCACTACCGTGACTCACTTTTTACATTCTTCAATAATCAATCACAGTGCGGCCCAACCAGGTTACGTCGTTTCACAGGCGGACTAGAAGTATTTACTTAATGGAGATTCTATAAACTTTCATAATGTTGCTTTCGAGACCTTAGGAATCCAAGGTAAAGTAACAAGAGAGCTATTAGTAGGGTATGTAAATGTCTCAAGTTAGCTACTAGGAACGACGGGGACGGGCGATTCTTTGAAAGAATGCTACCGGACATACAGCAAAGTAACGCTGCAGTAGTGTTTGGCATTTTTGTCAAGGTTGTCGACACCAGGTTTGGACGTAGCCCTAATTTAGTTTCTGCATGCGTTTACTGGGGTACAATTGTGTACACTGCATTCTGAGTTGAATGCATTTGTGAATATGGATATTTATTTAAAAAATAAAAGTAGATTGCCCAGGAAACAACTAGACGCATGGTTCGGTCATGCAGCAGCTACTGCGCTAGCCAATACTTTACGTTATTGCTTCACGGCAGTCTTTTGTAGATTGCTGTCAAGGTTCACATCAATTTCCGACACAGCGTAGTTGCTGCGAATCCCGCCTGTTTTTAAACTGGCATCGAATGGCACCTGCTAGTCACTTTTCGGAATCTAGAATTAAAACATTTTTAAGTAGATTGTATTTAATTCTAGACTATCCTCCGTTCCCTACGAGCTTGGAACTTAACCTGAGGTATATCTTCAATGCACCGAGGGCCGGATATGTTAAGATATCTAGGGTTTCCCCAACAGCCCTTGTGGCAGCATAGCCGCTGAACTTTTCAAAATCAAGGCTCCACTACTGTTATGTACACCAAAAATATAAGATAGCGCAACCAAGACTACATACATGCTTTCACGAAACGAAATTCATTCGAATCAATCGTTGTCTAAACCAGAACGTAAATTTACATACGTAACGTCTCCTAGAAGCTTCGTGAAGTAGTTAGTACGTCAGTCAGGGGATGCTGCAGTTTCTGTCGCTTTCTTGTCAGCTAGCTCGACTGTACGGGACAACCAATCCCTCTAAACAGAAACAATGCACACCGGCGTGTTCGTGAGAAAATTCGGCTTCCTTTGAAGAACACATCACGCCTACCAGAAGATGCGACAGGGTCGTTTAGAAGAGAAAAAGCAAACAAATTAAGTTATCTCATTAGCTTTCACGTCCAATTTATTAAAACCATAACAATACGGCCATTCGTAGCGCTCAAAGCTAACACCTTCAGACAAATTTGCAGTTCGTTCATGACAATCATTTTGGTACCAAATGTATGACAATATGAGCCGTGATTGCGGAATAATCGAGATTAAGTGTATGTATAAATGACCTACTCCGTCAGATAAATCACTCTAGGTCATGTATGCATGCACTCAATGTCGACATGCCCGCCGAAAAATCTCAATTACTTCGCAATCAATCTTAATTACTTCGCATTGCCAAATATTTTGTACCACAATAATCGTCGTGAAATGCGCATTTGCTTAAATATGTTAGTCTAAAGCGTTGCAAAAAATCGTAGAGTTGTAATTTCGAGATATTGAGCATGAAGGCCAATAAAGAACATTATTTTTGTGAATTATCTTCTCACTTCGGTAATACCACTCTCACTTCAAAATAAGACTTCTTAGATACCATGTTCCATAGGAAAAAAATTACTTGAACAATCTCTACAACTCAAAATGTCTTTTTTGAGATCGTGCTGTTGCACACTGTACTTAGCGTGTATCCAGGATCCCGTCTCCAGCGTGCGACCAGCAAAACTTTTTTCACGCTTGACGTCGAGCTACTAAGGTCTCCGTTTCTGTTGTGCCTCGCTCGCTCCGTTGATCTATTGCTGGTTGTGGGCTTTCGACAATAGTGGGCCCGGATGGGCGACGGAATCGCCTTATGCGGCCGCTCCAAATAGGGCCGCGCCAGTAAGTAAATATACGACTAAGGCTAACACTGTGCTAAAGAAGGAAAAAAATGGTAAACTCACCCGGTGAATGGAAGGAAAAATGGTAAAATCACTCGGCGAATGGAAGAAAAAATTGTAAAATCACTCGCAATTAGGTGTCAATAGTACATGCATAAACGTTTTGGAAGATGCGAAAAGGGTCATAGAGCTAATTAGTCTTCTCGGCATCCTGGCGACCACACGAGACAAACAATTGGCACATAACTGAACTAGGACCACAAATGTTGACCGTGGCTTCATTGAAGATAAGATTTCTGAAAAACGCAAGGGTGATTTCCGCCAAGAGAGAAGTGCTAAGAAACGTGTAGGAGACGAGCTCTTCACAACCACGGACAGGGTCTTGTTGGTGTCCCATCAAACGAAGTATTTTTGTCGTACAACGCTCATAAAGTTACTGTGTACAAAAAAGCGCCAGTCCCTTGTTATCAATGCCATATGCTGGGTCATATTTCTGCGGTATACAAGAGCAAAATAACTTGCAAAAATTGTGGCGAGTCGGGTCAAATGGCTGCTAACTGTTAGAACTTGCCAAAATGCGTAAAATGTAAGGGAGCTCACTTTTCAACATCGGCACTCTGTTTACTTTGGGCAGTCGAAATCAAGAAACGGAAAACTTGGATGAAATGTCGTATCCTTTGGCAAGTAAGAGCTGAGCGCCCGAACGGGAAGAGCTTTGAAGTAAGCGTCACTACTTTGGCGGCATTGCAAGCGGAACCCACAAGAGAACAGAGTAACTCAACCATAGTTCCGCTGACGATCAAATAATATGAGTTCATCTAACGTTCAGTACGGGCTCAAAATATCAGGTCAGCTAGAGACTTTGGCAGATCGACTTTAGCATAAAAAGTCTGGACTAGATGTCATGGTGGTAAGCAAGCGCTGGTTAGAGAGCTCTAATAACGCTTTTCTTGTGGTCGCGAATCGGAGAGACCTGGCGGCGAAGTGGGGATTTATGTGCGGTCAAATTGTACAGTACGTTCGATTTTTTTAAGAGCAGTAGCGACAGCACGGCCAAGACATTTCGCTTTCGAGTAAAAATTCCGATTTCGATGGCTATGTATTTGACTTCTACCACAGTTATTTCATTCAGATGATCATTTGTTCCTGCAGCTTCTGCCTTTCCGTCTCCCCAGGTCTTAAACATCTTAGGCGCTATGCCAACAAGCCATGTACTTGGCGCCGCAATATAGAATGATTAGAAGGTTACCAACTGCGGTACTTTTCGACGATGTCAGCAGGCCCTGCGACTTACAAGGGACTCTTCTTTACAATTGCTCAATCAACATTGGAAGCCCATTGAGGAATCCTGTGGCGATAAAAAACGCAACGCTGTACTACTATGCGTGCTGAATTTTAACTGCGGACAACAGCCTTAAAAGCCGCAGAATATTGCCGGTAGGCTCAACAGGCACTTCGCATTTCTTAAGTCAAGCGCTGTGGCCGCCCTTGACATGCAGAGAGATAACCGGGCTAGTAAGCATCGATTTGGCAGATAAACTGAGCATCGTTCAGATTAGATAAGGTCAATGCCATTGAAGTTTAATCGGTTCTCTAGAACACGAAGGCGGTCTGGTGCTTTGGAGCCAAAGATTAATGTCTCAGCACTCGCTCGTTTGCTCGCCATAGTTAACCTAGACATTAACACTGGCTCGTTTCCAACCAGATTAAAACACACGAAAATAGCGTCCTCTATTAATTTTAATGAGAGGAAAAAATGCTTTTACACACACCCAAAGCTGGTAGTGTGGGACTCGATGCCGATGTTGCTGGCATATTTTAGTTCTACCCACTAAAAACGTCTCATCTAAATAGCCTCAGGAAGAGGCGTGGAGCTGGAACCATTCTTTAATACTACGTTCAGCTTCTCTATTACAGAAAAAATAAACCATTTAGCCAGTTCGGTTTCAGGGAATCGCGGCCTACAGAGTTGGCGCTGGCACACGTTTAACAGGAGATCACCAAGATAATAGAAAATACGCAGAATACTGGCGGTTAAGGTGGGCCATGTTTAGGCCACGTGGAAGGAAGTCAATATCAGCACATTTTCCGTCCTAGTCACCGCGGTAGACAGCTACTGTGAACGTCGCGTTACCATGTTTGTGGAGCCCCTCTTATCAATATGACTTGACGCAAGCTAAGATCATAAAATAGACTAGTCAGCACTACGGCAGATCTCCAAAGCATCGAGTTAAACACGCGGCCTTATTACGGCCTCTACTATACTTGATAATACGTGTCTTAATATTCCTTTGACATAAATCCCGGTACGCTCCCTTCCCACTGAACATTTTTACTCCGATTCTACATGATCTAACCCTATAGCCTTTATAACAGGCTGAACTTTGATCCAAGGACTACACAAAAAGTACGTATTTTTGAAGTTGAGATTGTATCCATGTTGAATTGAAGGCGTGGCAGGGTGTGGAGCTATATTTTGGCGGTAGATTTTGCGCAGCTAGAAAAGTGCTTCACAACATGTATAAAGTGTGTTATTGCCACAGCCGATAAGAGACCGCTTTGTGTACATGCTAGTATGTTGGGGACCGGCAGTGGAAACTATCGGAGTCAGGCTAGGTCGTCTGTTACAGGACAGCTCTCGTCATTATCGTTCGCGTAGCAGGGAAAAGCAATAGAGGTCTTGTCAGGGGTAGCCCAGTTAGACGTGTACCTCGCCAGGGAGCTTTGGGGCGGAATTGCATGCACTAGTCGGCACGTGTACACAATGTGCATTGTGCATGGCGACCTTCACTTTGTGTCCTCAACCCAAGGATTTCACGTGCTGGGCGATCTATGCCGGTTGAGCTCGCAGACTGGTGCGCAGCGACATGTCAGACGCATCCACAAACAGTGCCCGTTTTTGCCCGGTGGACCGGCCGCTTACGTGTTCAAATTATATATAATGGCAATACTATATTTATAATTACATGCAAATCTGAAATTATTTTTTAAAGTATATATTAAAATAAAGAAATATATTACATGCTATTCTGAAATAAAGGCTTATTGCGAAAAAATAAAATGTCGTGAGAAGCAAGTGAGAATATTCATCCAAGGCCATCCGGAGTCTATGCGCGAAATGGTAGCAGGGCTGCGGCAACCAAGCAAACCTTCAACCCAACAGAAGAAGGCACGGTTGGCGCCAACGCTCCAACCAGGGAGCGCACAAATAAGCCGTTGTCCTATCGACCATGTGTAGCTGTATGCTAGCAGGGCTGTCTAATGCAACAGGATATCTAATACAGCAGCGTTTGACCAAAAAGCTAGACGTATAAAAGGCACTCTTGGAGGAACGACATGGCTTTCAGCGTTGGGCACTCCACGCAAATAGCAACTCGACCCAACGCAGCGATCGATTCAGCTGCCTCTCGTATTCTTTGGCCCGACTACTCGTGGGGCGCGATACCTTCAAGTGCTACCTATGGCGCATAGGGAAGGTATCTCCCCCAAGTGCCTACTGTGACATAACCATAGTGCAGACCATGGCGCAGAGCACACCTTCTGTACAGCAGCGGAGTTCGTTTGTTAGCGATGGCTTTTAATGGATGTACAAAGGGGGCTAGGAGCTCCCTCATCGGCTTACACTCCTTTGAAGAGGCTTGAAGGGGCTGATTGACTATACAAATGTTTAATCATTCTTATTATTATGCCGATATTAAACCATAGAGCTCTATGAGCTATGTCATCCCTTTATGCTCTAGCAAGACAGCCTGTCCAGTGAAGACGAGGCTGAGATGTTATAGTACGTCGGCGCCAGTCTTCTACCGGAGAAGGAGCTAACAGAAGTTCGATTTTAGTAAGAAGACAGTTGTTACACTGGAGGTCCACACTACTTTAGAACAACAACAAGAACAATAGTTAATGCAAACAATAAAATGACTATGTATGTCCGAACGTGTGCCACAATTTAACGTAAAAACACACTTGACGGTGAAGTTACACCCATCGTATATTTAATCCGAAATCTTGGCGACATGGCCCTGGAATTAGATTTAATATGCACATAACTTCATTTAATCTGTCACACCCTTTTAAAATAGAATGTTAGATAGATATGATATTAAAGTGAGCAGAATTTTATACACAGTTATAAAATTGTATACCCGTTTAGTTGTACCAATGTTGTTGTCACATGCATGTGTCGCATGGCTCGCGGAAGCCCTGTTTCACTCGGTCAAGTATCGCTAGATGCAAGACAGGTAGTTCCGTACGTAGGAACTAAACTTTGTAAACAGCAATTAGTGCTACCCTTAGTTCCATAATGGAAAGGGTCAGCAGTGTCTTAAGTAAAAGCATCTGCGGACTCTTAAGTGTCATCGCGCAATCATTGCTTTCCGGGGGTTTTCTTTAATGTGCGCAGCAAAGCTGTATTTATAAGATTTTTTTATAAGATAAACTCTGCCATCGAAGTGAGTTCCACAATCATAGCGTCGGCTGTGTGTGCCGCTTATTCAACCAGCCGTCCTATTCTCTCTAGCATCTCAATACCTGTCAGAGAGCTATTTCCCTTACGCAATTCGCTGACTGATATTTTATTACTTTTAAACATGTGTTTTGTTACGATGCGATTATATACACACGTTCTTAGATACAATTGTCGCTCACTTATTTTTTAACAAAAATCGTATATATATCCCGCTTATATGGTGCACTAAATAAATGATGATAAATGTGCGCAGGAAAGTTCGTGATTGAGGGGTCAGTATGATGCCTAGGTACGTAAATATTATATATTTCAAACTTTAGCTTCTGTCTGTATAGCTTAAGCTAGTCACTCTCTGGTAGCCGGCCTGCGTGCTTGATTTTATGGCATCCGTCTATTGCGAATTAATTTTGAAGCCGATTTTCCTCATATAGGTTGCTAACGTAGGCTAGCGCCTGGTGGAGGTGAAACCTGCCTTGGATCATACTTGGATCGTAGAGGGTGTCAGGGACCATGTTCTCGTGAGCACTAGCGTTGATGTGGGCAGATCTTTTAATGATCTTGCGGTGCCTTTGCAGTTCTACTAAATGTTTTCTCATCAGCGTTGGACAAAATTCAGCAGACCCGATATATATATATATAGGATCTGAAGTACACCAACTATAACGCCAGACCGAAAGCACTAAGGTCTTCCTGTTTGATTTGCTTAGATGCAAAATTCATAGTAATGCGGCGATTGTTGAGGATTACTTCAGAGTGATTACAGGAGACGAGTCACGGGTATATGCTTACGATATTGGGACCAAGCCAACTCCGCCCAGTGGTGCTTGCAAGAAGATAGTCGGTCGAAGAAATTCAAACAGACCAAATCCAACTACAAGGTTTTTCTCTTGCACGATTTTCCACCTGGTTCTGCATTCAAGAAATAATACTACCGCAAAATGTTAAAAATAATTGGCGAGAACGTCCAACGAAGATTTCCCTGTTCCTGTGGCAGTTACAGAATCCAGTCCTGCACTGTATTATCCTACTGTATTTAGAAACGATTCGAGGCTAGATGATCATATTCTTTTACTAAGTCAGGCTATGAAAGCATCGAGATTGCGGGAACACGGGTGTGTGGCAGGGTTTTTAGATCCTAAAAAAGCATATGATATGATGGACAGGATAAAGTCGTACCACATTATGTTGGAGGGTTTTGAAAGAAGCTGGGTGGAGTTACCAGAATAAATTTACAGGAATTACACGAATCAAATAATAATAGCAGCCGGGCAATCTAGAAAGTCTATAATCGCTAAGGGGGTCAGACAAGGATGTCTGTTGTCATTATTGATTTTCGTATGTATATAGAGTGAAAAGCGCTAATGACTAATATAACGGGGGTAGGGTGGCAGATAGGAGAAAAGGTGTTTATATCAAGACACGAGTGTTGCTGTTTGCTGACGGTATCGTAGTGCTAGAATGGAGCACTAGCAAAGCTCAACAAATGTTGAGTAGATGTGGGGAAGCAGCGGAATAACAGGGCATGGTGTTTAATAAAAAAAAGAGCGCAATTTTAGTATTTAATGGAGGTCCGGGGGAAAGGAAGCTTGTATTACAGGGGAGGCAATTGACTATCTAAGTCGGTACAAGTATCTTGGGGTGACAATAACTTGAGGGGATTATTATCTGGAGCAAGATTAGATATTCCGAAGGAAGGAGGTTGAAATAAAAAGAAATGCATAATGGTGTAAGAGCTAGTAACAAGGAATATATGGAAGGCCATGTATGTACCAGGACTGACGTTTGCTAATGCATCTCTGCTCCACAGCGCGGGGTTGGAAAAGAAGTTGGAAACAATACTAATATAAGTGATCGTATTTGCGTTGGGTTGTCGTTTTAATTGCTACCGGGAGTTTATTGAGAGAGAAGGTAGACATAACATTTTACAAAGTATACTGAGATATAGTAATAAGTTTAAGAATGTTGTAAATAAAAGATGAATTAAACAGATGCAGCTGTTAAAGACGACACTAAGGATCAAAATGAAGTGGGATTGCAGAGTAGAGTTCGCAGCTAGGTAAATTGGATATAGTAGTCAGCAATGGTCAAGAGGGGGAGTATCGGATAAATTTGCGAAAATTAAGGTGAAAAAGTAATGTACAGGCAAATGAAAAATGACGATGGATTCCTTTGCTGGTAAGTATAACAGCCATCAATAGGCCAGGTACAGTCAAAATACCTTGTTAACATTCCGGTGCTTCTGGGCAAGCAGCCTTAAGTTCAGTTCAAATCAGTTTATTATTATCATCCTCAAACACACGCTCTTTATAGAACATCCGTGTTTCATACATCGTTTTACTTGTCATTCCAGTTATCTATAGAGTTATTAGTGCTTAATAATAATAATAATAATAATAACGACCTGTCTGCATATCGTTGAAATGTCTTATCGATCGAGGCATTGTTCATAGTGTAGTTTATGATGCCATTTTTCCTTGAATAACTTAAGTGATGCACATTCCCGTAATTCATTATCAAGAGTGTTCCAAATTTTGGCCATGGCTATATCAGGCGTTTTAAGTCTTTAGTTACGATACGTATTGGGTATTCTCAGGGGTGGGCTGTTTCGATTCCTGTTGGTGTTGAATGTAAAATGGAACGATAAATCTGGAAGAAACATACCACGGAAGTTTTTAAACGCAAGAATGCCTAATTCAAATTTGTAAAGTGATGGTATTTTAAGTAGTTTATGAATAGCATTAAGAACTCAGCACTAAACCTATAGATGAATTAATTTGTTTCATTGTTAAAAGGATCTTAGGACCTTAGGATTTGTAAGATGATTGTCCTTCTTGGCCTCACGTGTGGAGCTAACTTGCGCGGGGTATAAGTCAAGCCATGAAAAATTCTCTGAATTATTTTTATGTATTAGTACTGTCCAGCAGCAGCGTCAACAACGATAGTTTTCACTGCGGCGGCATACGATTGTTGTGAACTGAGGTCTTTCGCCTCTCAATTTCGACTGCCCGAAGTGGACAGCGGGACGAGGTCGAAGAATTAGTTCCCTTAAAGTTTGCGCATTTTTCAGTTTGCAGGCAGATTACCTAACTCGCCACAATCTTTATGGGCCACTTCGCTCCTGAAAACTGCAGCAATGTAATTCACTTTCTGGCATCAATAATATTAATATATTGGTGGTCCTCCTTGTCCGTGACAGAGCTCCTCTCCCACCCGCTTTTTAGCAATTCCCTCGACGGATATCGCCTCAGTGTCTTTTATAGCTGACATTATCTCATTTTTACCTTTAAAAGCTGATCTCATATCCCGACTTCACCACTATTAGCTGTTGCATTACCTGAGGGTTCTCGCGGACCACGCGTTGCCAGCGGCGTAATTTTGGTCGAACTACTACCTAAAGTAATCGCACCAACTGCAGTTGCCATGCAGCTCACTATTTGTGCTATTTCTTCCTTAGCTCTCCACTAGCTTTAATAGTAGATTTAATCGTCAGGTCGACCTTACGTCAAGTAGCCACATGAGACCCTATCGCCATCAGCTGGGCCTACTGTTGTCAAAGAATCACAAAATTAGCAGCGCGCAAAATATTAGCTTAGCAAGCGTGGTAAAAAAAAGAGAAACCATGAGTAGCCCGCCGATGAGCGTAAAAGAAACTTTGCTGGTGTCGCGCTAGAGACGAAATCCTGTGCACAAGCTAAATTAGTATACATCGACGCTCTATATACTATATCGAAGCAGGGCACTTCGGGATCCCGTCGCGTGAACGGGTACTCGAAAAAACATTTAGACAGACAGCAACAGTCAAATTTCAACCTAGAACTCGATAAAACACGCAATTTAATTCACCAGCTGCATAAAATTATCCCGCAGTCAAAGATTTAGGACACCCAACAACAACACACGCAAGTCGAACGGCGTCCACAAGAGTCATACAGTCTCCTCTAGACAGACTCCTTGGGAGCTAAAGAAGGCCCAGGTGGGCGTGCTGCAGGCACCTTCCTTGCAAATAGAAAGTTGATCAGATGCGTAAACTTCCTATAGTAACGTTTCAGTTAAGTTCACCGGTCATGGGAAGGTAAGGCGTATGATATAGGTCATGTGACAGCGAATTCCTATTGTCGTGGTCCATTTGGGGACAATAAAAGCTAATAATTGTACGGATAGGGGACTGCCACTAATTCCGTACCAAGTGGTTAACGCCCTAGTCAATCAGAGGGTACCAGTCGGGATGCTACCTTGGCTTGATAGGCATAATGAGATTAGAGTGCCACACCATGGCGCAAACATAAGAAAGTAAAAAACTAGCTTTAAAATACACCTTGGGGGAGCCCCCCGATGAAGGGTCTACTAATCAGAAAATCATGTACCCTTTTATCAAAAACATTTTTAGGGAGATTGTTTTTTAATTCTAAACAAGCCTCCGTCTTCTTGAAAGTGCCGTCAGTGCCACTATTGGACCGAGAGTATGTTGAGGTATCTAAAGTGTCCGCAGTAGTTCTATGTAGCAGCATGGCCGCTGATTCTTAGCTGTATGATTTATCATATATCTTTAATTAGCATTGTTCAATCATAAATTAATCAAGAACAGAAATCAAACCGGTGACATCCTGGTAGGTGACAACCATGATCAGCGCACAACCCCCTAGACCATGCCGCCACTTGATCAGATACTATATAACTAAAAACACATGTTTAACACATAAAAAACGTTTTTTAAGCAGGTCGTTATTATTTCTAGACAATCGTCTGTCCCCTATGGGGATGTAACTCACCGGAGGCGTTTCTTCAATGCACCGGGGGCCGAACATGTTGAGATATCTAGGGTTTTCTTGTAGCAGAATGGCCACTGGCTCTCAGCGATATAGTTTAAAATTTATTCTCAGTGAACATCCTTCCAAGAAAATTCGATCAACAACAACGATCGGTGGCAACATCCTGGCAGATGGAAACCATGACTAGCACACTAGATTAGACAACGGTGACTGCTTCCAGATCGTATGATAAAGCTGAATCCCCATTACGCCGTTTTAGTATATGCAATTTAGGAAAGGCTAAATATGTAAGGCACTGTTACGAACGCTGTGTTCTTTTCAATACCGAGCAAGAGCTCCGTCTCGGAATCTAAGGTCGGGAAGTCTCCTGATATGCTGAGCCCTAAGAGAGGCGCTCCTTAGAGACCATGGCTCCTGGTTTGTGCTGAAAAGAATTTTTCTTGGTAGCGAAAAGAACTGGATTTTAGTGGTAGTATATATATATATATATATATATATATATATATATATATATATATAGGATGCAGCAGCGAAATCCAGATTAAATGTTATCGCCTGTTTCGCAATTTATGTCTAAATGAAAACAGATACTTCGGTGATTTTTTACGTGTCGTTAGGGACACTCCTGAGAAACATTTTTATTCAATGTAGTCACCATCAGCAGCAATTACACTTTCAAATCTGGCGCAAAAGCTCCCGCAGGCCTTCTTCAAAGTTAGCGGATTGAGATTCTTAAACGATTTGACAATGGCTCTGCGTAGCGCTTCTGTATTTGCATGTCGAGACTTGTTAGACTCTCGCTCAATAACGCTTCATACATAGAAGTGCAAGGGGTTTAAGTCCGGACTGCTAGAGGGCCACATCGTCTTGTCCCAGAACGCCGTCATGTTGCCCCGTAGCCAATCCTAGACGAGATTACTAATGCGGGCGGGAGCGCCGTCTTGTTGAAAGACATATTGTCTTTCATTGGACACTCTATCAATCCATGGCTTTACCACGCTTCGCAGAACACGTAAAAACACTTCCTTTGTTACGGTTTCGTGTCTGTCAAAAAAGTGTGGGGGCATCACGTCTCCTTCATTGGACACAACACTTAGGACGTGCACACTGGCAGGATGTTTGGTTCTATGCACGATTGGTACTCAGGGTCCTTTGCGAGCCACGGGTCATTTTTCGGGTTATGTTTTTGGTGAATGGTAAGGACTTTTTCGTCAGAGAAGAATTGAAGATGCCCCGCCATTTCGTGTCTCAAAAACGTGAGGATAAGATGACAGCAAGTCATCCTCTTGTTTTTCGCAGCCTGAGACAACATCTGTCTGACTTTGAACGTGTAAGACGTGCAGCGCAGTTCTTCGTTGATAATCCGACGCATAGAACGATCACTCATATTGAATTTGATCGCTAAACGGCGATCGATAGACTTGGATCCTTAAAGACGCAGTTTTTCACCATTTTGATCACTTTTGGCGTCCTCACTTCTTGTAGGCAGTTGTGAATCTTCCTTCCAGGTGTTGCACCACCTAGCCCTGTCTCTTCTGCATCCCTGTAGCGTCGGGCAATATCCAGTGATTTAAAAAAAGAGTGTTTAAATCCAGTGATGTTAATGAATTCGGCTGGTCGATGTCCGGCGCGAAGCAATTAGATAACGGTTGTTCTTCGGTCATATTCTGGACCCAGGTTGCGGCGGCCGTCCATGATGACAATCTGCTAACGCAAACCGATCTGTATATTTGATTTGCTTAACCTAATAACACATGTCACCTTTTTATACCAGGGGCGGAAAAAGCGACAGCATATATGTTACCTATGCATCCATATAATCAATGTAGCCTTCAATAACTACTTACTATTTGCCTTCCATTGAGACAACTTTTTTTATATCAGCGTGGTCCTTTCTAACATTTGGTCCTATAGCTAGGGCCTTCGGCAGAGGTCTATCTCTGTTCCCCCCAAGATGTACGTGCTTTGTTGTATTCTTGTATCCAACATCCTTGCCCTGGCATCTGCCATATATATATATATATATATATATATATATATATATATATATACCGAAATTTACATTTGTGATGTACAAACACTGCCTGCTCGGGGCATGACTAAAGACAATAGGTCCAGACTTAGGCTGGTCCACCTAGCCAGGGTTCTCCTCATCGAGGCGGCATTTCCCCTCAGAGTATCTAATGGCAGACGTTGCAGGAAATACTCTCTCTTTTATTTTTTTTGGCAGACGCAAATCTTCTTCCACTATTGTTGAGCAGTTTTTTCGTAAACAAGCTATGCCTCTAATGTCTCGAACGCAAGGGTGCGAATGAGTAGAGGTAATCGAAGCTTGAATTTTTTCTTCACTTGGCTGCTTCCGCTAAGGCTACGGCGCGTGCAGGGCGGGTTGAGCCCGTGCCGATTATCGAATGGGCGCTAAGGACTCAGTTGCAGTCTCATCACACACCAGCATTTGGCCTCGCTTTACGAGAGTCTGGGGCATGCCATGAGCTCTCTTTCCATTTTCTCTGATTAAACCAAGAGGTTCTAAAACGTTCGAGTAGCCTGCCGACCGTAGTAGAAATATATATATATATATATATATATATATGAGAATTATAAAATGAAAAGGTACTAAACGACACTGTGGGTATAATTAAAGATTTTCATTTTAAACAATTACTAAAGGTCTGAGCACAACTATCTTACTGTTTTACGAGCCGAAGGATCTCTGTTACCAGGATTTCTGCGGCTGTGACAAAAGCTAGACTTTCAGTTCATTCTCCCGTGAGCAGCCTATGCCGTTTGCTCTTGTTGGCGTTGCGTATGCTACAGCGTCTCACAGTACACGTCTCTGTTAACGGTTTTCCGTGTTCAAGAAATCCGATAAGTATTAGAACGTCGAAAACAGGCAAGTTAGCATCACCTTACCTGCTGAGGGCGCAGCTTTCATCTCTTTAAGGGGGGGAACCGGGAACTCTCGTCACCGGTAACGATCTGCTTCAAAAGTGGTGTCTTCATATAAATGGGGTATAGGGGTAGCAGTACTAGCCCCAAATGAAGCTCCTTATGCGGTTTGTTAAGCTTTTTTGGAACTCATTGCGCGCACACCTTCCAGTAACCCAACCTGTCGTGCACAATTATCCACACTGGTCCAACGTTGCCCCCCACCATCGCTGCCAACGCTTGTCAACGAGTCCCGACTTTGATGAAAGCGGGCATTCCACTTTCTCATTGACTTGCGGGACACAGAGCATTCCCGTATGCAGGCTGCATGCAGCCCATGAATATTGGCCGATTCAATACTTCCGCAGCCAGATTTCCGATAGCGCTTTGCTGCTTCTCCATCATTGAACTTTGTAATGGGAACGCCATCACGTCCTCACAGGCACTACCGCGTCAATTCGAAACGGGCCAAACAACTGCCTGCTTCTTTCCGCGCTTCTGCGCTCGCGCCTGCACACAACCACACCGGATGCTCCGTTCACATTCCTGGGTATCTAATACGACAACCACAGTGTTTAAATGTAGTAAGATAGAGACTGAAACCTCGAAATATGCCTCGTGTATATATATATATATATGTATATATATATATATATATATATATATACTTCCTTCGTGTATATATATATATATGTATATATATATATATATATATATATATATATATACTTCCTTCGTGTATATATATATATATATATATATATATACACGAAGGCGGATTAAGAAGTTCCAAAACTTTGGGTTTTTCCGCCAGACCAAAATCACCAAGGCCTTAAAAGCACCATTTGAGCCCGGTGGCGTGGTGCATTCGCGTGCGCCTCCCGACTGGAGAAGATACATAGGTGCACGGGTTCGAGCCCTACCGTTGCACATTTGCATTTATGGGGCAACCAAACTTTGAACCAAATCTAAACAGTAAGAGTTCGGTAAAAAAAAGGAAATAAAACAACGTTTGGCGATTTGTGAAGAATCGAACCTCCTTTTCTTCTTCTGTTCACACGTCGAATGGAAGAGCTACGACTGCATCAAGTTTTCTGTAAAAAGCTAAATGTTCTAAAGTGGTCGCAATGTTACGGACTGCTTTCGGTGATCATGCAGTGTCCCGGAACACTATGTATATGTGATGCTGTTGATTTCAGGACGGACGTGAAGAGACTAAAGATGATTCTCGTTCGTGAAGGCCTTCGATGCTAATGACAGAATAAAACCTTGGAATGGTTTGCGATATCGCACTCAACAATCGCCAAAAAACTACCAGGAAGATAACTAACGATTTTAAGATATTTTATGGACAGGTTGCCGACATTTTATGCGTGCAAAAACGTTACTGGTAGCAAAAATAATTCCAGAATTGTTAAATTGTCAGCAAATTAACGCCCGTCGGGAAATGTCCGAATCAAACCTTTAGGCGGTAACAGAAGACCCGGATTGCTTCAGAGAGTAATTACAGGAAACAAGCCATGGATATATGATTACGACATCGAGATCAAAGCCCAATCTTTCCAGCGGTGCTTCTAAGGAGAGAGTCGGTCGCATAAATTCAAACAAAGCAGATCAAACACCAAGATTCTCTTGACTGTTTTTCTTTCACTACTATAATCTTCCGCGAACGTTTGCCACCTGGTTCTACAGGTATAAGAAATACTACCGCACATTTTGTTTAAATATTGTGCGAAAATATCCAACGCAAGAGGCCTGAACTCTAGATAAACAACTCTTGGATTCTTCATCATGACAACGCACTGGCGTGCACATCGTTACAAATTTTGGATTATTTTATAATAAAAAAAAACAGAATTCTATATTTTTCAACCTGCCTATTCGCCGGAATTGGCTCTATACGACCTTTCCGCGGATAAAAAATGTAAAGAGACAACGTTTTGCGACTATAGAGAAAAAAATGCAAAAACAGCTTAACTCAAATCCGAAACACGCCTTTAAAAATGCTTCAAAGAGTCGTAAGATAGGTGGTACGACTACATTAAAACAGGCGGAAGATGTTTTGAATAGAAGAAAAACACTTCGGAAAATTAAATAATTCTTTCTTCTTGTAAATATGTATTAAAACTTTTCGATCTTTCTTCGCATATGAGTTTGTTCTTCTGTAAAATATGCAAAAGTTCTTTCCGTGTTTGTCTAAAGCGAAAACACAAGAACATGTTGGTCTGTACATTTTAAGTGTTGTGTCTCGTTTTGGACGCTCGTGCAGCTTTCGAGAGGAGATCACACGTTGTCCTGGTGAAGGTGACCCCCTTTCCTGTTCACGA
This sequence comes from Dermanyssus gallinae, assembly GCA_003439945.1. Taxonomy (NCBI): domain Eukaryota; kingdom Metazoa; phylum Arthropoda; class Arachnida; order Mesostigmata; family Dermanyssidae; genus Dermanyssus; species Dermanyssus gallinae. Next base: position 357,119 of record QVRM01004299.1, on the reverse strand, counting down.
GTTGTGAGCGCGTTTGAGTTAGTTTATTGTTAACTCGTTGGAGTTGTTGACAGTAGAGGTGAATGCGATTAATGGTCAGGTTCTTTTTCAAAAGTTCAAAGTGACATTCTCTTGAGATCCTATAAACAACACAACATAACTTTATTCGATTGTACGTTTCGCTTGAGATTACTCTGGAACAGCCTGCGCCCTCAATGCACCTTTGCGTGCGTTCAGTCTCCTAATAGACTCGTTGCTTGGCGGTTGCGACTGAGGAGAGAAGTGCATTCGTACGGGCGCTCCAATTTGTTGGCGTTACCCAATTCATTTGGACATTGGTTCATTGTCAAAGTTAAAATCTCCACCAAACTTGGCAAGCCGTTTTCAGCAGATTCGTTTATTGGATAAACCTTCCCCGAAGTTGGCGGAGATGTTTCGACAACACACAGCAGCATTGACATATCTTTGGAACTCGTAGAGCAAAACACTCATAATTTTAATTTTTGCATTGGCAATTTCTCTGCCTTCTCAGAAGGCAACTGTGCGTTAACCTCCAAAGCGGAGCCTACTAACTGATGTAGCAATATATATATATATATATATATCTGTTGGATGGTCTGATATTGATCTACAAAACGCTGTTTGTGCCGGTACTCACTTACGGCATTCTCTTGTGGGGAAGTGGTTATGATCACGTTCTGCATCGGGCTCAGGTCATGCAGAACGATGCACTGACGGCTATATTTGGGATGAGACGTAGCCAATCTGTTAGATATATATATATATATATATATATATATATATATATATATATTGTGATTATAAGATCCTATCCATCGATTCGCTGTATCGTCTTCAAGTAGGTACTTCCGGCTTCAAGATCAGTCGTAGTTTAGTACCTGTTGAGGTTGCCTTCCCTCTAGTCCCTCAGCGGCGGAAAACCTCGCGACGGGCCACCACTTTTGTGGTACCTCGGGTACAGAAAAGATCTGGTACCCAATCTCTTGTATATAGACTGCCCGTCGTGTGGGAGAGTATCCCGCATGAAATCCGTCACTCGAAGTCCCTGACCTGCTTTACCCGAGACGTCAAAATATGGCTTTTAAATAGGAATACATGACGGAAAAAGGGAATCTACTGAGGGCGATGATCTAATTTCTGAGTTTTCACTTGTCATTTCGAGTTATAATGTTTATGAAAGTTATAGCTCAGTGTGCTCCTTCGCCTTGTATGTCAGTATCGCCAATAATATGGTATAGGTATTATCTGCTGCTTTATCTTCTTCTTTTTCTCCTTTTATTCCCAAACCCTTGTACCACTTTTCATAACGAGAACTTAAGCATGTGAATGTATGCAGTTCCGTAAATAAACCTCGTCTGAATTGAATTGAATATATATATATATATATATATTTCTGCATACATATATACGTATACATATGTATATACACAAGTGGTTTTTACTCGATCACTTGTCTGTGGGCTCAACAGCACCCACAAGGCCGATATCATCGCGGTAGCGCTACCTGTCAGTCGCAAGCGGAAATCGGAAAGTCTCCCTTCGTGTGTCCTTTTGGACGGCGTAGGTTATTCAGCACAACGTCGTTCTCTGGGGGATACCATGGGTTCGCGAATCCCACAAAGTCTTTCCGGCGCGGAAACCTGCTGGTAAGGTTTTGTGTTTTCCTCCTTTTAAATCCCATGTACATATAGTTCGTCGGAGAAGGATCTAAACACGTCGTAGACGCATAGCAGCGGCAGCTGCCGAAGGAAAAGCCATGTAATCGCCGCTGTTCTTCGTCATGGTTTGCCCGTCAATGTACTACAACTATTACTAAGCTAAGGGTAGCTATTTGTAAGACAAACATTATCTTTCCGAGACCTTTTCGATGCTTTGACGGACAGAAGAAAAACGCAGAGTTTCCGTTAATGGTAATTTTGGTATATTTGGTAAAGCGTGGTTTCGTTGTGCAGTATAATTAACGAGAGCAGACGTCTTATTGGATTTCATGGAGGAAATAGAGGAGCCAATGCATGGCTTGCAGCAGTCCCTTCAGTCGAATATGCACTTAAATCATAACACAAACTTATAGTCGGTGAATTAAAATAATAATAATAATAATTTTTTTTTCGCCTGCTAGACGGCCTCGAGTGCAGACGTGTGTAGTTCGAGTGACAAAAATTGTGCTAATTACAAAGGATTTGCGTACTAGTGTCGAGTGTGAAGCCAGTGACTGGACCCTGATACGGTCGCGATAACTCTGTGCTGATATTTCCATCGAAGTTGATTTGTTTTCGAAGCTAACAACGACATAGTCCATACTGGATAAGCCGTCGGAAGGCGATCAAGATGGTTCCATAACACAGCCAGTTGTCTGCTCCCAAGGCGCCGATGAATCGGCACAGCGCGCCGAATCGCCGTTAGCCTTGTCAACGGCAAGTTGTTCCCCTTACACAGCTCGGCCAGGATCACCCGCCGTCTGCTGTAGCAGGCCTGATTACTCCCCGCTATCATCTTGTGCTTCTTCGCCGCTTTCCTGTCGCGCAGCTAGCAGACGGACCGGCGACGGCGGCAGTCATATTTGTGGTGCAAAGTGCTTTAGAACCAAAACATCTTCAAGAGAATCAGCTGCTACCAAAGAGAGCCAGCGGAGAGAGGCCAGGCTAGCAGGTATGATGGAGAGGGCTCTCGAAGGTGAAGATGCCTCTCATATAGAGGACGATCCGTCAGGTCCACCGAGTGAAACAGCTGTTTCTGCTGGAGAGGGTGGAGGCTGGTCTACTGTTCCAACGAGAATGAATAAAGCCGTCATGGCTGCGGCCAGGAAAGTGGCCAAGGAGAACCCGGCATCGGGTACACATATTCGGCGAAGAGTCGCTAATTTGGAAGCATTTGCTGATCCCGAGATTATCTTTCAATGTCCGGATAACCACAGACAGTCCGCACTGAAGACTGTCAGCCTACCAAAAATATATAATGAAATAAGGCAATCTTTGCCGGGAGCGCATGCGAGTATTACAGCGCAGGGAAAGCTAGGGATCCGTGTCAAAGAACCAACCCAGGTCGCAATTGCAAAAACTCTGAAAATGGTTTGCGGGGTATCAATATCTCATTGTGAAGATACGTCAGCGTTCTGGGGACGAATCTCCGGTGTTAATCCCCAGTTTACCGAAGAAGATCTGCTTGAATGTTTGAAAGATCAGGGTGTAAGCCAAGTAAAACGGAAAAAATTGCTGTGGCCACACAGAACAATGAAGGCAAAATAACGAAGGGCTGGAAAAACTCCGCGAGGGTACGACTAAGATTCGATACCATGCCGGTCTCAGAGGTTACCATCGTCGACGAAATATTTAAAGTAACGTTATGTGCAGGGTCTCCTTTGCAATGTTTAAAATGCCATAAGTACGGACATAAGGCTACCGATTGTCAAAAACAAGGTAAACCTACGTGCAGAAAGTGCGGCCGCCCAGGACACCAATTATGGGAATGCCATGATAAGGCCCGCTGTGTCAACTGTGGCGGGACCCGTGCTTCCAACGATAACAACTGCGGTGTAAGACGAATATATTCCGAAGCACAAAGAGTGAAGCTTTACGAGAAAGTATTCACCCGTCTCCCCGTCAAGGACGATTTTCCTTCAATGGTTCAAGTCGTAGAGAAAAATCATAAAACCTCGACAGATGGACAGAAGTCTTATGCTGATGCCGCACGACCTACAGCAACCAAGGGTCCTACACAAATAATGCACAAAGACGGTGAGACCGTGCTTTGTCACCTCCCCCTACCAAGATTTAGAAAAAGTGTGGACCAAAAGAAGCAAGCACAGAATAAACAACCGGAAAGACTGCAGCCGAAGTCTCAAGAAAAAACATTTAATGGATCTTCAAACATCGTGAACGGAATTCTTCAGATATGGAAGATCTTTAAGCCCCTACTGTCTAAATGGCTAGAAAAGAACCAATACTTCAATAGAGCTGTATCTTTTCTCGAGTCGGAGGCAGGAAAGGCCTTTATTATAGCCGTCTTAGATGGCTCCAAAGAAATGCCTTTGATTCAAACGGAAAACACGAGTATCGATAAGGACCATACATGAATGACTTCACAACCATCCCATCCCGACGGATTCATAACAGATGAAGATTCTAGACTGAACTCCCCACTATCCCAGACCCCTTATACCTGCACACACTGCGGTCGCGCCTTGAGAACCTCACAGGGCTTGCGGGCGCACATAACACGTCTACACCCCCCGGCATCTCTACGCAATCAACATCTAAGACCCTTTCAACCACACCCGACTGACTCATCCAAAACGCCTTCTCCTTATCATACTTCTCCTATGGATTCCTCATTAGCCAACCCAGAGACACTGGCTCAAACTTTAGCGCAGGCACGTCGAGATCTCAAAATTGCCAGGGTCATACCTCGGGGAGCGAGAGAAGCCTGCGCCGCAGCTTTCGCAAAGGCGTTGAATAATTTCAACTCAAAGCTCGAGCTTGAAAGCTGGAATAGCCTAATGTCTGCTTCATCTTTAATGCTGGCCTTACCGCATAGAAAAAATCATGAAGCCACACTAACCAGAATAATCAAAGACAATGTGTCAGTGCTCGAACAAAAGAGTCTGGAAAGTCTTCTGCAGACAGTTCCAAAGACCCCAATAATTAGACTAGACGGCTTAGCTGGAGACCGGCAGAGCGTGTCTATAGCTGAAAGAAAACTAGCCGAGGGCGATGTACGCTCTGCCGCTAGGGCCCTGCTGTCGTCAGACACAATTGCACCACGTAACTCTCGCACAGAGCGTGAATTAAGAAACAAACACCCGCCATCACCGGCCGTCTGCCAGGAGCGCTTAGCAACCTTCGAACAACCTGCAGTTGGATACTGCGAGAGCGTCGAAAATTCGGCGACCTTAGAGGCAATTCGCTCATTCCCGGTTGCAAGCGGAGCCGGACTGGATGGACTGCGGCCACGTCATCTGCGTGACATGTTGGATCAAACTGTTCCTTCGTCAGAGTGCCTGCTAAATGATCTGAGCATTTTCTTGGGCAGAGTGTTAAACGGCACATTACTTAAATTTTGTCTATCAGTATTTTATGGTGCAAATATTACAGCTCTAAAGAAAAAAGACAATTCAATAAGACCCATTGCTTGTGAACTGACTCTGCGTAGGATTGCTGCAAAGATAGCAATGGCGAGAAATAAAAAGACAATTTTGACAGCAATTCTGCCACATCAGGTTGGAGTGGCTGTCAAAGGCGGCGCAGAAGCACTAGTACATGCTACACGTGCCCTCTTAGAGACTGAGGACCAAGTAAAGGTTCTGGTGAAACTTGATTTCTGCAATGCATTTAATACGTTAAGACGAGACCGCATACTAGATGCAGTGATGAAGAAAAGTCCAGAGCTTTTGCCTATGGTCTGGCAAAGTTACAGAGATCCTTCACTCTTAACTTGGGGCATCACTTCAACATTGCGTTCGGAAGCGGGCATTCAGCAGGGTGACCCGCTAGGGCCTGCTCTATTTAGTCTCGGTATATCAGATTTAGTATCGCAACTACAGAGCCCTTTCAACGTGTGGTATCTAGATGACGCCACGCTTGCCGGCCCTGCAAGTATCATCGCAACAGATTTAAGAAGAGTGCTGCAGTTTGAAGAAGACGGGGGACTGACACTGAATGCCGCAAAATGTGAGATTACTGCTGTCGGGGGCTCACTTCAGGAGAGGGAGGAAACAATTCAGAAGATCACAGAAATACTCCCTGGCATCACGCGTGTAGAGCTAAACAACTTAGAAGTTTTGGGGGCCCCCGTAAAGCAAGACGGAATTTCGCATACACTCTCTGGGAAAAAAGAAGCCCTTACCAAAATTCGTCCACGACTGACACGCTTGCATCCTCAGGCTGCGCTGTGCATTTGGAGATATAGCCTAGGGTCTTCAAGATTTAACTATATACTGCGTGCATGCCCTGCTTTGACGTGCCCCGAAGAATTAACGGCGTATGATTACGTCAGCAGAGACATACTTAGTGAAGTCCTAAACGTAAATTTAGAAGAGAACACCTGGCAGAGAGCAAGTCTTCCGATACGTGAAGGTTGTCTGGGAATAAGGAGTGCCACTGACCTAGCTCCGGTCTGCTACGCTGCTTCACTGGTGCAGTGTGGTCCGGTGGCAGCTTCGTTAGTGGAAGAGGCAGTTCGACCACAAATAAGATATGAAACCAGTAAAGCACGGGACACTATTAGAACCATGCTAGACCCGGGCCCTTTAGAAGAATATCCTAGCCAATATAACCTAGATAAGCTCAAAAGCAAAAAAAAGAGCAGAGAAATCTCAGACGAGCTTGTTTCCCAGTAAGACCGCGCCGTATTCTTAGCGGCACAAGATAACTTCAGTGGGGGTTGGCTTAAGGGTTACCCTCGCCTCAGCTCGGCACCATGCTGGATCCCAACTCTTTCCGCATGATGTCAGCACTTAGAATCGGCGCTAGCGTCTGCGAGCCGTTTCAACTGAGTTGCCCGAAGAGTGCCGGTAGATCGTCCAGACATGCTGAACTAAACGGTGTGATCATAAGGTCCCTTAGGAAAGCTGGTATACCATCTACACTTGAACCGAGGGATTTAGTGTCCGCTGGCGAAGAAAGACCTGATGGGGTGACCATTGCATTATGGTCACATGGAAAGTCCCTAGCTTGGGATGCAACGGTTTCGTGCACAACCGCGGCTTCCTATTTACACCACAGCTCTGTTGAGCCGGGGTGGGTAGCAAAGCACGCGGACGCCAGAAAACGGTTTAAATATGCTGGACTGGAAACAAGATATATTTTTGTGCCTATTGCCATGGAGACACTAGGACCAATCAGCAAGGGAACCGAAGCATTTCTCAAAGATTCGAGTAAGCGAATTCAGGAGGTCACGAACGACCGAAGGAAGGGTCAATTCTTGAGTCAAGCGTTGTCCTTGGCCGTTTGCAGAGGAAACGCGGCATCTATTTTAGGAGTGAACTAATCATGGAGTGAACTAATTATTTAAAAAACTTTGCAAGAATACGTTCAGACCTCTCAACTGTAACATCGTTTAACATGTAATAAATAATAATAATAGTAATAATAATAATAATGTACACGGTTGGTCTAATCTAAGTAAGCTGAGTAAAATAAAATTAACACTTGAGCTGAGTGATGCTTTTACTTTGAATGCATACGATTAAAAAGGTATGCGTGTCTCGTTGATCTCGACTTTTTCTATGCAGTAGTAGAAATTGAAGTAGCAGTACCATTGTTATTAATACTACGGGTAATGTTGTCACAACGTTTTACGTAGACTGCCGTGTGTCCAAAAAGCATTTTGCAGATGCATAGCATTTGCCGCTCTTGTATGTGTGGTCTGTCTTTCGATATTTTGAGAATCGAGTGCTATATCGGAAGCCAGCGAACAGACAGGATGCCACCCCCGTCGTGATTAAAATTCAGGCCATATCGTTGCATCCTCGTCTGCGAAACAAACATTGATTGCCAAACAGACTCTGTGGCAAGAGCAAATGCTAGACAGCTAAATGGATGCCGATGTTTGTAGTGGACGATATAGAGAAGAACCCGAGGAGCGACGTGGATGAGTGCTTTTCTATCGAGGAGCATGACGAAACGTCGGTACACACTTACGGGAACCAGGTCACACCACAAAATTGGATCACGCTATCAGAGCTACGGAAGGAAACTACGGCAACTATAGTGACAAGAAACAATGATGATATGCTGATCTGTTGTGGAATTGTTAGCGTACACTTTACTATCTAAAACCAATACGGAAAAGAGTCTAACGGGGTTAAATCGCCAGATCTTGAAGGTATCAGTGAGTGTCTCCGTTACGCGAGATACCCGTGCGGTGCACTTCATTCGCAAAAACTCAACTGTCTTGCCAGACTTAAACTTAACTGGGTTATGACCCCCATCCTGTTGCAGCGAGAGTTCACTTGCATCGTTTTCGTTCAAATTCGGCCAGAGTGCAAAAGGACCATGCTGACAAGGCTTGCCATTCACCACAGAGTGAGAAAATAGGATAGAGGCCGCACCAGACGGTCACATGTGGCACATGTGTCAACTCTTTGTGAACCACATGACGGTTCTCGGTTGCCCAGATGCGACAGTTTTAGTCACACTTCCAATAGAAATGAGCTTTCTTAGAAAAACTATTTTTTCACAAAACCGACATCGAGCTGTATCATCTCAGTCGCCCAATTATCGAATTTTAGCCACTTCTGATATCCGCAGCTTTGAGCTGTTGCGTAAAATAAAGCTTCTAAATAAAATATGGATATATCGTCATACACCAGGCTGAGATGCGCGAATGATCTAGTCGGGCATTTCGCCGAATCGAAGTTTTCGGCACTGTCGGTTACAATGGCAATATTTTCCTTTTTATAATAAATCTTCGTAAACTCAGCGCGCTCGTTCGTTAAGATTTGGCAGCCCTACCCCGTTCTGCTAACGAAGAACGGAAGGGAAGATTGCAGAGCGGGCATAGCTGAGAGCGGGAACTTTTGAAAGATGCCAGTTGATTGTCCGGACATCCTATATTTAAATGCCTGGTGCTTTAAAATGGATCGGCCTCCTTAATATCTACACCAAAGTAAAACACGTTCCCACGGTTTCTCATGAATAGCATCACGGGGTATTATAGCTTTCCGTGAATGCTTATCAGCAAGCCAAATGGCATTCTTTAGAGACCGAGCAAGATGGCTTAGTGGCAAAGCCTTTGCCTTGCATTCGGAAGGACTGGGTTCGAGACCCAGACCGGCAACGCGTAAATTGGTTTGCATGGTTTCCAATTTAGACAAGGTACATTTCGGAGTCGATGAAAAATTAGCCATGACACGAAAAAACCGTACACATGCATTAGTCTTACGGAAAATCTTAACAAAACAAAACAATTTATTAATTATGTGAGGTGAATACAGAAGTTGTCCCTGACACACCTCCGCTTTAAGAACGGATCAATGGAGTAAATCGTTACATTTCCGAAAAAATATCTTTCTAAATGTCCTAGTGGGTCAGTCAATGGGGTTCGGAGGAAGTTTATCGCGGTCGACCTGGGACAGAATAAATATACTATTTACGTAATTAACCCTTTCAACAGTGTAGGCTAAGGCGGGAGACTCAACCGTCAAATGTGGTGGCATTGAAATAATAAGTAATAAACACTTCATGCTTCTACTGCGGCGGTGATCACCCACCCAACAAAGGTCAATGTGACAACAAGTGCGTATATTCCAAAATAGAAAAAAACCAAAATTATACACAATTGTTTCTGCGAGTTTAAGGAACTTTGGAAAAACCTTATTTCTGCTATTGCTTTGACTTTAATTCTCTCCCCCTCACAATCTGTCGATACGGAAGATCGGAAATCGTATGCTGACGCTGCAGGGTCGGGCGGTCCACAAAACTAGTAGATAGAGAGGAAAAATGCTATGTCATCTTCCTTCGCGATTTCTCAAGAAGAAAGACACTAAACAAATACGTTAAACGTAAATAGCACTCAGTGAATGCAAAACGCTGGTTCGCGACATTATAAATCTATAGACATTTATCAGGTCCTTCCTAACATTGTGGCTAAAATGAAACTAGACTATTGCAAAGAGAGTTCATTAAAGCTAAAGCAAAAAAGAATATGCTGACTTGCTGAAGCGAGAGCCAAATTCTGACTGGGCGCATTTACTCTACAGCAAATGATTAGTAGTCCCTCATATATATATATATATATATATATATATATATATATATAGTAAAAAGTTTAAACAAATATCTTGCTGACACAGAGTGAATCTAAATAATCAGAGTTGTATTTCGGAGAAGCTACTTTACGCGGTTCAGTCGTTAGTTACAGCGCAGCCTTGTTTTATTTTCTGCAAATCTCTTGCTTAAGGTAATAATAACTCACGAATGCCGTTTTTGTACGCATACAAACGAACAAGTCCTCTTAAATTCCCTCTGAAAGCCCCAGGTTGGTAGAGATAGGCCTCAACAGACCACTTGTTTCGAAAGCTTTTGAAGAATCATCGGGTTTTCCGGTTCCTTTTAGAAACAACTCCAGACTAAGTTTTTCCTTTGCATGAATTCATACGTACGTATACATGCATAGGGATAAGCGTATTGCCGAACATAACACGGACCAAGCGGTAATCCAAGCGTTCTTTGCCAAACTTGAGGTACTCGATTATACTAGTTTAGACAGCTTTTCCACGCTGCACCACAGCTAGCCCTGCGGTTTATGTTTCTCCGGAAGCAAATCGAACGAATGGAGATTCCTTCCCGGGCACTCCTGAACAGAAAGCGTTTCTGCTCCCTAGCGACAGTTCATCAGCTAGATCTGCCCTCATCTATTGATAATTGCCCGCAGAATGCCAGTAGCTGCTGCGGAAACGCCTTCGTTCCACTGTTTTGCGTCATGATTCGTTTTAACATTTGGCGTGCGCAACTACGTTATATGTCTACAGATTACAATGGCGACGATAATAATAAAGCATATTGTATACTTTAACCTGTCAATTTTGCATCTCTGCCTCTAAACTAGAGACCATGCTAGACCGCGACGACATCCTACCAGCGAGGCTTCTTGCAACAGTTAATAGCGTTGGCGCTGGTTCACTTGGAAATGAGACTGTTTCATTTGAAGTCTCTTCTGTTTTTTTTTTGTAACGCTCTGACAACCACATTTTAGACGCTCGTAAATAAGCTAAGTTGCTTGTGGCACGATATCGTCTAAATGCATCTATCGTCATTGCGTTCTCGTAGACGGGGGGCGATACGTTTAAAACAGACAGACGTTTTAGGCTTTACAAGTGCTTCACTAAGGTGTTTAAATATGGCCTACTGTTTTGTGGGCGTCGGCTCAAAGATCGAACACAAACTACCGGATTCTAACCGGCACAATTCTCTACCCATCACGCAGTCGAAATGATGATACCGAGGCACTCATTAGCGGGCAGATATAACGGGGACTTTGAGATAAACGGATGTAGGCGATCAGAAGTTGCAAGTCAGACAACCTTCCCGAACCACGTTTAGAGGCGTCACATGCGGTTACTTTACGAGAAAGGAGTTCAAAGGTCGGTTAAAGGAGGAACAAATCATGATGATAAGATGCGTAGACCTAAGATAGAGCGGATTTTAGAAGACGGTCACCTCGCGATACGCTCATCAAATTCAGTTACACCGTCGCGTTAAAGCAAAGCAAATATACCAAAAACCGGGTTGTTGGCAGTTTTAAATATATAATATAAGATACATTGCATCTAGGAAACACGTGTTTGAGTGCGGACATTTTGATCTAATTTGTTCAACAGGGGCTTGCAGCTCCTCGTATAGTATCAGACGTTTTTTTCTTGTTCGGTCGATTGTTTTAATTACAAAGTGGGTAGCAGCAGATACAAGTCCGTGACAGATGGCCAAAATATTTAGCGGAAAGCTGGCTATCATGAGTGGTACGTCAGCAATATCGGGAGAGTCATAGAGAAGGGCATCCGACATGACAAAACGCTGACATCTCAACTTGACAATACTGTGGTGTAACTACACCGTCCGTTTATAGTATAGTGCGTGGTAGCCGTCGTGTGGTACTGTTTTTGTAGTTTTATGCTAAAAGAACAAGCACCGGGACAATTTGGGACTGAACAGGACTAACAACCGATACCGCCCAGGGCCAGCGGCCGGCATGTTCAGATCTACGGACTGCCCCGCGGTACTGGTTATAAAAACGATGGTTTTAACCGCACTTCGGCAATGAGATGATAGAAAAATAGTAGAGATCCCTGTTCCGATGGTCAGAGCAGAGACCGCCGCGGGTCAGAGCACGTTGCCTAGACAAGAAGACAACTTCTGTCAATAGCAGAATACGGCGGCTTTAGAATCGGCGTCGCTACTAAGCAATAGACGCTGGCTGCGTGCAGCAGTACAGGCGAGAAGGTATAGGCGACGTCCAACGTAAATAAACTTTACGGGTTGACCCTCAGCCAAGATTTAACGTCCACGGGATTGCTTTTCGCATTGCTTCACAGACAGACCCCCATAAATACAAATCGGTGCAACGGTGGAGCTCGAACCCGCGCACCTATGTGTCTCCTCCGATCGCGAAGCGAATAAAGGCGAATGCACCACGCCACCGGGCTCGACGCATAGACCAACGTAAAATGTCCAAAAGTGATTTACTAAAAACGCATAGAACGAGCCGCTGCAGAAGTACTGAACCCATTGGGGGAACGTTAGCTCATAAATGATAAATCAAGGGACAGAACGGTTTTTGTGGTTGGCAATTTTGTAAACCGTCACAGCGACTTTTGTAAGCACAAAATGCAACTCTGGGCCCCACGTAGATACGTTTTGTTCCGCGTACGATTGTCCAAAACCTCCACTTTCTTTCCTTTTTCGGTGGTGAATGCCACGAAATAGGTTGTCTAGAAGAAACCAACGTTGTTGCCAGAACATAAGCCTTGTTGTTCAATAATATGCTGTATGTTCGTTGCCTCAGAAATGCCCTGAGGAATAATATGAAGCAAAACAGTGAGGCCACACAGCTGTGCAACGAAGTGTAGCGCTACAGGAAAAATGGCAAATGCGACTTTGCACAAAGGCAGAAAAAGCTATTTTGGTAGCACATATGATCAAGCTAAGAAATATCATAGTCACTACTGAATACGACAAAATATCTTGATTGGCAGAGCGAAATGCCATTTGGACCATTTTTTCCTAATGTATTTTCGCTGTGGTTATTGTCTCGTTCATGACGTACTTTTGTTGTTGTTATTGCTTTTTTGTAGATTTCAGAATACGTAATTTAGCGCTACAGGTATCTGGATTTATGTTTTTGACGTACTTGGACCAACAAAGCTATATTCATGAACGGATAAATTATATATATAACAAGTGGCCACCGTTTCAGTGTTTTAAAGTCTGCTTTTTCTCACTCAAATTAAGTAAAATACACACTTTATAATGTTGTTTTTATAATAATGTATCTTCTTCGCGCTTTCGGAGAGAGTAGTGCAACGAATTATGTTCTATTGCGGCGCATGGTACTTGGCGCACATCTGTAGGCAGAACTGGCAAATTCATGTCTCAGACTTCTCATGAAGTATGAGACATGAACCTGCAAGCCTAAAGCGGCTTTTGAACATACCAGATGTATACGTGGCGAACGACAAAACCAAAAGTGCAAGGCAATGAATACATCAAAATCCTCGACCCCCCCCCCCATCTGGCTTTTACGACTTTAGCTTCTCACTTCGAAAAAAAAATTCGAAGAGTAAGCGACGTGGCATCGTCAGCCTTAGTCGGGGGTTTCAATTTGGCGTGAGGTGGCTTTATAAATTGTCAAGACCATACATCAGCTCCGAAACAATCTTCGTTGTTAAATGTCCGTTTAACTCACAATTTCTTTCGCATGACAATATTGGTAAAACGGTATTTGTCGTTACGAATAACACTACTACTACCACTAAAATGTTTAACCCCACACAGACGGAGTGCTTTTCACAAATTAAGCGATTCGTTCGTTAAGTTCTTAATATGAGACTCTTAAGGAACAACTTCATGTGCAAGTTCGCCCTGCCACAACGTTTACAAATGTTAATGAACAAATGGTAAAATGCAGTAAATAACATAAACAACTGCAGTGTAACAAACTGTAAGTTCCCAAAGTAACAGGGTGTAACGCAGCAACAATAACAACAACGACAACAAAAACACAAAGGACGACAATCACGACGACGACAACAACAACAGCGACAACAACATCAAGAACAACAACAGGAGGAGAGCCTTCTTAGGTCTCACACATAAGTAAGTACCAGCTACAGACACTCCTGGGGTTGAGGATTTCACGCACTTAGATTACGGTTCTGGCACGATTAGTAACAGTGCAGAGTCTTCGAGTTATGAGAGCATAGTCGGCCAGTACATTCGGGGCCATTATTGTTAACTTTGACATGCACGTGCATGAAATAAAGGAGAATTGCTATTCCGCACCTACCGACGGCTCCCCGGAACGGGCTTACCGTAGCGTGAAACGTATAAAACGAAGCTCGTCGCTGGGCCGGTGTTTAGCTAGCGAATCAAGCACAACAGAAGTGTACAGTGGAAGTGGTGTACCTGCATCTGACATGTGTGCTCTTGCACCGCCTAGAGTGTCAGCAGCATTAACAAGCCCTATGGTGTGCCATGATGCAATGGCAGGCGCACTTTTCGTCTAATTCCTGCCTAGAATTCCGATATTCTACTCGATGCGTTCTTGCACAAATATCAGACCTTTTCTCTCCTGTGTCCTTCAATAAGCGATAACAACTAAGCGAGAGCTACAGTTTTGGGAATAATAATAATAATAATTCAAGGTGTTGCGATTTTCGAATGAAGGGGGGACAGTTCTCAATATTTCCAAATGCGAAGTAATAACGGTTGGGGCGGACACTAAAGAACAAGACGAGGCATACAAAACAATTGTTGCCGTTTTACCAGGCTGCAGGCGAGTTAACCCGGTCGAATTAGAGGTTCTTGGGGCTCCACTTAGTCCACAAAGTATTTTCAAGACCTTAAGAGATAAACGCCGCGCGTTGCTACAGACACGACCTCGTCTGTTGGCTATGCACTCACAAGCGGCACTATGCCTTTGGAGATATAGTCTAGGTTCCCCTAAATTCAACTACACACTACGCACTTCACCGACAAGCCAATGTCCCGACGCCCTACAATCGTACGACGACTCTACGAGGGACATATTGAGCGAAGTTCTCAACATTGACTTCACGGACAGTACGTGGCGAAGAGCAAGTCTCCCCATAAGAGAAGGTGGACTGGGTATTCGATCAGCAACAGAATTGGCCCCCATTTGTTACGTAGCGTCATTATTGGAATTTGGCCAGCTGGCGGAGACGCTAGTTGACCCGAGTGCTCACCACCGGCTGTACATAGCTAAGCAGACGGCAGAGTCACTGGTCAAACTGAGATTGGATCCAGGCCCTTGGGAAAAACATACAACGCAGAGAGTGCTCGACAACTACAGATGCAAAGTCATAGCTCGTGAGATCATCGAAAGCCTTGAGTCTCCCACAGAGAAAGCGGTCTTCTTGGCCGCACGAGACACCTTCAGTGGCGGATTCCTCAGGGCTCTCCCGTCACCGCAGCTTGGCACTATGCTGGACAACATCTCATTCCGCATGGTGTCGGCCCTAAGAATCGGCGGGCCGATATGCGAACCACACATTTGTAAGGCCTGCGGAAAACCAGTGGAGAAGGATGGCCTCAACCCCTTGAGCTGCATCAAGAGCCAAGGCCGGGCCCCTAGGCACACCGAAATAAACGCAATAATTCAAAGAGCTGTCCGAACAGCAGGAATACCTAGCATGCTGGAACCCAGACTTGGACTTCATGACGATAAAAGGCCCGACGGTGTGACCATTCCGCCGTGGGAAAAAGGCAAATGTCTGGTTTGGGATGCGACAGTATCCTGCACGGCCGCACCGTCTTATTTTTGCCACAGCGCGACGGAGGCGGGATGGGTTGCCGAACACGCAGAAAAAGAAAAGTGGCGTAAATACACAGAGTTAGAGCCTAGATACAATTTCGTGCCGATTGCAATGGAAACAATGGGCCCGGTCAGCAGAAGTACAAGAAAATTTATAAAAGACTTAGATGATTGAATACGAGCAAACACCGGGGATATACGCGAAGACGAATTTCTGAGGCAGCTGCTTTCACTGGCAGTTTGCAGAGGAAATGCCGCGTCGATATTAGGTGCGATGGGCTGAGAACAGATAGACGGTAACCATGAAATAACGAGGATACACATTCACACCTCGCAATTGTATTGTCCTGACACATATTAATAATAATAATAATAATAATTACACCACAGCTCAGTTGAGCCGGGGTGGGTGGCAAAGCATGCGGAAGCCAGAAAACGCGTTAAATACACTGGACTGGAAACAAGATATACTTTCGTGCCTATTGCCATGGAGACGCTAGGACCAATCAGCAAGGGAACCGAAGCATTTCTTAAAGATTTGAGTAAGCGAATTCAGGAGGTCACAAGCGACCGAAGAGAGGGTCAATTCTTGAGGCAAGCGTTGTCGTTGGCCGTTTGCAGAGGAAACGCGGCATCTATTTTAGGCGCCATGGAGTGAAATAATTATTTAAAGAATTTGCAACAATACGTTTAGACCTCACAATTGTAACCTTATTTAACATGTAATAAAGAGCACAAATATCAATAATATTAATAATAATAAGTGTATAGGCTATTTTAGTTGCACATCTTTATGCATCAAATTCGATTATTCTATGTATGTCAGGCAGTTCATAGAGCTTTTAGAATTAGGTGCTTAGATAGAATTCGCGCTCTTACCATTTCGATGACGAGCAGTTGAAATACTATAATGATTAGCCGTTAAAATTTCGTTTGACCGCTTTTTTCGCGCAACGTGTTGGCGCGATTTTGCAGAATGAAAAATAAAGGAGTTTCATACGATTTATTTTAGCAATTTTTTCCAAAGGCTGGAATATGACCCATGTGAAAACTCAGCTCGAGCGACGTTCGCAGTGACTCTACGCCATGTTTTGGCACTGTTTTTAAAGGAATCATTATGTCTAAAAGAGCATGCACGAGTACCAAGAATGAACCATGTTTAGTGAAAAAGTAAAAAGCAAATTTTTTTTGGCAGATAAACGTTTAACTATTAGGAAGGGATAGCGGAGGTCTTGAAGTGATTCAGTTTGAGTAGTGCGTTGTCTATCCTGCACGATAACTGGAGGATGAAAGAGCTCAGAGCAAAATGGTTGGCGCGTTTACTTAACCAAAAGCGCGAGCTTCCGTGTCTAAGCGAAACTTTGTCAAAACATCCAAACGCTCGTCGGATGTTTGGCGCAGATTAGAGTGACCGTTGATCAAAGTTAAGTCCATTACACTCCCGAGACCGAAGAAGCATCTCGTCAAAGGTGCACCCGGTAGAGAATCGATTCGAAGAGGGTGCGAACAACGGCATTGGCCGAAAAACTAAAGACGTGATCTATCGGTCTATCTAAATAGGTGATCTTATTGTGCTGTCAATGCGTATTTTCCGTCCAAGGACGTATAATTCTATCTGGGCGGTATAAATGCTCTGAAATCTCGGTGGGAGAAGGGTATCAAGCTTCTCGGGAAGTTTATCGAAAATCGTTTTGAATTGCAACATTCATTTACAGTAAATGCAGTGGAAAACGTTCTAAGTATTGGGCTGTCTGTTACAGTATTGCGTTTTCGTGCGCGCGGCGTCTGAGAGCAGAAACAAATGTTTCGTACTATAATACGTTTGTACAATATATATATATATATATATATATATATATATAAATACATATAATAAATTGCATCAAACTGTGCTTAACTTGCTAATCAGCTGAATTGCTAAATTAGGCATTTTTGCATGTGCTTAATTAATAATTTTACAAATATATAGCTGTTACTTGGATTAATTGAATTTCAGTTAATATAACATATATAACGTATATAATATATTGAATGACGATATAATAGGCATTTGATCCACATATTTTCATCCCACTGATAATAGAAGTGAACCAACTTAATTGATTTCCGGTGTTAAACTGGATAATACTTAGCGCATTGCTGCCAGCAAATCGGCGATAGATAGCCCAAAAGAGAAACTTTGTTCAAGCACACAAGGCGATGGCGGCTGGAACTATGTATCTTGTAAGGACGCGACGGTTGTTACAAGTCGATGATTATGGTACATTCGATACGCGTTTATAGAAACTCTACATCGCCCCGAGCAGGTTCTTCAGCTTTTTTTACCACTTGCTTATAGAATAATTAAAAAGTACTGTACTTTCCGGTTGTTTCTATAGAACGACTGAGCTCAGCACTAAGGCACGACCGGATAAAAAGCTTACTTAAGCGGTATACATCGAATGTATGGCGGAGCACTAGCGCTCCTATATGTTACTATGATAGAGGCACTTTGTCAGATTCGCGTACCCACTCTAACAGCAACCGCGAGACCGTCTTCTAGATTGTAACTATACATGCATATTATGAGATTAGTACTGTAACACATATGTTCTTCAAATGCTAAGTAACTAACAACATAGGAGAATAAACCAGGTACACATGTATGGAGCGATTTTTTGCGTCCCTCAGAATAAAACTTTTTTTTGGCGAAGGGTTTGTTTATTACAGCACTTTGTGTTACTCACCATTCTAGCACTGTACCACGATACCAAGCATCCGTTGCTACAAGCTCCACTGAGACATGAGACATGATGTAGTGTTTCTTACGATTTAAATGACAAAAAGTGGAAAAGTACTACAATCAGTTATCTATCACATTGTTTTTGATTATATAACTTCGCTGTGTTAGCACTTTGGGGTGAACAATTGTCTCCGAGCGAACGTGTGATCACGGGTTCTCTAACCCAGGGTTAACCCAATTCAACAATGTGCCCCGAACAGACCGAACAGTGCAGTATTACATAAAACATGCACAAATATAGTATAAAACATATTAATGATAGAAAAAAGCTAACAACTAGTTTTGATAGTGCGTCAACACAGAATGTGGTGAAATGCATACATAGCAAATCGAGTGATCACATGCCAATTCTTGATATTTATTATTTTCTACACATTGTCTAAGCGTACTTGGATCATAGACGATTACTTGGATCCAGCGCAGCTACCTGTTCATTTCGTACTTCTTGCCAGAACTTCACCGCTTCTATGTTAGTAAAGTTTACCTCCAGATCCAGTGGCTCTTCATGGACCCGCAGGATAGTACGAATATTTATATAATATTTATTTCACTCAAATAGAGTATGTACAAAATAGTTCATGCTATTATTAAACATAAATACTTGTTGTTTTGCCGTTCCACCTAGAGAAGAAATGTAAAGATCTTTGTTGCAGTGCCGGACAATTAACCGCGTGGCACTTAGCGCATTGCTGCGAGCAGAACCAACAAATACACTGAGTAGTATAGTCTTCATGAAACTCCCTACGGGAGCATACAAGGTGATGGAACCCGTGTACGATGTACCTGGTATATACATGCCCACAACCAAGGAGACTTAAAGACGTCGAGCGTTCTTACCTCCGTCGCTGCTTCCGTGAATTTGCGTCGCCACTCTTTCAAGAAATGATTAAGTGGCTCCGTCACTGGCATACGCAGCCTAAGCCGAAGCATCTCCACCATCGGTCCGACACATACATACACGAAGCGGCTTCTCGCCTTGATTGAAAGGCAGAGTACTCGCTTCATGTATAGTGTGAAGCACTTTTCAAGCAAATTAAAATTAGTTTGAGATAGGTGTTGCCACACTCTGTCTAAACTATACGCCAACTTTGGCAGAGTTTTTAACATAAACAAGCGCACTGCCGTGCCGAGGTAACACTGGTGTCGATGTGTGTAGTAAACGATGTTCCCCTGTAGTGAATCCGGAGACCCAAGTATGGGAAAGAGTTTACAAACTCCAATGGCTTCCCGCAGCAACGAATAACGTCGTTTGCAGCTATACGCCCACCGCGACGAAACTTAATCGCCTTGGTATTGCGTAAGTTTATTTCTAGCCCTTTTTTCATGAGATACGCCTCTACCATGGCGGTAATGCGCGAGATGGCACCAATGTTACGATGAGCAACAACGATGTCATCAGCATACATCACTACCACGGCATGTTGAAACTCTTGACGCACGTATTGAACAAGGTCGGCCAGAAGCAGCGTAAACGAGATGCAGCTTAGTGGGTCCCCCTGAGGAGTCCCAACATTCTGCGTCAGCTCACGCACGCCGTTCCTTTCCTCGTCCAACAGTGTATTATCGTCGAAAAAACTAGAAATTACTCGCAGAAGAGCTCCACCTATGCCAATCTGTCTAAAACAATCGATCATAAGATCGCGCGGAGCCTTGTCAAAGGCCTTGACGCAGTCAATGAAGACTGCATACAGGTGGCCCCCTGGACGAGACACCGCCCGTTCTACTTCGGATTGCAAAACGTGGATGGCGTCGCGGGTCCCCATGCCTTTTCTAAATCCAAACTGCTCGGAAGGCAGAGCATTGTTTGCTATATTTGCAATCCTTTCAATAATCAGCTTACAGAATATTTTCTTGAGCGTTCGCTCCGACGCCACTCCCCGGTACAGATTTGGGTCACTTCTATTGTCGCCGTGTTTACCCTTGAATAACAGAGAAAGCCTAGCAATGTGCCAAACTCTGGGCATCCGCCCTTCCTCCATAATTTTATTAAAGAAATCACAGAGGATCCCCTTCAAGAGCGGCTCCGATTGCACCCAATGTTCGTAGTAGACCCGATCTGGCCCACTACTTTTCCATCTAGGAAGGGATCGGATAACTCGGCATACTTCTTCTTCCTCAAAGGTAAGATTAATTGTGTGCTGCTCAAGTGTAAGTGGATACTCAACCTCTGTGGCCGAGTTTTTTACGTGAGGGTTGAACAGCAGATTCGTCAAATGACGTTCTACCTGCTCGTCACTCAGTGAGTGCCGTATCCCCTTACGAGAGCGGTTTATGTAGGCATGGGGCTCCCTTTCTGCTCGTTCAAGTAGACGGGCTTCCTCTCGCCTCGCATGTTCGACTTTATAGTCACGGCATAGCCCAATGTAGGACTTTCTACGAGACGCGTAGTCCTGTCTTCGCCTTGCTTGGAGCTGTGAATCTGCTCGGGCTTTTGCTAGTCTTAGCAAGCCGAGTAGTTCTCTATGTCGGAGGTAACAAGTCCGTGTGAACCACGGCCGGGATCTCCGCGGCTTAAACGTTTTCCACTTAACTGCTCTCTGCATTACTCCTTCGAGAGTCCGACAGCAGACATCTACATCGCTTCCGGCCAAGACACTCTCAATACCGACTGGAAGCGCGGCTAAATCGAGTTGACGGGTCGGCTTCATCTGTGAACGTTTCTGCTGTTCCTGCTCTAGAGCAGGCACGCGTACTACAGCTCGTACAGGTAGATGCTTTCTTGAAGCAAGCTTCAGAACTTCAAACCTCTGAAACTCAGTACGATCAAGATTATGAAACAATAAGTCTATGGTACTCCTGCCGCTATGGCAGACGTAGGTGAAGTCATTTCGTGCATTAGCACACACAAAACCCACATCATCCATAAGCTGCAGGAGAACTTCCCCTTTGTCGTCATTGGCTCCCTCATCTATTCTGCAATTAAAGTCACCTCCAACGATTGTTGGAGCCCTAAGGTCAAGACCCGAGAGTCCCGCGAATACGACGTCTGTAACTTCTGCAGATTTAAATGTCGGAGGGAGATAAAACACGACAATGTTAACACTTCCGGATGAAAGTGTCATATAGTATTCATCTTTTCTTATACATCGCATAGGGCACAAATAGTTACGTAGATAGACAGAAAGTCCTCCTATTGGTCTGCCCAATCCCCCAACAGGCATGGCGGCCAATTGATGAAACCCTTGCATCTCATCGAAATGCAGTTCTTCCCGCTGGAACGTCTCTACCAAGAGGGCGATGTCTATTTCTCGAAACAAATCATCTGGCATTAGATCCATTGCCCCTTTAAGACCTTCACAGTTATACAATAGTATTCGTCGAGGTATGGTTGCCTCCGAACACACCTCTGTACCACTATCTAGTCATTTCGAGGGGTGAGAACCGTTTTTAGCCACAAAGCTTTGCATGACAATTTTCTCGAATGGAGCGGCGCCGTTCCAGCGACGGAAATACACACCCTTCATCCAGAAGTCCTCCTTGGAGCATCGCACGAAGTCCTTACTCTCAGGTACAACGCAAAATACAGCCCATCTACCTTTTGTATGCAATTTAAATAATGCATCAACTTTAACATCTTTGTCAGCCAGCCAGCTTCGCAGGTCCATTGCCGACGTATCTGCAACTAGTCCTTCTACTCGAAGAGCTTTGATAATAGGTTTGTTGATTTTTGCAAATACTTTACATACTTTCAAATCACTATTCTCTTCTGCTGCACATCCCGCTCGGAGACGGTTGGCCGTTCTCCGTTTATATGTAACGGGAATGAACCCTTTCTCCTTGTCCTCTTCACTCTGCCTCTGCGGTACGTTGCTTTCATCCTTCTCCGCAAATCTCATCTCAAAAGTAGTGTAAATAAACAACACATAACTGAGGTTGTCATCTTGTGCTAGACAGCTATTTACGTTCCCTGATTAAAGAAGGTTCCTCATTAACTTTAAAAATGCCGGATTTCTCTACGGGCAGTCTTCTCTAGAATTGCAAGCCAAAGTGCAGAACTTAATATAGCAAGATAATAACTGCGTATAACAACTGCGATCGAACGTCAAAAGGATGCGCCGAATATGGCTATGTTGAGTGCACATTGTGAATTTTGAATAATTTGCTTTGAGTTCGTGTTGCTCTCCCGGATGTGTCGGACGGATAATAATAGTAATAATAATAATAATAACAACAACAACAACAACAACAACAACAACAACAACAACAACAACAACAACAACAACAACAACAACAACACAACAACAACAACAACAACAACAACAACAACAACAACAACAACAACAACAACAACAACAACAACAACAACAACAACAACAACAACAACAACAACAACAACAACAACAACAACAACAACAACAACAACAACAACAACAACAACAACAACAACAACAACAACAACAACAACAACAACAACAACAACAACAACAACACAACAACAACAACAACAACAACAACAACAACAACAACAACAACAACAACAACAACAACAACAACAACAACAACAACAACAACAACAACAACAACAACAACAACAACAACAACAACAACAACAACAACAACAACAACAACAACAACAACAACAACAACAACAACAATAATAATAATATCACGCCAAATATCCAACTTATTAACGAGAAACCACATGATTGCTCTTTTCCTTTTTAAACTAGTATTAGATTCATAGGCATTGCTTACAATTTATCTTTGTACTCAAGGGATATATTACAATTATTTCTAGTATTTTTAGCCATTGAAATATTTGTCAAATCTTGCTTCTTTTGTTAATGCAATTCTTCTCTTTGATAGTGTGATATGAAATGATTGAATCATTCAAGCAAAAACTCGACTCAATAGAGTACCTAAAGAGCGGTAAAACAACTTCGCAACTGTCGCCAGTTTGTGAGGGCACAGTGGAAACCCCACAGAGCGGCAACAACGGCCACACGCGAAACACAACCCTGCTACTTGTAACTGCAGCTGCCGCGAGAGGTGGTCACGCGCACACGGCAATTTTTCAGAAGAAAAGGATTGACCACGGCCGGATTCTACACGACCTTATCTGCCACTGCCTTGGCCCTATGCTGTAGCCTAATGGAGAAGATATTAGTAGGCTGGCTGGGTGGGTCCACCAGCGGCACACCGCCAGATACCTATGCGCATTGTATATCTAAGGCATTTAGCCCGATAACACGGTCGGTTACCCTCAACAGATTGGAAGGCTGCTCGCCCGAGTGCTGCACACGAGACACACAAGATAAGAGTGCTCTTACGTATGCCCTGGACTGACTAGAGATTTGACTATGTCAACGCCAACAACAACAACAACAACAACAGCAACCTTGCCGCAGCGACGAAATGGAGATGCGCTTATTGGACAGGGGGAAGATGCAGCCAAGAAGAATGGTGTAGGCGCCTCACGAAGTGATAAGGGAACAACTTGGTAGCAGGAGGCCAATGATTCGACGCAAATGGCCGACGACCACCTTCACAAACCAAGCACTGGATCAACTGGATGCAAAGCGCAGCCAATAAGCGAATGATGTGAAGGAAGCCTTTCATACGAAAAAAAAATCAATAGCAATACGTCGACAAATTGAGTCGGCCGCCGAGTAAATTTAAAGTTAGGCCGAAGGGGCTAACTACAATGCTCTGTCAATTTGTGCAAGCCTCACAATCCGTGTGAAGCGTGATCTAATTTCTATGTCTGCTAGTGCCCTTTTGCCAAAGAATGCGCCCCGTGCAGCCAAGCTGGACAGGTCGCAGACTGCAGCAGGGCGGACGGTGTGAGTTTCTCACTAATAATATATAGTATAAAAATGCACTTAATTTGTCCATATCTCAAGTTTTAAAATGAACATAGTTCAAAGGCTACTATGCACTAGCTATAATGAGGTTTGATAGCAAGAAACCTGACCACCGTACGTTGAGACAACAAAAACCGATTCACTCAAAGGATGGATAATGTGCCATTGAGGCTAACAATAGCTACAGAACGTAGCATCTGTGGAGGTGATGAACATTAAACCTGATAATAGACGCCGCTGGATTGCAGCTGACCGGCGGGTGAGATGCAGGCGGACCTTCTTGTCTAACCGGTACAATTCAAGTCTACTAGTTTACTTCGCGTTTCGTAGTTTCCTTGCCTCAATTGCATTTTGGTTGTTGCGTCGCCGGTCAGCCTGCCTATCTGCCGGGGTGTCTGTTTAGGGCAATATCTGAGTTGACTATTTCGAGTCAACTTAGATATCGCTTGATTGCAGCAATGAAGCTATTTAGCCTCTTGGAACTGTTGCGTTCTCTTTGCGCCACAATGCGAATGATGTACGTAGTAGCTGTTGTAGTACTGCTAGTGGCAGCGGCCGTCACCAACAGTAGTAAACCGGCCTGATGGAAAGGAACATCACAGAGGTTCATTGGGATCGAGAACACAGTGACAGGTGCTGAGGCCGCAGCAACCAACCAGGGTTCCAGAGGAGCTGAGAGAAAGACAGCTGAAGAAGCAACGCCGGCGGGCCCCTAGTGAGCGTGGCAATGGTCGCTCGGCAAAGAAAAAAACCCGAAGACGAACCCCAAGCGGATGAGTAGAAGAAACGAAGATGGGACAGCACAAAAAAAACAAGCGAGAGGCAGAGAGAGAGAAAGGGAGAGAGAAAGAGTGAAGAAAAGTACAGGCAGGCCACTCACTGTGTGGAAAAATGAGAAACCCAAAGAAATCCCTCTCTGTTTCGAAATCTTTCCAGCATCGCAAAATCCTTCCCCCCTTCTCACCGTCCTCTGGCGCCCGACAAGCAGGACTGAGCGGGGCGCCGCAAAGAGTCGCCATTTGGCGGCGATGGCGCCAGCGGCCTCCAGGCGAACCACCAGGGGGGAGGCGGGGGGCAGGGAGCTGAAAGAAACGACGGACCCGGTGAAGGCTTTTTTTCTACACAAGAGGCAAGACCTCGAGTTCAGTTCATCTTCTCCTCAATTTCCCTTTCAGCTCTTTATCTCACGTTCGCTTTCTCCTCGGGCCCGAAGCCCGGCGTCCGAAGAGGCGCTCGGATGCCGGCCCAGGGCAGGCTATTTCCCACCCGCCATCGTCGCAGTCGGATTTGTGGCTCTCGTCGTCGTCGTCGTCGTCGTCGTCGCTGCTGCCGCTGCGAATATCTCTAGCACTGTTGCCAATGTTGCTGCGATTGCAGCTACCGCATCGACCGATGGGCTCTCCTCCCCTTTGCCTTCCCATTCGCCCATTGTGCAAACAAAAACATCGCTTGCAAGCATCTAGTCAGTCGACCCGACCGGCCGCATGGCTAAACGACAACGCTACGAGCAAGCGACCGCAACGACGACAACGGCACTTCTCCTTATTCTAGCTAAGGAACTAATTGCCTTTGGCAACCACGAACCCACGCAGAATTAAAAGCAACTCTAAAGTAGAGACAACTATAAGTCCAATAACGATAGCTAGTATGTGAGGCGCTACAATATCAGTCAGCTGCAAGGAGATAAGTGGTCGCTCGTGTTACGAGTGCAAACACTCTATTGGCCTGACACACTGTAGTATGCAGGCAGGTAGGCAATACTTTCGGCACCACAATGCGACCTCACGTCTGTTCGATACGGTCCGCAATTAATGCTGAAGCACGAAGCTTCAGTGTCCAGCTCCTAGTGCATAAATAATCGGCGCAACAGAGATAGCAAATATTGCGTGGGACATCTACCTTTCTCCCGACACGAACCAAGCCGTCGACTTGAATTCAGCAGATAACTAGCTTGATGAATGCATTATAGCATGGGCAACACTAGCTATGCACTGAAGTACCACACATAGAAATATTGGTAGAAATGTCATTAGCCATTTTACGACGTCCTCGGCCAAATGCAAAATAGTTGTCTATCTGTTGAACGCAGTAAAAAAATGTGAAAAGGCAAAGGGAAAGTAGATGTGTGCACATACAGCCGCACACGGATATTAACCTTACCGAATAGTTAAGCCATATTCATCAATAAAATACATTTAAATAATTCTTTATTACATTTGAAATTTCCTCATTACGCATATACATACATAAATCTAGTAGTTCGCGTTAGTTTACAGCACATGAATGCCATGCAAAAGGCTAATTGGCAAAATCCACCATGATGTTCCAGCTCTGGGTGCTGTACAGTACCTTCTTCTTTTGTTTACATGCTACACAAAGTTCCCAGTCCTAGAGCCACTCCAGCTCCGCGGTGGAGGCTGTGCATATTTCAAGATTGTCTTTTACGTTGTCGCCTTTTGCCTGAGTCGCAGAGAATGCATACTGGCGACGGAGCACACCCGATACTATGCATGTATTTTCGGAAGATGCCGCGACACGTAAGAAATTAGGTCAGCGAGTAGGACAATGATCCCTACCGCCTGGATAATGGAGCAGGTCCAAAAATTCGGCTGCCAGGCCTAATTCTCCATCCTTCTTTTGTTCTAAGTATCTAGTATCTGACGTCGTGCGTCGTCCTGAAAGATAGAGAGGTCCGTTCGACGGACCGCGCCCTCTGAGAACCTGTAATTGCCATGGCATCTGCCGGTATAATACTTGGACTTCAGCGGTGGACAGCGTTTTATATAGAAGCCGCCGGCACGTAACCCGCGTAGCCGTACGCTGCCACATCGGGGCTGCGTATAGCATCACGCTACTTATTATCGTCACCAAGAGGCACCTCCAATCATCGGAGGCACCCCGCGTCAGCAATCTTGAGGGATATGTTATTACTTTGCTGACCTTAGCTGCCGGTAGGCCCCTCCGGAGTCACAGCGCAGGGGGTAAGAATACCGAGGGTGACCTTCAGGATATGGCGTTGTAAGAGATTAACCTTCTTCTGACCGAGGTCTCGGTCAGGAACCTGTGCGGTGCTCCAACGCATGTTCCAGTGAGGGTCTGCGAACGTCGGCAAGGCCGCAGAAGGCGATAGATAAGAAGAAAGCTAAAATTAAGTAGGCCGCTGAAAAGCCTCCGCAATCGGAGAAGCCAGCTAATAAGCCCGCCGGGTAGACGCCGAAAGTATATATGGACAACACAGCCAATGCAGCCGTCTGGTAGACTAGTTTCATTACGGCTCTCTTAATTGCAAGTCACGGTTCAGGCTTCGCCTGGACGTTCCAGTTGCCAGTGTCAGCTGTAGTTTACAACTGTTACTTTTCGGTTAATAAACCTCTGCAGGAATTCGAGGATTCTTTTTGCCTGAGTCACCGCCTCGATACGCGCCCACCTCTATGAGTCCGTGGTTGTGACGGGAGACTTTAACGCCTTGAGTGTCGCCTGGGACGTCGATATACATATGAGTCGGCTGCAGGCGGTTCGGCGGGCAGAGGGATCGCCCCCGGGATATTTCCGAGGGTCGTCCAGTCAAGCCGTGGTAGTCCCCCGCCGTTGAATAGCCCGGAAAGACTGCATCAGGGCTAACAGTATCCTGACGCGAGCAAGGTCATGGATTGCAAAACTACGCCGGTGAGAATATGATGACTTTTCCTAATCCAGCGACGGTTAAACAACATACAGAACAACTACAGGTACCAACGATTATTGAAACCGGTAATCATTCGAGCAAAGACAGCAGCATGGCGGAAACTTGTGGCGGCCGTCGGGGCTAACCTAACTACTCTACCGGGTAGTCACGGGCAAGCTTCGTCAACCCCTTCCCCTTGTCGCCTGAGAAAATTCTGGAGCAGGTTCGACTGCTGTTCTCTAGCCAGTACTCACGCTTGCTGCAGACCTTTTTGTCTATA
The DNA here is from genome assembly GCA_003439945.1 of Dermanyssus gallinae. Classification (NCBI taxonomy): domain Eukaryota; kingdom Metazoa; phylum Arthropoda; class Arachnida; order Mesostigmata; family Dermanyssidae; genus Dermanyssus; species Dermanyssus gallinae. The sequence continues at coordinate 329,103 of QVRM01004299.1, read as the reverse complement.
CGACATACCACGTGTCACAGTTAATGAAATTTTGCGCGCTGGCGTTCGGAAGGGCCAGCCACTCGGCCCCAATAGCGTTTCGTCCAATGTCGTTCGTCTTCTGTCAAAGCAGCACCTGAAAGAGTTGGCTCATTCCAAAGCTGAATTCTACATCTTATAGACTCACTTGTATTCTAGTCACAGTAAGTACACTATTTAAAAATGCAATAACATAGCGCCAAAATGCAAAGATCAAAAGCCTGCACGCCCTCTTGAGTGACCAGTATGGCTTCCAACCGATTCGCCGGACAATGGTGCTCCAACCGATCTTGCAGAGGGCGGCCAGGAGACTACGAAATCTCTAGAGACCCGACGATCTGTTTTTTTCATTCACTTTGATGTGAAGAACGTTTTTAAATTAGCAAACTGGGGGATTATGACGACGCTGGAGAAGGGAGGACATTAGAAGTGGTCCGCATATTGAGCGCATCGTCGCCAAGGTCAGCAAGGTCATTCAGAACCTGACTAGAATTCTCCTTCAAGAGGGGGCTACGGATGGGCGCTGCCGGCTGCTAGCGTCTGACGCGGAGTCCTCGGTGAGCACAGAGGCGGCCCTTGTCCTGGCTCGCCAGTTTCCTTGGAATATCCTTACCTGGAAAAGAAATGACCGTGAGACAGATGGCGTGACGGGCTTCACGCAAGCTCGAGCGGCAACGCCTGACGCGTAAGCTCACAAACGGGCTTTGCCCGGCTCAGGAGTGCTCCGGGGGGACTGAACCCGGTCGCTTTTACCGGACATCCGACATAGGTATAACGAACCAGGCTGAGGGTCACTCATGTATTACTTGGTCCAGGTGCCCACGGACCACGGTCAATTCCAAACCTATATAGTGCAGCCGCGGAGTTTGTTGACCATACGGTGTCGTCCTGCTCCGCCCTTGGCCAGGTCCGCAGAAACTCGGAGTATTGCTGTGCAGGAAGACACAGGCCACTGTTGGTCACATGATAGATGATGTCGCCACACCGGCGGCAGGCTAAAACGCTATGTAAACCCAGCTCTCGGTAGAACGGCTCGGCGCATCTCCTCGGGTTCGTGAGCTGAGAGCACGACGAGATCCATGAGAGCTGGAACAACACGAAACTTCCCTTCAATGGTCTCGAAGTTGTGCCACATATTTCCGATCTCTGGAAGGTTGAGGTTTTTAGCGGGTGAAAGTCCCACACTAAGTGCTCTTGGTTGCCAGTGCCAATATGGTATTAGCGTTTCCAAACCTTCCATATTAAAAAATAAGGTTGAGTTGGAGGGAGCCTGTTTAGAAACATTGCCGCAGTTTTGTGTTGGGCTAGGCAAAGCTTACACGGAGTGAGCCAGATATAAATGTCTTGCAGGGCTACATTCGCTATCCTTTCTACCTCCCTGGTATCACGCGAAGTAATCACAATAGCCAAATATTTTGCATTGGATATGGACTTACTTAAGGAGATGAGAAAGACGCGGGACATCGTCGTACGCAATGTTTGATAGAGTTAGGCCCAGAACGGAGCCCTGGGGAACCTCTGCGTTGACAGGATATTACATGGATAGACAATCGCACATTGTAACAAATAAGATGCTACTATACTTCTAAGCTAAGGTGATATAAAGCACATGCTAGTACGTCATGCTAGCGTTCATAGAGTTCCATGAAACGAAGTTTAAAACGCTTTTGATGTCAAGTAGGACTGTCAGGCTGTGCAATCTCGTTTCGTAGCAAGTACACCTCTAGGTTTCGGCTATAGTTATAAGACTTTGATTTGCGTCATATAGTGAGTGGCCTGAAGCCGTGTTGGTTCCCTGAGATAACTTTTTGTATTCTAGTTCCATCGTCGGTCGCATATAACCGCACAGATAAAATGCTCGACCACATAGGCAATATGCTAATAGGTGTAAAAGCAGAGGGGTCATTTTGAATGAATGCTATTTTAGAAATCATGACAAGGTGGGTCTATTTTCAGCAGTCGGGGAAACACGAGTTTTTCCACTGATGGGCCTAGCAGACCGCTTACAGCGCCTTACTTTAAATGTTTTAATTTAAATATTACATACCTCACATTTAATGCTTAATTGTTGGCTCGGCGTGCGTAATTTGTTTATAGCATGTTGATTGTTTTGCGGTCCAAAACGCGTAACGTATATATATATATATATATATATATATGGAAATAGATGGGATGGCGTGTGTATAAAGTGGGAGTGACTTACAGGGGCTAGGTAAGAGGAGATAATTGTTTACTAGTAGAAGCGGTAGTATATATTAAAGTACATTACCCTCTTGCACGGCTGCAAGTTTGTAATGAGAGCGGAGGTGAAAGCCGGCTTCAATAGGTTTGAGGAAAGATGCACTTAGAAGACGAACGGAAAACGAAGGCGACGTACAAAGCAATGAGAAGCAGAATCCAGAAAATGTCACTTTGCTGACTGCGACTGCCAGGATCACGGCAGCAGAGGGTCATTTTTTTGGATGCTATTTAGAAAGCGTGACAAGGTGGGCCTATTTCCAGCAGTAGGGGGAAACACGAGTTCTTCCACTGATGACCCTAGCGGACCGGTTACAGCGCCTTGCTTTATACGTTTTAATTTAAATATTACACACCTTACAATTACTATACAATTGTTGGCTCGGCGTGCGTTTTTTGCTTATAGCAGGTTTATTGTTTTGCGGGCCAAAACGCGTAACGTATATATATATATATATATATATATATACATGGAAATAGATGGGATGGCATGTGTATAGAGTGGGAGTGACTTACAGGGGCTAGGTAAAAGGAGATCATTATTTACCAATAAAAGCGCACGGGATAGATGCGACAGCTCCACTATATATATATATTTTTTTTTCTTATAGAGGTAACTGGTAAAATGCGTTCTGCACACCGGGCGACGTTGTTAAAGCCTCGGTAGTGTGGGACTCGCACCCACTAAAATCCAGTCGTCCTCTTTGCCCCTTGACGGGGGGTGGCCGCAGTACTGTCTTCTCGAGATTACTTCGCCTGGCCACTCTTCTTGCCATTTAGGCTGCTCGGCTTTGTGCGGCGGTTATTTTCGCCTCAGAGATACCTTGTGCGAATCTTCTTACTAGAATCCAGGATTTGTGATCTTTGAGGAGCGCCTCTACAAGGGCCTGGCATGTCAGGGGGTTCTGCAGTCCTAGGTTCCGGGACAATAGCTCTCGCTCAGTGTCGAAGAAGGAGCACCGCTCATAGCAGTGCCTAACATCACCCGGCTCCCCCGAGTTGCACATGCGGCATACAGGGGAGTCAGTTTTACCGATGCGGTGTAGGTACTGCTGAAAACAGTGACCTGTTAACAGTTGCGCGAGTGGGTAGGTAAGCGAGCCGTGTTTGAGGCTGTACCATTTTTTAAGATCAGGAAGTATTGATCTTGTCCAATATCCAGGATGGCCCGGCTGGATTGCTTCCCATTGCTGGCTCCATTCGCTTAGTGTGTCAGTTCTGCTGACTAGTGTGCTCTCCGTCAGAACGTTGGTTACAGGGTTTCTTGATGCCAATTCTTTTACTCTTAAGTCCCAGGGAATTTGTCTGGAGAGTACCTGTACGGCTGCTGTGGAGGCCGTGCGACTTGCTCGTGTTAGGTTAAGCGCCATAGGTCTTTGGGTCTTGTTGAGGAGGCGACGTGTTGTAGCTCTTGTAGTAGTGCGTTCCCATAAGGGTGCGGCGTATAACATGATGCTGTCTATTACTGATGCTAAGAGTCGGCGCCGAGAGTCGTTTGCTCCTCTGGTTCGTAGATGGATTTTCCGTAACTCTGCTGAGGCTTTGGCTGCTTTTTTTAGCTGCATAGCGCACATGAGGTGTTCCTGTGAGAGCTCTATCCAGGATTACGCCCAGGTACTTGACCACGGGCGTGGGTGTTATTGGATGGCCTTCCAGGTGTAAATTTAGGTTGCGTGGAGGACGCTTCAGACCGTTTAGAAAGATTGCTTTCGTTTTTTGTGAAGCCAGTTCGAGGCCAAGCGTGCGGAGGTGTTGTCGGATATCCGCCAAGGCTCCGTTGGCTGTACCTTCGAGCAAATCCTCGTCACTGGCGGTAACGATCAGTGCCAGATCGTCTGCGTAGGCGATAGAAAAAACTCCCGGGGGATGCGGCAGTCTTAGTACTCCATCCATTCCACAGGGTTGGTCCCAGTACAGATCCTTGGGGAACCCCGGCAGTGACGGCGTAGTCCACTCCATCGTATGTAGATGCTCGGTCCTTGAGATACGACGCTAGGATACGTCGTAGGTAGGGAGACACGCCTTTATTTCCAAGTGCTTGGTTTATGGCGTCACACGAGAGCGTATTAAACGCGTTTTTGACATCAATAAGGACGGCCAGGCAGTGCGCCCGGTTTGCGATAGGTGAATTTCTTTGTCTTTAGAAGTACGCGTACTGCTTGAGGGGGGATAGCATCTGGGCCCGGCGCTTTCCCTGGTCGTATGCGTTCAGCCACTATTCTGATCTCTTGAATTGAGATTGGCTCGAAGGAAAGATTTGAGGTTTCTTCAAAGAGTACCGACTCCGGCAATGGTCTTTGTGGAAAGAGCGCATTTACAATCGGTTGCGCCACTTCTACAGGTAAAGGCGGCTGTGCGTGGCGCATTTTTATTCGCACAATCATGTATCCCTTGCCCCAAGGGTTTCCCTCGACCTCCTCACCCAGAGAGATCCAGTGGTCTTTTTTACTAACCTTAATGGCTTTATGTAAGGCTCTTCGTGCTTCTTTATACTCTTCCTATAGGTGGAAGAGTTCTCGTCGGTGCCTTGCTCTGCGGCGCGTGCATACTCGCCGTATGCGGTGGCAGGCCCTTCGCTTTTCGGCAATCCGATTATTCCACCAGTAGCACGGTGGACGATTGGCTATCTTAGGGCGTGGGCGGGAGCTGGACGCTCGGCAGGCTTCCTCTAGTAGAGTAGAGATTTCTGCTGCCGAGCATTCAGTGAGGTTATGTACTTTTCTTCTTAATGCTTTCTGCAGGCGGGTATAATTTAGCCTGGGAAAGCGTTGCGGTTTTGTAGAACGATTAAGCTGGGAAGAAGTTAGATTGACAGAGAAGGTTACGTAGAGATGGTCGGATAGAGTTTCTGCTTCCTCGTGAATCCTCCAGTCGGTTACTCGGTGCGATAGTCCCTCTGATGCAAATGTCAGGTCTAATGTTGATTTGTGCCTGCCATTATCAAAGGTGTATCCCTGGGTGTTCATGAGTTGTAGATCCGCCCGGGTTGCCCATTCTAGCAGGATCTCTCCCTTCCTTGATGAGGACCTGCTTCCCCACAGACTGTGGGCCGCATTGAAGTCCCCTCCCACAATCGCCTTTCGGTGACCGCGAGCGCTTATGCTGAGGTCCAGTTCTTCAAGGAAGTCCTCGTATTCCTGTAGGGTGGAGTTCGGAGAGATATAGACTGAGTAGATCGCAAAGTCGTAAGTGGTAATAAAGGAGAAGTGGGTCCCCTGTCCCACTGACGTGGGCGAGTATCTTGTAGGAAATACCTTGATTGAAGCGGATTTGTTACCAGCGTGGGGCCCGGGTTGAGAAAGCTGTGTGGTAGGGGTCTCGGAGAGAAGCAGGATTTCTATGTCGTTTTCAGTTGCGAATTGGGACGCCAGATCGTATGCTCTGGGGCTCTACGGAGGTTTATTTGCAGTATTTTAATTTTGCTAGTCATTTTGATTGCGGCTTACTCGGAGGTTTGTAACCCGTTGTCTATATGCTGGGCATTGCGTTGTAGTGGCGTAGTGTCCATCTACGTTGCATACGTAGCACCTACTATTGGCCGTGCAGCTCTTTGCAACGTGTCCTTGTCCTCCGCATTTGAAGCAGCGAGGTTGGGTTGGTCGGGCTGCGGTACAGTCCCTGGCCGTCCTGCGGTACCGAGACCATTTCGTCTATGCGGCACTGAGTCCAACCAAGGTGTATATGTCTTTCACGTAGCAATCTTTGGGCTTCCTCTGGTGGCATTTTAACAATGCACGAGAAGTCGCCCGCCCGGGTTTTCTTTAGCGGACTTAAGGTAAAAGCCATTTCCGGTGCTCCGTTCTTGGTAAGCGCTTTGAGGATGTCTTTCGGCTCGATGGACTCATCTAGGTCCCGGATTATCATAGCCTTGGTCTGTGAGACCGCTTGGGCTGTCGCTTCCAAAGACGCCTTCTCCATTATGTGCTGAAGAAATCTGCCGGTGGCATCGGGAGTAGTCCCTTGCACGATCAGTCAGATTTCGCCTGTAGCTGTTCTTGAGGCTTTTTTAACATCCACTTCAGCTGTCGCTGGGTCAATGTTGTTCCTGAGTGCACGTAGGGCTTTAGCATAGGATGCATTGCCTGACTTCACGACAACTGCAAAGGTAGAGTCAGACTTCTTTCTCTTCTTTTTGTCGTGAGCCTCTTCTATTTTCCGGCCTTTAACTCGGATTTCCACGGTCATTCCTGGATGTTTCGCGAGAGCTTGCTCTAATACTTTTCTCAACAGAGTAATATCGACTGTTGCCGGGATGGCCACTGCCGCTGCCTGGATGTCTCTAGTCCTAAGGAAGCCGTAGAGACTGGTTGCTGCCTCTCTTAGGACTTGCAAAGAAAAATCGTTTTTGTTTTCTTCAGCATGCGGGATCATCCGTGCGTAGAGTGCTCGTGTTGGAGCTGGAGTGTTTTCAACTCCCTCGATTGTTAGGATGTCCCGATTTTGCAGGAAAATAGTCTTCCCTTCCTTAAGGTGCGGCAATGCATCCTGCAGTTTAGGAAACTGTGGCAATAGTCGGTTTATAAGGCGTTCGTCTTTGTCGGACTTTTGTGAAAGCAGTAAGGCTCTTGCTGGGGCCTTGTCAGCTAAAATACTTGCTTTACTGAGGCTGGTGGTAGTATAAGTGCGCGCCGGCCACTCCCTTTGCATGAGGTCTGCATATTGTTCGTCGGTTAGTTCCTCTTTAACGAGAAGGCCTTGTATCTCTGCAGCTATAAATTCCTCTGGCGGCGGGAGAGGTGCAAGCTCTGGGAGTGGGTCGGTATTTGTTCCGACGGACTGTCCCTTTGTTCTGGCGGGAGTGAAACCTACGTCAAGCGTTCTACGGCAGATTTCACGTATATTTAGGCCCATAGTTCGCACTGCTTTAGAGATTTGCAGGTGCGTAGTTCGGTGTTTGCTGACTAGTTTTTCTATGTCGGCCACTGATGTCAGTTGGAACTGTAGGTCTTTTTCGTTTACATAGCTAGGCGAAGAAGGCTCTTCTTGCTCAGGACTAATAGGTGCGCGGGTTTTCTTCTCTGATTCAGGAGTAGCTAGCTTTTCTCTTAAGGGAGGCAGATCTAGGCTCGCTCTGAGTGTCCATAGCTTCGTCTGGGAGTGTTGCTTCCTCAGGTTTTGCTACTGGTAGAGGCGGCTGTTCCTGAGCCTGTCTTGTCTGGAGGCTCGCTTGTCGATTCAGAGCGCGAGAGTTGCGTCTACTGAATTGTGACGCAGGTCTCCATGCTTCCTCAAGCATGCTAGAGAGTTCCTCGTCATGTAACTCTTGAGTAGCTGAGGGCCCTGTCGGGCTGCCGCCAGAGGCGGCCATCACGGAGGGGGGTGGCAAGACTGAGACCTGCCGGGCTTAAGTCTTGAGTCGCCGAGTCTGTGCTCAGCTACTCCCGTCCTTCAGTTAGCGAATGTGCGTGTATTACCCGCACTTGCTAATCTGTCGACTTGGAGTCGTTTCGCAACGTTTAAGTTTTTGGCGCGCTTACGCTCTCGAGTTATCGCGTACGTGGCGCCGTTCGAGTTGTTGCACGCGGCGGTGTTTCGAAATTGTACGTGGCGGCGCTTCGAGTCTGCACGTAACGGCGTTCGAATTGCCGCACATGGTGCCGTTCGAATTGCCGTCTGTTACACTAAGTATTAGACAGTATGAAGTTAGAAATTTCTCACCCGCGTAGTCGTTGCTGTCGTAGATGAGTAGTCCGGAAGTTGGTGCTGACCTGAGGTGTCGGGAGTAGTGGTTGCGTTTGCCGCAGATGCGACAGGCTCCCACTATCACCCTTTATCACGGAGCACTCATAAAACACGTCCGTACGCTACGGCGGTCGGGTCGAGACTGACAGCTCCACTATATATATATATATCACCGTGGTATATATCTGTATATATATATATATATACATTAAAGTACATTACACTCTTACACGGGTGCAAGTTTGTAATGAGAACGGAGGTGAAAGCCGGCTTCAACTAGATTTGCGTCAGTACAGGCAAGCGTCGTAGATTCGACCGCGTTCTCTCCACCTAGGGCAGTGGACGTCAAACCGGGGCACACCACGATGTCGTTGGCACCGCTGTTGTTTCGCGGTTAGGAGGAAATAAGCACTACGAAGACGAACAAAAAAGAAGACGACGTACAAGGCGACGAAAAGCAAAATCCAGAAAATGTCACTTTGCTGACTGCGACTGCCAGGATTACGGCGGAACGATGCTGTTAACACCATAACAAGGAGAGTAGCCCCTCTGCCGGCACCAGCTGCCATCAATTAATGAGGGTCCAAGAGAAAGGGGGGGAAGAAGAGAGGCTTCGTAGAACCCGCGGGCAATTTACAGCAAATGTGAAGCACAAGACGGAGTAAAGATGAGACTCGTTGAGCCGGGGTTACTTTAACAGTGCATACGTTTCGTGTAGGCCTTTCAGGCTTTCCGTGGCGGTTTCGTTCCGGCTGCTCTACCGTAGAAGCAAAACGTAAACTCGATCTTACTCTTTGCAATGAAAGGGAGGGGCAGAGAGATAACAGACAGAGGCTGGGTAAGAGAGATAAAGCGAGAATAAGAGACGAACATGCAGTAACAATGCAACGTCATTCGTGGCCCACGAGCCATAAAGCTTCGGCGGTAAGCTATGTCGTTACTTGGTTTTCTTCTTCGGCGCTCTGATCCTGCTGCTCTGCATTCGACTCGAGTCACCGCCACGGCGATATGCCAGAAGGCGCAATTTATCCCCGTGGACGGCGGGCCTTCCAGAACAAGGCCAACCCTCCGAACAGGCCCACGGTTAGAAAGAAATTGAGCTGCCGTCGACTCGCCGGGCTGTCGGGCACAGCCGGCGATAGACGCTGCTGAGGAACAAAGTCATCGCCGACTTCACTAAATGCGACGAGAAAAATCCTCACCAGATTCTCTTCTAAGGGTAGCTCTCCTATGTTCTTCAATGGCGTCGTCTCTAACTAGGACGGCTTCGTTCGACTGATTTTAAAAAAAACTCTACTTTTCAAAGTTCTCAAGCATATATACATATATATATATACTTACATATGAAATCTCTTTAGCACATTCAGGTGTCAGTTATGGCGCCGCCCAGGCTAAAAACACGGCTTTTGCAGACAGAGACAAACAAGTACCAGAAGTATGCATTTATGAGGGAACAGTTCGTCCATTTGCCTTCAAAACGTTAGGGGGGCAAAATAACCGATAAAGTTATTGGTAAGACGTGTAAATGTCTCAGTTTAGCCACGGATGACAAACGTGCTGGTGAAATTTTAACTAAGCAAAGCGTGTGAAAAGGCTGTCATTAGATTAACAGCAGGACAAGATTACGGCGGTGCTTGACACCTTGTCCAGGTGGTCAACACCAGGTCTGAACGGCTAGTATTATTAGTGGGACAGAAAGTAACAGGTATTTGTCAATCTTAAACTCACACGTGGTTACGCGTTATCTTGAAGGATAATAAAGCTCCTTCAGCTTACAAAACTGTGTCTCTTCCTTTAGAGGGCAACAAAAATTGGTCGAGCTGATCACAATAGACATCCCTGTCTATCGCTTGGCCACTAGAAAGAAACTCGTGGTTGGCGATGCCCTGTCTAACCCATCAAGTGCAGGGCAAAATCATGCGCAAGTGGGTCAGCCTAATTACCCTCTTTTGAGGAGGCTGACCTGAAACGCATCAGGGTCTTCTACGTTGCTAGGCGCTCTGCTTTGTTACGCTCGTTTATATCATGAATTATTAGTTCAACTATGACTGATGAAGTGTGGACGATAAGGCGAGTGACGATGATTGTGTGATACACTTTAAGGAGCTGTGGCTAATTCGCATGTAGTTACTCTGGGGACTCTGTTTCACTGTTTTGCGCAAGCGGTTATTCTCGAGCGTAATATGCCTCTCAGAAAGGGGTTCATCAAGACGGTTTAAATTAAACCGGAACGGAGCGTGGCGAGCCAACTATAGCACAAAGTCATTTGAATGTTATTCTCGCCGAATACGCTCCAAATATTTCGGACAGTTTTCGCTGCAGTAAGGCCTTTTTCGAACTCAGATAAGGTATGCAAGTAACTGGAATTGTTCGCTGTCCTTTTTGATAGAAGTCATACAGCAAATTCATAAAATATCAAATTAATATGGAAGTCATATAGCTTTTGAAGATTCTACAGTCTTTTGCGCTTACATACATATTTGTCTTGTTAACAGATAGCAGACTTCTCAGAAAAGTGGCGGGCGCTTGAAAAAAAAACATATCTGAAATTTCAGTTGCATTCTGTCCAACCTAATATTTTTGCTTTAAGAAAGCTGTTTTTAATTCGTTATAACGCTCCTTCCTCAAAGAGCTTGGAATCGTCGTTAGGCATATCGTCAATGCATCGAGAGCCGAGGGATTGAAAAATCGTTTCTTTCCAATGAACGGGGGGTGGGGGTGTCTTGTCTAGAGGCGTGTATTGATTAGGCCTGAAAGCGATATATATAGGCAACGGGTCACAAATCACAAAGAAAACTGCAAACAAAATGACGAGAAGTAGTCCTTAGTTAGTTTAGTACTTTCCTTATCTGGCTATTCGCTTTTCGCTACGCAAGCTAGCGAAGTGTCTTTCCGCAGAATTATCCGCCGAACACGCCGGTATGATCGGTTCCTTTAGGCGTTGACTAATTCTCCTGCAGACGTAGAGTTTGCACAACTGTGTAGGAGAAAAAAGGCAGAATAACTACTTTTATAAATTTCATTCTCACCCCTAAACAAGACTTTCCGCCCCCTTTTCCATTATGATTTTTTGTCGAGTTCTACTAAACTTTAAAGTATATACATCTTGTTATGAAAGACCTTGTATATATATATATATATATATATATATATATATATATATTGTATTTGAATTATGTTTATTTCATTGAGTATAATAAGGTTTCGTCATAAAGCTTTATCTGCTTCACGCTTCTGGCGAGAGAAGTAGTGCAACGATTTTAGATTCAGCGCTGTGCATTCCACTGCATGGTACTCGGTACACCTCTGCAGGCAGAACCAGCAGGTGCACAATTTATACTCCTCGAGAAATGCTGCGTTTGAACATACCAGGTAGTGATAACCATGCACTATGTACCTGGTGCATACGTGGCGACTGTCACATGCAGGACCAGACCAAATGTGCAAGGTATTAAAAGCGTCCAAAACCGCCGACCTCCCATCTGGCCTGTTCAAGTTAACTTCCCACTCCGAAATGAAACATTCGTAAGGTGATGTACGCGGCATCTTCAGCCTTACTCGGATTGTTTCTGTAGCCGGTGGACACCCTGACATGAGATATACACAGCGGTTTCTTGTTCGGATATGCAAGCAAAACAGTCGTTTTCTATATAATGAAAAATACCTCTCAAGTTAAAAGTTAGTTAAAATTCGCCAGCGTGGGTGGTTCCACGCCCTGTCAAGATTATACATCAACCCGGAATGATCTTAAGCACAAAGAGCCTCACTGCTGAGAAAACGGACAGGCTTCGGACATTGCTTGTTTTCCCGTAAAGAGAGACAAGTGCCTTCCGTACTGTTTCGTTTATATGCGCTGTGAACGCTGTTCACGTGTAATGGACCCAAAGGCCACGATACCGGGAAGAGCTAACAAACTCCAATGGTTGGCCGCAGCGACGTATAACGTGTCTGGTAGCCAATTGACCCCCACGCCTGATTTCATGGCTTTGGTCTTCCTGGTGTTAGTCTCAAGTTGATTCGATACAACACCTCTATCATAGAATTAGTCGACAAGATCAGCAAGAAAAAGTGTAAACGAGGCGCAGCTTAGCGAATTGTTGATCTCCAATCCGCCATGCTCACCGTCTGCCAACAAGATGTTTTCATCAAAGAAACTTGCTATTACACTCGGGAGAAAGCTAGATTTTACCTAATGATTATTTCCTGTTTGTCACCACCATGCCAACCCTTGAGCAGAGAAGAATGTCTGGCAATTTTTCTATATAATTTTATTAAAGAAATCACAAAGAGTGTCTGCCAAGAGAGAAAGCGACTAAATCCAATGCTCATAGTAGGCCTGATCGGGTCCTGAGCTCTTTCTCATCGGGAGGACCTGGCATACCTCCTCCACCCTGAAAGGCAGATTTATGTTGTGCTGCTCCAGTGTAAGCATAAGTGCGTATGATATACAATTAGAAATACGGTTGCCATATATATATATATATATATATATATAAGCAGTGAACTCTACTGGTTCGATGTTTAAATCTTTGCTTAGATTCTGCCCAGACAGGGTACCTACAAAGAGAAGGTCGTTGTTTTATGGACGGAGTGTTAAAGTATCGTTCTCTTGAAATGGATGGAATAAAATAAAATTGAAACCTTTACTACCAGCAACTATAACTAAGATAAGGTCAAGAATAATTTACTTAAGTACGCCGGCATCTCATTAAAAAATATCACCAATAAATGTACACCAAGAAAACGCGCTACCTCGCGTAAGTGACCCCACAGAACGTATAAAAATTTAGCTGGCGACATATTGAATGGTCATCCTGCTTCCCCGCCTTGCACGGCCAGGTCGTCACTTAGCCAGGTTAATGCTAAATGATTTATTTCTTAAATGAATACAATGAACAAGTGACGACCTAATATGTGCTGTTACTATTTTATTTATATATACAAATATAGATAAAAGTACACATATACACTCTTATGTGTAACAGCATATGGCAGGAGACACGGTTGAGGCAGCAGCAGCAGCAGAAGCCGGTTGTCTTGCGTTCGATGCGGTTTTCCTTGCCAAATAAAACGAAAGCAGTATGTTTGAAGAAGGCAGACTTGGCGACCTTCAAACCTATTTCGTTAGGTCAAATTGATTTTGAATAAATAGATATTACTCGCTCTTACATTATCTTCTCCTTGCCGTCTCCTCGCTCCCGTGCATGACGGTCCCGAGCCTCCAGCCGCAAATGCCAAGTGCGTCTGCGCGCCGCAGTATTCGAACGCAGGCATGCTTTCGAGCGTCCGGCGGAAAAAAACAAGGTAGAAACTAAACGAAATACGTCGACTGCAATGCTGATCATGGTCGCAACGCTGCTACTGTTGCTGCTGCTGCTACGGACCATGACGATGATGAAGACGTCCATGATGTGGAAGGGCACGATTGAGGCACGATATGGATGGATGGGTTTGGATTACGTACGGGTAGCCTACCATCATGCCATCATCTTAAAACCGGAATTACCGGCTATTATCATCATCTAGCTATTATCGTGCCAGACGTGACGGCTACCATTAGGCAAGGCCATTACGTGCCATTTCATTATGTGACGTTCGGCGCCATGCAATGGAATAGCACGGCGTCATTTGGCGTTTTGTTGTCACTTTTCAGATTCTTCTGTTGTAGCTGCTCTACAGTGGTGGACGAGCCATCTTAACCAACTAGCGTCTGCAGCACAGAGTCGCGTCGCCCACTAGTGGCACGTTGATCACAGCCACATATTTCACGTAGTCGTTGAAGAGGCCGTTCGGAGCGCCAGCACATACACGTTCTGCATCAATGTAGAAGATAAGGGCCACGTTGTGAGTGTCGTCTGCTACTCGTAGATGCGCACGCAGAAGCCTTAATTAGGCTCATATTAAGGCTTCTGTGTGCCTGTTGAGCAGCAGGACACGAGCGCCAACACGAACTACGTACCTCCATGTATACGCATGGTTGGCTCCTTCCAAAGTGACTACATGAGTCGGTGCAAAGTCGCCAGGCTCGAGTGAAGGCGTGTCGCCTTTTGATACAAAAAAGCTTGTCTTGACTTGGAAACACAGTCGTTTGCTTATCGCAAGAAGGGACCTGACAAGGCATCTACCCTCACTTAGACTGAACATCTGAGATGTCGAATGCATCCAAAAGTATATAACATTAACCGTGGTAGAGCGCTTCACAAACAATATGACTTCTTATCATACGTCGCAGACCTCTTTGACTAATACAAGCTAGACCATTGTCAGCTCTATAATTAGAACGTATTACATGATTAATAAACGTGTCTTCCAACGAACGTCCTTGACGGCGGGCATGGCAGAACTAGAAGGGATGTCTTTCCTTAGAACACGACGAGTGAACCAAGCACACGTAAACGGATCAAAACTTATGTTATGCTACAGATAACGTGCTTGGACCAAATGCTATTATTCTACCCTAAATTATACAGCACAAACAAGTTCAGTACAATTGGAAACAGCAACAAAAAAGTCTAATGTTAGCAAGTAACTCGTGCTAACAGCAAATGTCGTTCACTTGACCAAGCAACAATAGTTCAAGGACCTCTTGTCAGAGAATACAACGCAAACGACGTACCTGCGTGCGCAGACTGCGCCACTTCACAATGCACTCTCCATGTATTGAAGCTTGTTATGAAACGCTAGCATGGCGAAGACATAAAATATGTGCCAGTCAATGAACTGCGAACACCGAAGCCTCGCCCATCCACATCCGACACACAGCTTTAATGGCTTGGTCGTCCATTATTTTCTTGCATTTACGGTAACAGAAATCGCATTCACACAAGTCGCTACAAACCAATTTATATAGAGCCAGTAGGTAGACAGGCAGGTGCGAAAGTGGTTCGCGAGAGTGCGGGCATACGTCGCTAGCTGCCGAAACGGAGAGCAGAGGTGTGAAATCATATTTTTTCACTATACTAGTCTCCAGGTAGAACAGGCCGAACAAAGAGCTGTGCAAAACGAAAACAGATAGCAGAGACAATGTTCGTGGCAGCTGTCCAAAACACATTTAGAAAAGGCCGCCACCTCGCTCGACCATAGGCGTGCACTTCTTGAAGCCAAACTCAGAGTATTAGAATACGTAAGATGCGTGCTCGACAAAAAATGAGTTCTTTTCTGCTAGCAAATATATAGATAGATTCAATGATTCAAAACGTGGTTTATTATAGAAACTGCATAATACAGTGCTTTAGTTCTCATTAAAATATATGTATATATAATAATAAATAAGTAGAATATAAATAGTTGGCTGTCAGTCATGAATAGCCATAAAATAAGTTTAGTCAATAGATAGATGCCTGGTTCTCTACGAACATGAGTTTTTCGATCAGGGAAGCGTAGCATCGAAACTATTACAGAATCTTAAATCGATTGCTTGCTATCTTATTAGCTGTTCATGTGTTAAAAACATGAGGGCTCTGCATGCATCTATTACTCAAATATTATACGTTTGTATACACTACGGTCACCATCATTATTCTTTGCGCAAAAAAAGCATGTCGACGAACGCGCAGCAAAATTCAAAAAGCAACACAACTTCCTTATCCTGTTGTTGTTGTTGTAGTTGAGCGTAAAAATATTTCCCACGTTCCAGATAGAGAATCTGTCGGAGGAGGTGCTAGGAGTTCGGTGTCGGTCGGGGGGAGCTAGAGAAATACACTGCAGTGCAAAACGCAGAGGGAGTTACGACTGAGTGCGGCGACGAGAAGACGAGTCTCTCCCTGACCGAAAGTCACATTGGACCTGTGGGCAAAGATATAGAGGCGGATAGGTTTATTTCGGCACTACAGGGATAGTGGTATGGACGGGCAAACAAATGAGAGCTTTGAGAGAAAAAAAACACAGACTCAAAAGAGAAAGAACATAAGAATAAATGAAGCAATCAACAGATGGAAAAACTGAATGATGTTATTATAACGAGATATACTTACTCGTAATGCGATGGATTGCGCGTGCAAATTCGCCATAAAGCATCAGAACCAGCCCTAAGGAAAACGAAGGGCAAAAGGTATATCCTCGTTTAGCCAGGGAGTGCAAGATGTATGTGTGTATGTATATATATATATATATATATATATATATATGCAAGAAATACCGAGCAAGATGGGTTAGTGGCAAAGCCTCTGCCTTGCATATATATATATATATATATATATATATGCAAGAAATACCGAGCAAGATGGGTTAGTGGCAAAGCCTCTGCCTTGCATTCGGGAGGACTGGGTTCGAGACCCAGACCGGCCACTCTTAAATTTGTTTGCATGGTTTTCAATTTAGACAAGGTAAATGCCGGAGTCGAATAAAAATTAGCCAGGAAAAACCGTACACGGGCAATCCCCTTACGAAAATATATATGTATTAAACAAATGTCAAGTAGTTAGACATTGAAAAGTAGCAGCGGTGACGTCGAGAAAGCTCAGCGACGCTAAAGAGGAGCTGCGGCGGCAACAACAACAACAACAATAACAACAACAACGGGAGAGCTAGGCTAAGCCATGATCACAATAGGAGTAGCACGTAACAGTAGTGGTAGATAAAACAGCAGCGTTGAGATCGGTCGGGGTCGTCAAAATCTTTGTGTTGTTGTTGTTGTTGTTGCTGCCATTCTCGTCAACCATGGCGGTTGGGCCAAATGGAACCCCAGGTCGTGCAGTGATGAACGAGGACACCGACCACAGCAGAATCATCTTCATCTTCAAGCGAGCGCCGGAGGAGGCGTCGGTGGCGGCAGTGCAAACACGACCTGTCCCGGCCTCACTGAGACTACCCTGGGAGAGTGCACCTGCATTCTCTGCAAATAGCTGCCAGCCACCGAGCGAAAACCTTTGCACCCACTGATAGGTCAAAAGTCCTCAGCACAAAAGTTTGCGTAGACGCTGATCTTGTTTTTCGTCTTTCGTTTTATTGTTGTTGTTGTTGTGGCCGGCATAGTTTCATCAAACAGCGTTACCACCCATATTGCTGGCCGATCGTTACTTATCTGCTGTTTAGCGCAGCTGTCGACAAACACACGCAATAGAGCATGATAGACATAAAAGGAATGAGAAGAGAGTTATATATATATATATATATATATATATATTACTGGAAAAGTTGTTGCTGAACCGCAAGCAAACAGCTTTATCATCGGTACATACGGGCGCCCTCTTTAAGGTCGCCTAATCACGAGATGCCCTACCACATCTGCTACGGGGTTGTCTAGTTAAGTAAATGCTAAGCCTCTGTCTAACTGGAACTTTTCTATTAATATTACGCTTGACATGTATACCTAAATACACATGTCCTTTTATATTAGAGGCGCTCAGAGCGGAAACGTATTTATTGGCTGGCTCTTTCTACAAGTATATATATATATATATATATATATATATATATATATAATTGTGTTTTATTAAACGTTGATTGGTTTATACAGAAGTCAATAGCGTTCTTTTGTTTTGCGCAGCGATGAAGCATTCGAACAGCGTTGAAGGTGGTACAGGTCGAACGGGTTTCCATAAAGTTTACGAGACACCATCTCGTACTATTTCTCACAAGTGCGTATCTTCGTACGGAAGTTATGAAATGCAAAACTGAATATCAGGTTTGTAGTTTGGACCCTTCCAAGCGTTCAACCTCATTGCCTTTTTCTCGTAGAAGAAGCACGCCTCTTTCAGCCAGTCGATCCCACTCAAGGAAATATCCATTGAGCGCATTGCCTCAGGAGTTTGTGTGCACTCCACAGTTCCTCCACAAGGAGAGAAAGAGAAACGAATAAATACACTAGCCAGTTGGGGCAAGCACGACGCAACAATAACTATTATATATATATATATATAAGGTGTTTGGAACGTTTCGCATCTGTGAGCCTCTTTTGGAGGGCACCCACAACTGCTGCGTCAGTTAACGGTGCACCCAGCAATTCGACGTTTTCCTCCGTTAGCCACTTGATATTGGGTAGTTTTGCTCGCACTGCGGCAGCAGTTTCCTCCCTATCGTTGTGCGATAAAACGAGGAGCTCACATTTACTGTCGTTGAGCTTCAAGCCCGAGACCGCCTCGAAGTCCTGGACCTTCTTAATGTCGGAAAGGACACCAGGCAAATCGCCTGCAAGTAGTCCATCGTCTAAGTACCACGGACGCAATTCTGACTGCAATCGTGCCTGAAGCTCATATAATCCTATGCAGAAGAGGGCAGGCCCACACGGGTCGCCCTGCTGCACCCCACACTTTGACAGTATAGTCTTTCCTTGCCAATAGAGGTTGGACGGGAAACGATACATCTGGTAGATAGCGGCGTACAGCTCAGGGGTTCGCTGTTTAACCGAATTTAAAATGTGGTCTCTTCGCATCATGTTAAAGGCATTTTGAAAGTCCAACTTTACTAAGATTTTATGGTTTGCGGCTCTGTGTGATTCAATGTATGCAGCGGTGGCATGTACGGCAGCTTCGGTACCCCCCTTAATACCACAGCCAAGTTGCAGTGGGGCAACTAACTCAACAATATTCTTGATTGATTTCTTGACGAGGACTTTGCCAACAAGCCTTCGTAGAGTGAGCCCCACTGCAATAGGTCTTATTCCGCCGTCCTTCTTCCGGAGAGCGATAAGAGAAGCTCCATAAAATATTGGCAATATAAATTCTGGTAGTTGTCCATTGATGGCCAGGGCAACAAAGCGGCACAGAGAGAGCAGCAAAGGATTACTGTTTTCATCCTGTCTGCCAATGAGATCCTTTAAGTGGCGAGGGCGAAGTCCATCGGGGCCCCCGCTGGAGCAGTTAGGGAAACTTCTAATTGCATTGCGGATCTCCGCTGGGGTAACGGAGATTTCGGATCCGGGTGGTCTGGTCACTGGTGCGTCTGGGAAGGTTGCGTCTGGGGGGTGTTCGGGGTGCTTGGCTATGAGGCTTTCGAGAGTTTGTGGATTCACTGGGGCCATCTGGTCAGTAGACAAAAGCGTGCGGGCGGCCGACGAAATATCTCCCTGAGCTAGTTTCGTCTGTACCATTTTTGACCGTCGGATGTCAGTGTCGCACGGCGAGGGCGTCCCGCGTTTTGTTCCACACAGGTGAGGGTTTTCATCTATTTTAGCTCTCCGACGGAAGCGTGCCAGGTTTTCCCGAATAACTGATGTAAGTGTGCGTCCTTTTTCTTTTCGAGCGGGGATGCTAAACACTAGAGAAGGGAAAGCAAATAGCCGTTCCCAATTTTCCGGTGAGGCAGACGAGCACAGATCATTTATAGTTTTAGATAATTCTGCTGCAACATGGCTTCTAAGAGAGCGGGGTGTGCAAGATATAATTTTTAACTTAGATTTAATTTCCACGACTTTCGGAAAATAGTCGGCGATGTGAAAAGGTTGTCCAGGGTCGGGTTGAAGTTGTTGGTTTAGTAGTCGGTTAGAAGTTATTGGTTGAGTGGGCGTGTCTGCTTGTAGTTGACCAGCGAGTTGTTCTGTCTGCGTGGTTGACGAGACCCAGCGTCGGATATCAGTTTGCCGACTGGTCATTACAAATTTTCGGTCTGTAACACCTGTGAGCCCTCTGAGACACAAGATCGCACGGAAGCCGGGTCTTCGATTAAGTCTTCTGCTTGTGCAGGGGTGAAGACCGCTTTTATTGCATTTTCTATCTCTTTACGGATGTCTATCCCACCAGACTGGGACGCGGGAGTCAATTGTTCCGCAGATACCGCCCGAGAGTTCAGAGACAGCCCCGGGATGATCGACGCGATTAGTTTTTCGATAACAGCGCCTACTTGAGCCACAATGGTGTCAATTATCCGCGGGATAAGCTTCTCTGCAACCGACTGCACGATCTTTTCTATGCTGAGCGTAGGAGCACTCACGTTGTCAGCGACTGTCTTTACAGGCTGACTTGGGGCGGGCTCCCTCGTTGTCGTATCACGCACGTTATTTACAGAAACTTTGACTCCATTTTGGACGACAGCAGCAAAACTGCGCCTGCTAAAATTTGCGGCGGGCTTAATGTCCACCACGGGTGCGCAAAGCTTAACAGGTAAGGCCTCAGGTTGTTTCTGAATTACATGTTTGGCGGATTTCTTTAAAAGTTCTATACGATTTAGCCGCTGAACACACGACCCAAATGTCGCTTCGTGGCTACCTTTGCATAAGCAACAGCAAGCGGGCTGATTGCAGTCTTTTCTAATGTGACTGGTGGAACCACAGCGTCGGCATCGGGGACTCGTTAGTCGACATTCCGATTGCAGATGGTCTAGACTGTAGCAGCGGTAGCAATGGAGAGGCTCCCGGTAGAAAACCACGCCGTGTGACTTAAAACCCAGTCGTACTTCAGCCGGAAAGTTAGCTCCTGAAAATGTCAGAATGACATTTGAGAAAGAACAAAAAAAACTGAGAATCTATTATAAGAATTGTAGAGCTCGTTAAAGCAAATATTTTTTTAGTGAAGCATGGTCTCTAAGAAGTCTTGTTTCGGAATGAAAGTTAAATTAGTACAATTTGTGGTACTGGTGTTTTTGCCCGACATAGTAGCATATAATGTGCTGTTGCGAGACAACCGGAAACTAAGCGCACCGACGTGTTCGTGAGAAAATTCTGCTTCTTCCGAAGAATATATAAGGCCGGTCAGAAGATGCGACATGGTCGCTTAGAAGAGAATTCGAGAAAAATAATCTTCTCTATTAGCTGCCACGCCAAATACCTCAAAATCATTACCCTACGACCACTCACAGCGCTCAAAAGTAAAAAGTCAAATGCACATTTCATGTCGATCACTTTGGTACCAATGTCTATGCCATCTTTGTCAATGCGAGCTGTGATTGAGGATTAATTACGATTTTTCTGCGAACATGTCGAGATTGGTGCATGCATAAATTACCTGCTCAGATAAACCACTCGCCATAGCTCTAAAAAAACAAACCCAAAAAATACTATTTATTATCTTACAGTAACTGCTCGAGCGTGCATCCGCGAGCTATACACAGTTGGTAGCGCCTGCAGAGATTTCGTTGTACTTTTTGAAATATGCCAGGCGTTGCTCAAACGGCATCAGCAGCGAAGTTGATCCTGGCAACCAGCTCCTCACATGATTCGACGGGAGTCTTGTAGACTAGATTATTTAGGTGGCCCCAAAAAAAAATCAAGACATGTTAAATTAGGCGACCGCGGTGGCCAAGAAATCGGCCCGCCCCGGCCAATCCACGAATTCTCGAAGCTCTCGTTGAGGTAATCGTGCGCTACAATGGTGGAGTGCGGTGACCCCCCGTCGTGCTGGATTTTGCTACGGAGAAAGTGTTCTGCGCACAGTCCCTGGGCTACACGGTTAATGCCCCGGGAATTTAGCAACCTGGGAGTACCGTGTGGGACGCCTGCTGCCTTGGCTTAATAGGCACAATGAAAGGCGAGACCACCACACGAATGCAGAACGGGAGGACGGAGCTGGCTCCGCAGCTTGCTCTACGCAGCAGTGGGGCCCCCCTGCCCTGGAGTGGTCGACCGTCCCTTAAGGGACGGTCGACTTCCCGCCCCACAATACACCCCAGAATATACTGGCGTCCCTTAAGGGGCGCCAGTATATTCTGGGGTGTAACGCGGAATTGCGAGGTGATCGCGTCTAATCGGTACGGTGTAGTAGTGTGGTACCCCCGTGCGGAACCTCGATAGGGGGAAAGTGTGGGGGGTACGACGGCCTGTCAATTCGGGCGCGGCGGGCACTTCCGTATGGTCCGCGCGTATTAAGTCGCGGGCGGCGGGAGTGTAAGTATCTCTCTCTTTTAGTAGTGTTGTGCCTATTAAACACACCACTTGTGTAAAGCGAGCTTCATCGGTGAAAAGCACATAGGCAGGAAACTCCGCATTGGCTTCTGCTTGCCGCGGAAACCAGCTACAGTAGGCAATCCGTTGTTTGTAGTCTGGATTTCGCAAAGCTTGAACTGGCTGCCGTCGGTACGGATGTAGTCGTTCGGCTCTTAGCACACTGTAGACGGTACTGTGAATCGCACCAACATTTCGGGCCACTTCTTTCGTACTTACAGAAGGTTGATCGGTTACTGCTTGAAGGGTGCGTTCTTCCATGGCTGGTGTTCTTGCGGTCCGCGGTCTTTCAACGTCGTAGTGGCAGCCATGGTGCGATCCAGTTTCACGTACGTGACGATGCATGGTTGCAAACATGTTAGCACTTGGTAAGTATCTATTTGGAAAACGCAATTGGTATAGCCGTCGCGCTTCGTTACACCGTGCTTCAACATAAATGTGAGAGATGTCAACTTTCTCGGCCTCTGTGTACCGGGCCATCACGATACAGTAACAATATCGGTCTCAACAGAGGGGACAAAACATTGGAGGATACGTCCTGCACGTAACACAGCCGCAAAGAAGATGGTACTGGACCCGTCCTCCATCGGTTTATTTATTCACTGCAGAGACTCGAATGTTCCACCGGTCCTCTTTGCTGATTGGTCGATTCGGGCACACATCGTGGTAGCGTAGGTGGTCTTCGATGTTTATGACTGCTGTGGGCCGCGTGTGGAGGCCTAATGATGATGCTACAGATGTTGTGGTTAGAGTGCCATATAGAGGCGTGCATCGATGTAGTCAATATGTGGCGTCATTGCACTTCACCTCTGCGGTACGCGAATACCTCAACGTGACCTTCGAAAATCGGTGGATTGGCCGGGACTTGCTTGACCACTGCGATCGCCTGATTTAACAAGTCTCGATTTTGTTCTTTGGGGTCACCTGAAGACGCTCGTCTACAAGACCCCGGTCGAATCCAAGCTGGCAAATGCGTATAGTGGCTTGCGGAGGCTTTTTAAAGACCATGCTCCATTGGATTCTCAGACAATTTCCAAACACCCTATATATATATATATATATATATATATATATATATATATATAAAGCTGACAAATTTGCACGAACTCAAGAGAAAAAATAAACAAAAAAGCACTGCGAAGCGAGCATACGTGTGACCTATTCCTACAGGTCTATAAATGGTTATAGAGCGAACGGCACAAAACTACGCAGACCTAGTACGGAGGTGACTCTATCGGACTCTGTGGCTCATTCTTGCTCAAACATACCTCCATAACACTGAACTGTCAAGTTGATACGTTTCAAGATGACAACATCCTTCTCTTCGCGTACGGGGAATATATATATATATATATATATATATATATATATATATATATTGTCTACGTCCACAGCAACAACAGAAGCAAGACCAACAATATCCACGTCGATGACGACAGTATTTGTGGTTAGATGTTCTATTATTACAAAAGATTGGCTGGATGCTGGCCAGCCCCAGCATCATGTTCGTGTGTCGTCTAAACAAGCAAGCAAAAACGGCTTTCGGCCTTCGACAAAGGAGCCGCCGGACTCGAGAGGACTCTATCTAGGAGCAAATAACAAACGAGCTAGCTGCCTGTTGCAATGCACTACTGCCGTCGCCTCAGCAATAGCAACACAACAACAACAGAAACCACTGTACCAACAATAACAACGAATGTTACAACAACAACAACAACAACAACAACAACAACAACAACAACGGCAGCAGCAGCAGCACGATAGAATGGCGGCAATAGGCCGAGGGATAGGTCAGGTCCTCTGCTATCAATCGGCAGGTCACTGGGGTCGCCTGGCCAAGAGCCAAGGAATCGCCCCCGCCCACGCCTTGCCTGTCGTCGCCGTCTTTGTCTGGACATATACACTGGACAGATCGGAGGGGTTCGATGCCGATCACTCGGCAGAAACAGCAGCAGCAGTACCCGCCGGCGACCACCCCCTTGCTCCTCCGAGTCTCTCCGGCCGCCCGACCCCCCGTACCGTCTGCCGTCATTCGACGTGCTGAACCGACGACTGGCCAATTGAAAGCGACGCTGCTTCCTTTGCAACTACAACGAGCGACGACAGTCACTGCGGCTGATATTGCTGCTGCTGCCTCTCATAGATCTCGAAAATCGAAATAGCCTGTAGGTCAGCAAGATGTTGTCGTTTCTTAGGCGGCGGCGGCGGCTGCTGCCTTTGAGGGTGCCATCTACGCACCCCTCCCCCCACCATCCCCAACTAGCTAGGTCTACGGCTAATACCAACCACTGTTACGACTACTCATTTTGCTACGAGTACAGCAACCTCTGCCTGCAACTAACTATATATTACTCAGTTCTGAAATCCCGTACGCCAGCCAGCCAGTCAGCTCGACAGCCCCACTTCGACCAGTCCCTTCGCCAGCCCCACGCTCTCTACTTCGCGTACGTAATATGTCTATATCTCGAATGTTATTGAACTACGCCTGCTGATGGCAGCAGACTAGCAGCAGCAGCAGCGACAACGTACGTAAAGGCCTGTGGCCGGCTACAAATGCGCAAGGCTTGGTCGAGAGTGGAGGAGAACTTCGAAGACGATAACGACAGAAGACTACCGCTACTTTGTAGTCGACGGCTTCCTTTGCACATGCCATGCTAGACAAGCTATGTCGTTAACCTATTATGTATATATATATATATATATATATATATATATATATATAGAGGGTTTTTCTACGCGACATAGGGAAATGTAAAGCTCATTAAAGTAAATATTTTACCAATGAAGCATGATCTCTGAGAAGTCTTGTTTTGGGATGAGAGCGAGATTACTAAAAGCTGTGATACTGGAGTTGTTACCTTACATAGGAGCATAAAATGTGCATTTGTGAAACTACCGCTTTTCCTATAGAAAAGCTGAGCACGTTGTCGTGCTTGTGAGAAAATTCTGCTTTCTCTCAATTCACAGCGCTCGCGTATACATTGCGTAATTCAGGATGCCACTGGTACCAAATCTATGGCGATTCTATCCGTGGTAACGGGGCAATTAAGGTGTTTCGACGTGCAAGTCGAGATTAAGTGTATAAAATGACTTACTCCATCAGATAGATCATTTTAGGTCATTCATGTATGCACTTTATCGCGACATGCCCGCCAAAAAAGCCGATTTAGTACCAATATGATAGCCGTGAATGCGCATTTGCTTGAATGTGTTAGTTTTACGTGCTATAATAGATTGTAAGGTTATGATTGCGAGGTATTAGGTGTGAAAGCTAATAATGAAACTTCAATTTTCAGGGTCCCTACAGAGGGCCTACAGAGTTACGGCATGCTTCTCTGAGGTGGTGGCGATGACCGAATTCTCAGGAGAGCCAGCGTACTACAGAATAAAGCATTTAGAACCATTTTTTCTAAGAGGAAAAAAGGAATTCGGTCTGTGACTTGTTTAGTCGATTTAACCTACTTATGGTGAAAACAAGATACACGCGCCAGGTTTCTTTTCTAGCATAAAAACTATCGCGAGGTATTGCTGTGCTTTGTATAGGGGACACCCACCCAGATTGGATAGTTATATTCGTCCATATGTTTTCACTTATAGTTGTTGTGTATTCTGTAGGTGCTGTGCGGGTGGACTATTTTGTATACGTGTATATTCACAAGCATGTTGCCTCAATTGCTGTTCTGATTTTGCATTTCTTGGATTTTGATTCGATTATGATTTTTGCTTAGTTGTTGGATTCATCTCTTCTAACCCTTTTTGTTTACCGATAACTTAACCGTTGTAAAATGCAGTTTTGTTGAATAATTTACGCAGAATAGAACGTTAAAAACATATATATATATATATATATATATATATATATATATATATATATATATATATATATATATATATATATATAAATGTTTTTAACGTTGTGGTGTTGTTCTATATGTGTCCGATTCTATTGAGGTAGTTGATGTCAATATTTTTTCTTCTCCGGATGAAGCTATTCAGGCGGTACATGTCGTGGCTTGTCGGCGCGGACATAACATCTCACTTGTGTCTGTTTATGCGAATAATCGTTCTCAGGCTAACAATCTCATACACATGCTTGGTAAGCTGCTTGGCCCACCTGATGGCGGTCTCAGAGTTGTTGTTGGTGACACCAACCAGGACACTTTAAATGGTAATTCAAGTGATTATATTTCTGATCTTGCCTCACTCGGGCTTACGCAAATTATTACGGAAGTTACGCGTTCGATGTCAGTCTCTGCTTTGGATCATGTTTGCATCGATGGTGGTGGCACCCTTTTTAACTACGACGCTTTTGTCATCTCAACGTTAATATTCTCTGATCATTATCTTCTATTTTGTCGTTTGCTTCTTAAACCTAACTCTACTCCCCTACGGCATGCCCTAAAAAGGATGACCAAGCGGATATTCAACACTTTTAACTACGATCAGTTTGCCACTAAGCTAGTGACGGCTGACTGGTTTAATTGCCTAATGTCCCTTGATCCTGATACAGCTGTTGAAACATTTAACTCCCAACTATTTAACATTTATGATCAAGCTTTCCCCCCGGTACCTGTGCATAACCGTAGACCTCCCTCCAAGATTTGGCGCTCATCTGCTCTCCTACGTCTGCAAAAAGATCTTGACTTTGTCGGCCGTAAGTATGCTCGAGATAAATCCAACCTACACCTGAAAGCGATTTACTACAAGTTGTTATCCAGACATAGGGCTTTACTTAAGTCTGAATTCAGGGAGTACCATCGCAAACGAATAGAGGAAGCTTCTGGTGGTTTTTGGAAATATGTCAACAAGGAGACTGGTCGTTCTCGAAAGACAAATGTTTCGGAGTCTATCATCGCACCCGACGGCAGTACCGTATATGGTTCCGCTAATGTCTGTTCCGCCCTGGCACAACACTTCGCGACTATTGGTGATCAGACAGTTGCAGGTTTTCCCCCTCCTCGTGGCAACCTGCACGACTATCTACCTCTCCCTCCAGATGTTTCTTTTCAACTTCAACATATCTCGCCAACTACTGTAACTCAAGTAATCAACAAGTGCAAAACCGACCTGAAAGGCGCAGCCACTAGCGTACCTTCCAAGGTCATCAGAAATAGCATTTTCTTCCTTGCTTTTGTAATTGCTCATATATATAATTTATCTATCGATACTGGTATCTTTCCTCGCAGTTTTAAGAGGGCCTGTGTAATTGCTCTTTACAAGGGGAAGGGATCTCGCCAAGATGCTAGCAGCTACCGGCCAATCAGCTTGACTCCTTTTCTCGCCAAGGCATTTGAGCGATGTGTATTGTTGCAGATCTTGGCACACGTCGACTCTCTTAATTTCCTCTCACCAAGACAATTTGGTTTTCGTGCGAGAAGATCTACGGAGACTGCTAATGCTTTTATTTACCAGACTATCCTTGAGTCTTGCTCTCAGAGTAATGGATGTCTCGCAATTGCTGTCGATATTAGCAAGGCTTTCGACTGTGTTGATTCTAAAATTTTGATCTCAATCCTTCGATCCCTAGGCTTCAATAATAACTGTTGTTTATGGTTTCGATCGTATCTTCAGGATCGTGTCATTGCCGTCTCTGGCCAATCGGCCTCATCCGGTCAGTTCTCTATGCGCCTTGGTATACCTCAGGGATCTGTAATGGGACCTTTTCTGTTTATACTCTATATCAATATAGCTCTACGAAGCCTTGATAGATTCTCCGGTATACGTGAGGTATGTTACGCTGATGACTGCACTCTGCTTGTCCCCTTATCTAAAGATAACCTGCGGGCTGGTTTTGATATGGCGAATGACGCATTGGCAGTCCTCTGTAACGCTTTTTGTAACCTTCGCATGAAGATCAACGCCTCAAAAACCCAGGTTGTACTTTTCCGGACGTCCCACTCTCCCATAACCTTCTCCAGGGGCGACTTAGTCATGGATGGCACTCTACTAGAACTGTCTTCAAATATCACCTGTCTCGGCTTAGTGTTCAATGAGCGTATGACGTGGAATAGCCACGCTAACATACTCCAACATAAATTTGCACCTGCTGTTGCTGCACTTGCCCATCTTCGGCTTCGTGGGCTTCAAGTCCATATCCTCGTCTTAGTGTATAAGGCGCTAGTAGAGCCTCACCTCTGCTATTGTAGTGTGGTCTGGGGTGGGACCTACCAGAGTGTCATTGTATCACTTTAATCTCTGCAAAACAAAGCTATTCGTGCTATTTTTGGTCTGCGACCCAGAGAATCAGTCGCCTTCCTGCTCAAAGAACACGGTTGTTTTAGTGTGAAGCAGCTGATATGTTTTCGAGCTGCCATTTTTGTATACAAAATCATTAACAATCTTATAGAGACTGGCGACCTTTTCCAGATTACACCCTCTATTGCTGCACCCTACCCCCTCCGAAACACACGTCCTTACATCGCCATTAACCTTCCGCCATCACGCCTGCTTATGAATGGACCACGTCATCACTCCTTTATTGTTTGGAACAGAATTCCTGCCCCCATTGCCACCATTCCCGGTCTTTCGGCCTTTAAGAGTAGCCTTAGAAAGTTTGTTTATTCCTTGTAGTTGTTGTTTTTTTTTTTTTTTGATCGGTGCCCCCTCTTGTTAACGATTTCATTTAATCTTTATGGATATTCCTCTAGTCATAAAATTATTATTAAAAATGTTTGTTGTTTATTCAAATAAATTACTATACACGTGTTCTATAGTATTATTAATATTACTACTCCTTTAATTTATTTTTCTTTTCCTTTCGACGCAACGAGCACAAGACCTTCGTTCAAGCCCATGGGCTACCTTCGCAGTACAGAGGCTGTATACTTTCGAGTGTATTTGCAAGTACTCATGAATAAAGCTATGTGTTTCATTCATTCATATATATATATATATATATATATATAACTTGTCGCGCCTTCATTGCACTTAACGCATTCATGAGAGCAGAACTTGCAGCGGTATTCGTCCCACACCTGATAAAATAGACGAGACCATGTGATGATAGCCCTACACAATCTACCGTGTGTACACATGACGACTAGTGTATGCCACTCCATCCCCTATGCCCCTGGTGAGGTGCACATTTGCATAAGTAAGCTTTGATGAAATCTTACCTGCTAAGATGCAGTTGCGAAAATAAGTTTTTTTTTGTAACTGCGCCTAGAACGTTAGATGGCTTTTTAGAGTAAATGTAGTCTAGACTTATTTTCAAGAAGCACTTATTTTTTCTGGCAGTTAAAGCAAGCCAATTTGAAAGTCCTACTCACGTCAGAGAAATTATGCGACCTAAATACGTTAGAGAAATTTCGCGATCTAAATACGTTCTAAACACGATCTGGAGTTGTGGTGAACATCAGCATCATTAATTTAATTTAATCGACTTGACCCTCGAATTTGCGAATCAACTAGAGTGGCTTTGGCAAGAGCAATTACGAAGACAATTCAAGTATCCAATCTCCTCCAATTCTTTCCGTACAACAATCTTGCTACTCATTGCATTGTCCAATTTGTCAAATAGATTGTGAAATTTCTCGACTAGGTTAACTCGTCCGTTAACATAACGTCATTTGGTAGTTTGGTGATATTTCTAGTTGAAGGCTGAATCGCTTTAACAATCATAAAATAAGTACCAGCTATACAGAAAAGATCCCCATGCCTCCAAAAAATATATGGATGTTGGTTCCATTGGGTTGGGATATATCTGTATGCAGAGGCGTTCATGAGCGTATGTACTTAGTTTACGGTTTGGTAGAACTTATCAAGAAAATATTTTTTGCCAACGAAAGGGGGGCGGAAACGTCTTGTTTAGGAGTGAGGATGAAATTTATAAATAAGTTATTATTTAATCCTATATATTTGTACAAAATCTATGTACGTGCGTAAAACCAGTCAACGCGTGAAGAAACCAGTCATACCAGAGTGTTCGGAAAAAATTCTGCATAACCTGAATTACAGGCGAATAGCTAGGTTAAGGGGAGTCATAAAATGTCGATAGGCTCTTATGTCTTCCGTTGAAGCTTTCACGTGCAAAACCGTAAAAGTTTGCCATTACGACTAAAAATTGCGCTTAAAAGGCTATTCTCAGGCAATAGCAAAGTTTATGCTATTCTTTGGCACTAAAGTAATGGTGCTGCGTTACGTAGTTACAAAGTAAATAGGCTTTTCCAACAGACAAATCCAAAGCGAACCCCTGCATACTTGCATAGAGTGTATGAGAAAGCTACGTACATATTTTGAGGGTTGGTAGAACTCGGCAAGAAAATATTTTTTCCTAATTGAAGAAGGGAACGAGCACGTATTGGCAGAATTATACGGCTCTAAACGTAAAAGCTTTAACGTAAAAAATAACAACTATTGCTGTCGGTACAGCTTAGTTGCTCGGCAATTACGTAACGCAACATCTTTTTCGTTCGAAAGTGCTGGGCATTAAAGTTGCTGTTGCCTGAACACAGTCTTCTGGACGTTAATTTTTGGTAGTAATGGCAAAATTCTACGATTCTGCACATAAAAGCTTTAACGTACGACGTGACAACATATCGACATTTTATGATAAATCTTTTTCTTAATTTGGCTATTTGCCGTTTGCTAGGTTGCATCTGATTTCATTCAGATTATGCAGAATTTTCTTCATGATATAATCGGTTACTTTATGCGTTGACGGTTTGCACAACTATATAGGAATACAAAAGACAGAACAAATTCTTTTATAAATCTCTTCTTTGCGCCTAAACAAGACGTTTCCGCCCCCTTCTTCCATTAGGAAAAATTATTTTCTTGTCGAGTTCTACCAAACCTTAAAATGAGTAGATACGGTTATGGACAATTCTGGATGTATTGTATAATATGTCAGAGCGCCGACGGGGCGCCTAGTAATGTTTGGAGCAGATGGAATAGCGCAGGTAGGTGTGTTGTCTTCACCAAGTCAAAGGTTGTTGGTAGATAGATTTCAAGGCAAACGAGCGTCAGGCACATAATGCTTTCTTCGAAGGCACGTATTAGTGCCATCTGAGGCCTGACGGACGCGGTGTAGTGTATATCCTAGATATCGAGGCGCCAGAAGGACACCGAGCCAACGAACAGATCGCCGACATTAGCCGAATCTATGAACAGGGAACAGGCGACATGGCGCCACTTTGGCGGGCTCCTTCGTCGATGGTGGCGTTAGACGCGCAGTGCACTCTCATGGCTCATTCGATAAGTGAAACGTACAAAACAACAGTAATAATACTAATTATTATTATATAAATTAAATATTTTTATTTATTGACGTTGTCGTCTTCAAGTTCTGCATACGTTCTGCGGTGTTTTAACTGTTTAAGCAATTGGCGGCAAAAGCGGAAGGACGCGGTACATAAAGTAGCACGTCATGTCTAGGATTGATTAGGCTTTCAATATGCATCGTACAATATCTTCTTCAAGGGATATCAACTGTGCGTTACTGAAATAGAGAGCATAGCTCGAGGAGCGCGTTGTGTTCTATACTCTACGTGTAGATCGACCCAGTGCCAGGTACCGGCGAATTCGTTTTGTCAGCGTCTTGAGGCAATGATGATGTCTGGCGTGATCGAGCCGTTGTCACCATTACCGCCGGACAAGGCAATGATTATATTAAGTCCGACGTTTCGTCTTCATTCGTACCGCCACGTTCGGCATCGATTGAGGTGTGACCATCGTCATCATCATCATCGCCGCTGAGGGCAACGAGGCCCGCAGAAACGAAGAAAGTCGATGTCTCCCCGTTGTCGCTGTGCAGTTTCGACGATCCACTGCCGAAAGAGACGTCGAAGGCCCACTCACCAGCCAACCGCCAGATCGGCTTCGTCATCACGACCGCGATCACACGACCACGAACGAATATAACCCCAATTCCCCCTCCATCCCCTCAACATCACCCTCACGGACACTATCGCTGCCACCACCGCAAGCGCGAACCCACGACAGGGCCTAGATTGTCAGCATTATTATGATCAGTAGTATACACTCGTGTCCCTCGGGGCGTTCCCCATCTGTTTGGCGTTTAGGAATCCATCACCCCCCCCCCGTCCCGGTGCTTTCTTTGCAGCTCCCTTTCGGCCACGTCTTCTCGTCGTCACCTAGGCGCCTGGCCAGACGTAATCGATATTCCGATATAGAATCGACCTTGCCGATAGCAAAAGGAAATTCGAAATTCCGATAGAATTCCTCTGTCCAATCCAACCCCTTCGGAATACACGTACGCGCACCCCCCCCCCTTACCCCTTAACGCCTACCTCGAGTTGAATCTCTTCCAGTCGTCAAGAGTTGTTCCTACAGCAGCTACTACTACTACTACTACTACGAGTACGGCTTCGCCTACTCCTACGACGACCACTAGGCCTACAGGTGGTGTTTCAACACATCTGGGTAGCCGCTTGTCCGGCGCTCCAATAGGTACACAGAACCTCGTTCTCTCTAGCCAATCGCTGTGTCGAGTAGAAACAGTAAGTGCGATGTTGTAACACCCAGTGCTGCCGAATGACTGTTTGCTCTTAACACCCTATCCGACTTTAAATCTAATATATATATGCATGTGGAACTTTTATTGGTGAAAATCCACACTTCCGCGTAGCGTAGGACATCGCTGCTTCTTTCTCTCTCTCTCTCTCTCTCTCTCTCTCAAAGAATATCTAGTATTAAGCTAGAATTACTGCACTACGTCTTGGCCTGATCTCCTCTGTCAGAGTAACCATTACCTTGTTTATCTGGTGGCTTCAACCCCATTTTTGTTGGGATCCTTAGAAGGGCATCCTACCCCGCACGCTCGCGCTTAAAGAGCATCTGGATGACTGATATTTAAATATGACCAACATTGACATACCTTTATCGGATAGCTCGAAACGATTCAGTTATGAATATCTTCAATTTTATTCGATTTGCAGTACACGTTTTTTATGTGGGCATGTGTTTACGAGACGAATTTTACCAAATGCCGTTGGAACACAAATGTAAGTTCATAGCAGCAAGCAGGCTGGCCCTGCCTAGGTCACTTCACTCGACCTCAAATTTGAGTTTTTTGATAACATCGAAAAACTCGAATTTGAGGTCGAGAGGCTCGAAACATTCTAGTCGTGTCTTCTCCCTCATGTGGGCATCCAGGTATATTGTATATACACCTGGATGTACAAATACCGGAACCAGGCAGCGGGGGGTCTTCATCATGTGAGCAACAATGTGGCCGCTGGTGTGGCGGCCGGCATGCGATGATAACTGGCGGCACGTTGTTAGAGCGCTACATTGAGCCACTGTGTGTTCGACGTCGTCAGACTGGCCTGAGGCGCATGAGACGCATGTATCTGCAGACGCTTTTCCAATCTTAGATATGCAGTGCTAAAACTGACTGTGGCCCGTAAACAGCTGGGTGATAAAATACGTTAGGCACCCCTGTCCGGGCTCGTTGTACCAATGCTGTAAATCGGGTATAAACGTCCAGCGCCCGCAAGTGTCTTCGGGGGCGGGCACGGCCCGCCTCCGCGCCCACTTGGTGAAGGTTCTTCATCTCTGTGTTCTCTATCGAAGTCGTCCTCCATGACCGGGAATATTTGTAGACGTGTTCGGGCTAGTCGCCCTTTTTCCTCATTGAAGGAATGCGTCATCTCAAAGAAATGCATCGTCTTGTGCGCCTTGTGGGCAGTAGATGCACAAGCTCCCCGATTGGAGAACTACGTTGAAATCGTCCAGCTAGGCCTGTAAATCTCCATGCCCAGTTATGACTTAGGTCCATGGCGCCTCCTGGACAATCCGTTCACTTTTTAAGTCCGGGAATGGGTCCCGAACCTTCGCTCCCCCTCCTTAATTCTGTTCATTCTCATTGTCACTCGAAACGCATAGCTTCTCGCTTCGTCTCTTTTGAGCGATGTGGCCCCCTTTTTCACAATCTGCGCCGGCACGGACCTTTTATTTATTGTGTCAAAGCTTTTGACAAAGCTTCTCAATACTCACTAGTCTAATTATTTTAACATGCTAAAATAGGTGGTTCTTTCCTACGAGTGCTTTCCAGCTTCTTTGCTGAAGACCGCCTTGAAGTAAATATAAGAGGCGAAGACACCTTGTAGCTGAATCGAAACATAGGGACCCCTTAATAAAACCCTCTCAGTTGCCTGGCCATCTCTTGCTCATCGGGGAGTTTAGAAAGGCCGTTATATATATATATATATATATATATATATATATATATATATATATATATATATATATATATATATATATATATATATATATATATATTCTATCGTTTATTAAGGAATAAAAATGGAGCTACAATTGTCTCCCGAGAACGTGTGCACAGGCAATATTACTCTATCTCGTATAGAGTCGGCTGGGACCACTTCAGCAGCGTGCCCCGGACGGATGCCGCGTTCCCGCGTTGGACGTCAACGTCGAGGCGCTCTCTTAAGAAAGCCGCAGATCTTTTGTCTCCAGTTGAAAGGTTCAGCTGCTCACCGACTCTGTGGAGGAGCTTGCGAGTCAAGTTGCCAGAACCGCCCAAGGTTTCGAACGCTAGGGGTTGAAACTCATGTGGGTAACCTATTGAGGCGTACTTTGCGAGCTTCCTTGCCTCGGCTAGATTACCAGCGTGGCCTGCTGAGATCGCCCCGCCACCGACCATTGAAGGTGCTAATGAGTCGGTGACAGTGGCGTCCCAGACGAGCATCCTGCCCCTACTAAAGGGGGTAAGAGTCATCCCATCCGGGCGCTTCCCATCGTCGGTGGAAAGGCCCTGGGGCTCTAAAATGCAGGGGAATCCACTTGATCGAAGCGCTCGGCCGAAGGTGTCGTTAATGCCGGCATGCCTGGCACGCCTTCCCTCACTCATAATGCACGATAACCCGTGATGGGCTAATTTGTCGACGGGGTGGCCGCATTTACATTGATGAGGGGACACAAGGTCACAGCCGCCGAGACGAAGACCTGCCCCGATTCGGGTCGTCTCGTTGTCCAGGAGGGTGCCTAGTGGGGCACTCGGAAGCGCATGCAGCCAGGCCCCAGATCCCTTACCAGCGACCGCTCGAAGGCGAGCCCTTGTGGTGTCATCGACAGCGCTCGCTACCAAGCCACGATATACTTCGTCGTATAAGAATGTGCTCCAGTCATGTTGGCTTAGAGGGTTATCCGGAGCGCCTCTGCAAACGGTCTTTAACTCCTCGTACAGGCGTCTCTTAAGCTCAGTAAACTGAGAAATGCCGGCTTCGTCTAGCAGTGCGATGGCATTGTTCTCAGATCGGAATACGGAGGAGACTATCGCTGGCCCAGCAGAGACAAGCGGGTCAGGGATCCCCAGACCCCCCTTAGAGATCGGTAGTTGTGCCTGCTTCCGAGAGGAAGGCGCCAGCGATAGATTAAGAAGGGAATCGAGGGCGTTTAGAGTCAACTCGTTTATTGGACGCAGATCGTCCAACCGCCCTGTTAGATCAGCTCCGCGAAGAAGGTGGGTGACTCTCGTAGCACAGAAGGAAGAACGAAGTAAAAAGAGGGCCCGGTGGGAGCCGAGCGGTGCGAGGTTGTCAGCGACTTCCTTAAGCTTCTTCTGCCATTTTTCGAGTGCGTGTGATCCCTTCCGGCCGGAGGGGAACTCCCAGAAGCTCCAAGTCGTTGTCGAGGGTAACCTTACATCCTGGCAATAAGGGTTGAAGGATGCGAAGGTCTGGGGTCTGTGCAGTATCGCCTGTGACGTAGATCTCACATTTCTCGGGATTCAGCTCTAAGCCCGAAGTCTTACGAAAATCAAGCACGCGCCGAACGTCGTCGGCAACCATATCTACGTCGCCCCCCAGCACGCCGTCATCCAGATACCATATGTTTAGTGGGCTTTTAAAAGAGTCAACTTGCTCTTTGATGCACAGGCAAAACAGAGGGGGGGCCAAAGGGTCACCCTGTTGCAGCCCCGTGGCCGAAGCTATCAGATCGTCCGGGAGGGCCAGGTAGGAAGCCGTACGGTACGCTTGACTAACTTGGTGCGTTAGTTGGGGGCAATGTGTCGCGACCGCCTTCAGGAGGTGATCTCGTCTTACAGAGTTGAATGCGTTTTTGAAATCAAGCTTCACGAGGACCCCAGGAGACGTGCGTGAGTCAATGAAAGCTCGGGCAGCATGTACCGCGGCCTCGGCCCCGGCTGGTACAGCAAAGCCAAGCTGGTGAGGGCCCGTCGCCTCGCCTATGATATCCCTGGTTCGATTACAGGCAATCTTTGCGGCTAGCCTGCGTAAAGTGGAAGAGCAAGCAATCGGCCTCACTGACCCGTCCTTCTTCTGTAAGGCGAAAAGCCTCGCTCCAAAGATTATAGGCAGCAGCTGAGACGGAGGGGCGCCCCACAGAAGTAAGTCCACGACTTTCGCCAGTGCGCTCGCCAGCCGACCGGCTGTGTCCCCTAGAGTCGGAGATAGTAAGTCTATTAGCAGTCGGGGTCGTATAAAGTCAAGACCTCCGGCGGAACTTCGTGAAAAACTCTTAACCGCGGCTACAACTTCTTCCCTGACGTGGTGCAGGAAAGCGGAAGGCTTGGAGGGGCTGGCCACTCTAGGTCTGGTGGGGCCGGGGGGTGTTTTTCGCGAAGGGCTGTCAGATGATCCGTGCTGGGAGCCAGGACCTCTGACGATCCGATCAGCCTGGCGGCGCCTGACACGTCACCCTCGGTTAGCTTGAGAACGGTCTGGCGAACGCGATTATTCGTGAAAGTACGTTTTTTTTGTGGGCGCTGGGGTCACGATCTCGGATAGACGTAATCCATTAGAGAATTCGCGTAGATTATGGCGAATAATAACTGAGAGTGATTGAATATCATTGCGGGTGGGCGGAAGACGGAGAACCACTGGGGCAAACGAGAAGAGCGCATACCATGCCTCGTCGTTGTTATCGGCTGAGACCCCCAAGAGGACATTTGCCAGGGCCTCTGCTACCTGCTTTCTTACCGGTTTCGGGAGGATCCTTAAAAGTCTTAACTTCTTTGCTGCACCCTGTATATATTCGATTATGCGGGCGGGTTGCTGTCTGTTATTGTCGGTCGGTGTGGGCGTAGATGTAGATATGTTTGCAGAGACCGATGGATGTTTGGCTGCTATATGCCTCGTAAGCCCTCTTCTCGTGTATTGCCCGTTGCATAGTGGACAAGCTATTCGCTGTGAGTGTACCGACGACTGCAACCCGCCACTGGCTATATTATTAGAATCCTGTTCCATCATTATTGCATTATTTGTTTAAGGCTTTCCAACACCGGCAATAGCTGCAGGAGGGGTTCTAAAACCACCACTAGGGTCTTAAGCTGACCCAACAGGTCGGATCCGCCCCCTGATACGACTTGCGACAAACGAGTTACAGCATCAGCCGTAGGGAGGATAGGGCGCGCAGTTCTAGGTGCTCGACGCACCGGGGCACGGTTTAATCGGCTCCGTGAGGCGAACGTCCCGTTATTGGTGTGCAATCTTCCCGCGCGTTTTTTGGGCTTCTTCGTGGGGAGTGGCCTGGGTGCAGGAAGAAGCAGCTGCGGGTCAGGGTTCTGGGGTGACTGGGAAATACCGCGAACGACGTTGGCGTACGTAGGCTGCCCACTTGGGTTTTGCGGCGAGGTGTCTGGTCGGGATGTGAGGTTTGGCCGACTGCTGGTGATTTCAGCAGCCGGGTACGTTACCCGAACCTGTTGCAAAGTTCTGGCTTCCAGGAATAATCTGTTCCTCCCTTTAAGATAGATCAGGCGGGTGCAGGATGGTGACCCAGACGGGTGAGCACCCCTGCAGTTAATACACCGCGTCTGATTGGTGCAACTTGCGGCGAGGTGGCCTGGGTTGCCGCATTTCCTGCAGACTTGCTGTTGTGTGCACCGCTCCGCAAAGTGTCCAGGCCGTAGGCATTTGTGGCAAAGCCTAGGCTGGTCAGGTTCGAGCACAACCTGGTGCGACTGAAACCCTAAAAATATTGATGTGGGGGGTTGTCGGTCAAACTGCAGGATCCCTTTACCCAGAGGCACCTTAGCTCCGGACTGAACCCGCGTGAGTCGTTTTACATGGATGACCCCAAGCGGTGCTAGTTCCTCTAGCATTTCTTCCTCTGTAAGGCAAGTTGGAACTCTCTGAATTGTCGCCCGAAAAGATGATAAAGATGGGCAGTGAGCCGACACCGCGAATTCTCCAAGGCTGGTGATTGGTAACAGCTTCTGGGTGGATTCTATATCAGGAAGCCACACTATGATTGATTTTCTGTCTCCGGATATCTTCGACTTAGGTGACAAGGCAAATATGAGCTTGTATATGGATAGCAGTGAACCCTCGGGGAAATCTGTTTCAGCACCTTCCGATGTTTCTTTCCTTCTGATGATTACTTTAAACGCGCCCACCGATCCCGTCGATAAATCTTCTTTAAGTTTCTCCAGATTTCGTTGTTCTCTTGAGAGGGTCTTTTTTCTCTTCGGGATGTCACGGTCACAAATCCGTCATTTAAAGTCTTCTCCTGTGTTTCGGCTTCGCTCTCTGATGGCGAAGCCGGCTTTTTCCGCTTGGCGCCAATGCTTGGCTGGTTTACCGGACTCGTTTCACATGGAACATCGGTGTCCATCGTCGAGGTAGATCCGACGTTCTCTGTCGTCCCCTTCGGATGTTCGTTGGTCGCAGACACGGGAGACGCGCACTGTCGCAGGCGAGCTATGTCCAGAGTAGGTGGAGGCGAAGGTCCTCCCGAACTGCCGGGTGGCATCTTGGCGGCTTTCCGCTGAGACTTCTCGCAGTAACCGACTAAATTAGCGAAGTGGTACTCACTGGTGCGCTCCCACTAGCGTAGATAAAAATAACAATAAACAAAAATAGAAAATAATCATAAAAAAATATATATATAATAATTAAAATAAGAATAAAATAAAAATAAAAAATTAATGAAAAATACAAAAAAAAATCACACTTCGCGGGCTCGAACCGTGTCCGTTTGGCTGGCGATCGCCTGCGCTACCGCCTAGGCTGTGCTGCCTATTGCCAATTCCTCACGCCTTAGTACAAATTATGCACCGGCGATTGTTGCCACATGTAAACAAAGATGATCTTCAAGTTTGTTATCAGAACGAACACGTATAGGCGCGCTATAGGGGTTACAACTCCTGGGCACGCTTCAAGGCCTATAAAGCACAGCACTTAAAACTCAACTGTACGGGTAATCACTGTGACAGAGATCACCGTAGACGAGACACTCAAACTTGTTAAATTCGACCAATTTAGAAGAGCGAATTGATAGCACGTCTGCTCTCGACAAATCGAACGCCTATATATATATATATATATATATATATATATTTCTCACCAACGTGGAGCCCATATTTGTGCAAACACATAGGCATGTGTAAGGGTGTTCAAAGAAGATTCCTGAAGAGGCTTGAGAAGATGTGATAACAAGCCGACTGATAATTTATTAATCAATTCATACGACATGATTGCGTAATTGAACGTTTTATTTTTCAGCCTAGAACAGCCCGGGTCTGCTCCGTTCGGCAAGCAATCCCAGAAATGAGATCGCGTTGCCTGCCTGCTCCCCGCAAAGGT
The DNA here is from genome assembly GCA_003439945.1 of Dermanyssus gallinae. Lineage (NCBI taxonomy): Eukaryota > Metazoa > Arthropoda > Arachnida > Mesostigmata > Dermanyssidae > Dermanyssus > Dermanyssus gallinae. Next base: position 289,821 of record QVRM01004299.1, on the reverse strand, counting down.
ATATGTGAGAGTGAACGAGCGGAGTGTCGAGTCGGAGGCCAACACATATTCTTATAGTGGCATCATCCATTAAGGTTCTCAATGGTGCACTGGCTAGGATGTGCAGCCAATAGTTTGCATGTTTTGTAGAGGTTACCCTAAGTCGAGTACAGTCATTTTCAGCTAGATTAGTAAGTAAACGAGCATGTTGATCGGCTAGCAGGGTCGACTATTAACTCTGAGCTGTAATGTCTTTTGGTGAAGTTCCAAAAGCCTCAGCCAAAGTGCTCATGGCTTGATCTTGCATGTAGGTGAATTCGAGCTGACCGGCTTGGTCAATGAGCTCGCAGACCCTGCCGGAAACCTGATAAGTGGCAGCAACTATCGCAGGGAGTGCTGATATTGCCGGATCTGGTAGGCCAAGCCCCCTTGGCTATTGGCAAGAAAATCGTCCAGTTTGATGCTAAGCAGTTTGCTTATCGTATCGGCTGTGAGTTCATTGAAGCGTCGTAGCTCGTCCGTTTTGTCAGCAAAGTCATTACCCGTTAGAATATGAGTCAGGCGTGTGGCTGAATAAGAGCACTTCAGCAGGTAAGAACCACTATGATATCCGATCAGGGGAAGACGCTTTGAAGCGGCACTCACTTTACCTAGCCACTGCTGCAATACGCGGGGAACAACTTTCCGAAGTATGGAAACCCCTAGGAGCTTTAGTTCTTTCGCGCTGAATATCTTGCAACCCGGTAAGCAGTGCGTGACCTCAAAGTTGTTAAATTTGCGTCAGGATTCCATACGAAAAGTTCGCTTCGAGGGGTTCAGGGCAAAGCCGCTTACCTTCTCGAAATTGATAATCTTCTGTAAGTCACAAACGAATTTGGAGGCGTTGCCTTCCAGTACTCCGTCGTCTAAGTACCACATGTAAAGCGGGCTTTTGAGCGATTTGATCAGATGGCAGTTAACTGCCAGGCAGAACAAAGGGGAAACAAGGTCTCTTTATTGTTTACCTGTTTCTGACGACATGATTAAGTCAGACGTTACAAGGCAAGCAAGACGTCTATATGAGGGCTCGACATATGTATATGTTTGGGGTGGAGTTCTTGACTGTCCTTAGCAAACGGCCTCTCCTCGCCGTAATAAAAGCATTTAAAAAATCTAGCTTGAGCATGTACGTGGGACAAGTCCTTGAGGCCTGGAAAGAGCGAGTGGTAGAACCTGTTGTTTCGACCCCGGCCTTGGCCGAGAACCGCAATTGTCGGTCGTCTATTCGATGTTTGAGCGGTTCTGTGTTATCTTTTATGCTGACTTTCGAATCAGTTCTGCGCAGGCATGATGAGCATGCTCTCAGCCGGATGGAGCCGCACTTCTTTTTCAATGACAACAATTTGGCGCCAAAAATTACTGGTAAAAATACTGCCGGTGGTCGCCCAAATATGCCAACAACTTTGGCTATACATATTACCAACTTAATTGCTGTCTCTCTAAGGTTTGGGTTGCAAGCCGCCTAGTAGTCTCGGGTGGGTAAAGTCCTACTGAAGAACTTTTTGGGAAGGATCGATATTTTTCCTTTTTTATATGGGGGGGTTGGAAACGCTAATGCACTATGGGTACTGGCAATCAACAGTACCTAGTGTGGGACTTTCACTCACTAAAAACCTCAATCCTCCCCACCCCCCCAGAGTTCGGAATTGTGTAGCACTACTTCGAGACCGTTCAGCTCACGAACCTAAGGTAATGCGTCGAGCCGTTCTACGAAGAGCTGGGTTGCCATAGCCCCTTGCGGGGCACCCTCATTTTGACCACTTAATGGCGCCTGCGTGCCTCCGTTGCGCGCGCGGCGGGCATTTTCTAGCCGCGTCAGTTCGCGCATAATAGCGTCTAAGAAATAGACGCCTGCCGCCCATGCGGCGGCATCCTCCATCATGTGACCGACAATGTCTCGTGTCGAACTCCCGGCATAGCAATACGTCGAGCGTCTGCGGACCTGGGCCAGGGCGGAGCAGGACGAGATCGTATGGTTAACATCGTCCGGCGGCCCCGACGTGCAGAGTGTGCACGTATCCATCTGCGACTTCCCAATCCGCACCATATAGGTTTGGAATTGGCCGTGGCCCGTAAAGACCTGGACCGAGAAGTACGTAAGTGGCCCCCGGCTAGGCACGTCATACCAAGCGACCGGGTCCAGCTCGCCCGAGGCAAGCCTGAGCCTGGCGTAGCCTAGGGAAGGATCAATCTACAGCAAAAATATCTTCCTTGCCTGTGGATCCGGAATCTGTTGTTGGTCATTTAGGCCTTATAAGCTCGGCTGGTACAGGAGCATTGGTGGCGTCTTCTTCGGACCACTTGGTTAGGACTGATCCCGCAACATCGGAGTTAACGTAAGTTTGCGTATTTCTTTGAGTGGCTCTGTAACCTGGTGCTGCACTCGTAATCCCGGAAATGCTTCCTTATGATTTGCGCTAATAATTGGTTGATACTTCTATTGGCTGGGAGGGGGAGGATGGCCGGTACGACAGAAAATAATGCCAACCAAGCGTGGAAACTGTGCTGAGTGTGCACATCATCGAGCATTTTAGTAAGGGTCATGGCTAAGATATTTCTAATAGATTTTAGTGTAATACGTACTAACTTAAATGTTTTACTTATGCCATGAAGTTTGATTAAGATGTCTTGAACTGAGGGATCGGCATGGTGACTCACTTCCATATCCGCGGAATGCTATTTATCTTTTAGCATTGCCAACCTTATTCAATAACAACGATATACGTGTACTATAACAACTCGTGAGCTTAGATCTTATTGACTACTTCTTTGATGTTCAAAATAAGAATCGAAGGAGCCAAATAATGTTTGACCTAAATGTATCGCAAGCATTGAAATCATCAATAATATGTGTGTCTTTGGAGCGTAGCCAGAGAAACACAATGCAAGGCAGCTTTGCAAGCTTCCCTGCATCCCCTTCCCTTTAGTCAGTAAATGGAGGTGCTTTCTGATCTACAACGAACTTTGGTTAATAAAGCACCAACAACCACTACTAACATCATTCAGTGGAGAGTTGCTTCTCTTTAGACTTCTTCTCGAAATGCTTTAGATTGGGATGCTTCGTTCGAAACGCATATTTTGCTAGTTTTGTAACACAACCGGTAAGGGTATTCTAAGATTACCATATTGCACGATAATTTCTTCGATGTTAGGTTTCAAGAAAGTGCTCTCTTCTTTTTCTGTTTATTTGATTTTTATTTACTCTCGTGTGCCTGTCTTCACTATGACAGATTAGAAAACAACCAATTGTTGTTGTTGTTGTTGTTGTTGATATTGCAGATGTTCTTGTTGTCATTGTTGTTGTTGTTGCCGCTATTTTTACCATTGCCGCAAGTGTTCCCGTTTTTGCTATTCCTACTATTGTTGTTGTTTTTGTTGTTGCTGTCGCTGCTATGTTGTTGTTGTCATATTGTTGCTGTTGTCTTTGAGTAATGAACATCGGCAACGCAAGGTAGAACGATTGTTGCCGACAGGGAGCACCGGGATTCTCCCTCACCCGAGCGCCCGCCTGTGGAACCGTCAGACTGCGCCATCCAGGAGCGGTGAAAACTCTACCGAACCTCCCTTCAGATGAAGACGGCTGAGTCGCTGACAGCAGCAGCTGCCTAACGTCCGACAGTCAAACCTAAAATCGCTATTAAGATTGATAGATGGCGATCCTAGTAGACCCACGAAGTCAGATTGTCATCGTTTCGATCTGCAGCCACTGTCTGCGTGCTTTAACGGTAAATCGACAACGAGAGCGGGGCTGAATGAAAAGCTATACGAGGTGTGTTCAAAAAGTATCGCGACTATTGTGTTTTTTCAAAAATTATTCATTTATTCATGAATATCTATTTTGTCCCCTTCAAAGTAATCCCCATGAGATATTATACACTTGTGCCAACGGTTTTTCCAATCTTCGAAGCACTTCAAAAAACCATTTTTTTTATCTTGTTCAGCTTCTCCTTCGATGCCGTATTTATCTCGTCAAGCGTAGCGTAACGTCGTCCTTTCATGGGCCTCTTCAGTTTAGGGAACAAGAAAAAGTCACAGGGGGCCAGATCTGGGGAATACGGTGGCTGCGGCATCATTAGTGTGTTGTTTTTGGCCAAAAACTCGCGCACAAGCAACGATGTGTGAGCAGGGGCGTTATCGTGGTGCAAAAGCCAATTTTTGTTCTTCCACAAATCCGGGCGTTTCTGGCGGATTGCTTCGCGCAAATTGCACATAACTTGCAGGTAATATTCCTTATTGACCGTTCTACCCTGTGGCAAGAACTCATGATGCACCACACCCCTGCAATCGAAGAAAACTGTCAGCAAAACTTTCACATTCGACCGAACTTGGCGCGCTTTTTTCGGTCTTGGTTCGTGCGGCAGCTTCCATTGAGATGATTGAGCTTTGGTTTCCACGTCATAACCATAAACCCACGATTCGTCACCAGTTATGACCCTCTGGAGCGAATTTGGGTCGTCGCGGACAGAGTCCAACATCTCATTAGCAATGTTCATGCGATGCTGTTTTTGGTCGCAATTGAGCAATTTTGGTACGAATTTACCGGCGACCCGTCTCATGCCCAAATCATTGATAAAAATCGAATGGCACGAGCCAATCGATATGTTTAGGTCCTCAGCAACTTCTCTAACGGTGATTCGACGATTGGCCAATACCATTTTCTCCACTTCATTAATTTTTTCGTCTGTTGTTGAAGTGCTCGGGCGTCCGGCACGCTCTTCGTCGTTCACATCTTCTCGGCCTTCTGAGAACATTTTGTACCACCGATAAACGTTGCTTCGGTCCAAGGTAGTTTCTCCGTATGCCACAGTCAACATTCGGAATGCATCCGCGCACTTAATTTCGTTTTTCACACAAAATTTGATACAGGTTCTTTGATCCATTTTTTTGAATAGGTAAAAATCGAAGACGATGCAAAACACGTGCAAGCAAAGCAGCTGTCAACAATTAAGTGAACATTCAAAATGGCCGAGCTTGTCGGCATAAGTGAGAGACATGAGTACCAACATAACGCCACAAAAAATCGAAATTCGAATATACGTAACCCGCGAAAATTCAAAAGTCGCGATACTTTTGAACACACCTCGTATATATATTTAAAAAAAGAAAATAAGTGCTTTGATTACGAACATAGATTCACAATAAATACAATTTGAATGCGAACTTAAACCTAGCAACTGTAAAATTAGGATTTACCCAAACAGCTTTAAAGTAAATCACAAATTGGACAATACGCCATATTACAATAATTACCACAAGCGCACGTATGCTATGCAGGAGGAAATCTTACTGCTCGAACGACTATATAGCTGCGTAGTGGTATCTTATTGATGACAAATCTCCCACGTACACTACACCCATCTTATGTCTATTCACAGAGTCAGACCAGAGTTAGACTTAAGGGGGTCTGAATTCATTCGAAATCCGTCGTAGTCGGATTATTTTAGTAGCTAAAAGACAGCCTGGCATGAAATACACAATGCGGCACAATTGCTCGGAATAATTGCCTACTTCCCCGTAAGGAGAGACAAGTGCCGTCCGTACTGCTTCGTTTTTATGCACTGTGAATGTCATTCCTGAGTAACGAACCCGAAGGCCAAGATACCGGAATAAGTTAACAAACCCTAATGGTTAGCCACAGCAACGTATAACGTCTCTGACAGTTAATTAACTTCGTCGCCTGAATTTCATAGCTTTGGTCTTCCTGGTGTTTATCTCAAGTTGATTTACTCAGTCTTTCTCGTGCTCATCTGTTCGAGACAAGGAACGCCTATCGTCTGCATACATCACCACCACGGCTTTTTGGTACTCCCGTCGGTCGTCAGAAAGACGAAGAGCAAACGAGACGCAGCTTAGCGGATCTCCTTTCGGCGTTCCCACATATTGGTAACTCTCCAATAGACCATGCCCACCGTTTATCAATAAGGTGTCCTCATCAAATAATCTTGCTATTACACTTAGGAGAGAGCCACCCACTCCTGCTCGTTGGAATGCTTCAACCAGCAGATGATGAAGGGCCAAATAACTAAATTGCAGAAAATTTTCTTTAATGTGCGCTCTGGCGCCACTCCACGATATAGATTGATTTGGATCCCGTTTGTCGTCACCACGCCTATCCATAAACAGAAGAAAAATATGCCAGACTATAGACATCCGCCCCTTCTTTATAATTACATTAAATAATTCAGGATCTAATGACCATAGTAGACCTGCTCCATTGCTCATAGTACAATTGTATAAAATCATACGATACAAACCTGGATACACAACCGACGCCAACGGCATTATTTATGCCACTGGTGCAACTGTTCGAGACATCGCCTGGAAGAGTGTAATTTTCGAGAACGAGGTCTTCATTGCGCGAAAGTAGCGGGGCGGGCGAAGTGCGCCCTGTCTGTTCCCTCCGTCACGCTCAACTATCTACTCCACGACTACGTCGACCGCCTAATCCGATACAATGAAGAAGCAAGAGGTTTATCGAAATGATTAGCCGACTGCGCAAACTAGACGAAAGGTTCGTTGGAAACGTGGTCCGATGTATAAAATGAATTACCTCATGCGTACTCGTATACCACGGGGTCGAGAATTTGCCACAGCTAAAGGCGGTGCTGAACAGTGTAACACTTTGCATCGCCTCTGGCTTGCGCCTGGGTACGGCCGTCTGTGTCCCTCGCAGTTGCACCATATATCACGGGCCAGTATCGGACACTGGGGAGCATGGCTTTGGGCTGCACAAAAAAGGCGACTCAGCACTCGAGGCACTTTGTCATTATTGTCATAATCCTGGCATCGCAATCAGTCCATGCCGTATGTCGAAAGAAACCATGCGGGTTTGCGACCGACTTGGCCCTGAAACTCGACAAAATGGCGCTCTTCGCCTGGATACCGTCTGGGACGCCACCGAATGTAACATATTCGTGCCTTCATACCGAACGGTGGCGTCTCGAGCAGCGGGAGCGGTTGCTTCCCCAGCGGAGCAGACAAAACGCCATCTGTAACGGAAATTGCAAAACCAATTATATTACAATCGGCAGCTTTCGATACTTTATGAACTCCTAGAGACCCGACCAGGGCGGTCCTAATAGACATAATTAAGCGTTTGATGGAGAAAACTAAAGACGACTAAGTGGACAAATTTAGTTTAAAGGGGCTCTGTAACGAGGTGCAGGGGGAACCCCGCAGCAGTGGTTGGACTGCCGCGTCCATATAAATAAAGTTAAGATTTTATATTGACGTTGTGGCCCCTCATTCCGTCCTGCGTAGCCAGATAACTCCATTTTTTATTAACATTTAGCCTGCCGACGCCCATGGTCTTGCCTCAGTTTCAATTCAACACTCATTTTATCCTGCATCTGAATTAATCATTGATATTCTCTTTCTCTCTCTCTCTCTATATATATATATATATATATATATATATATATAAAAACCAGCTATTTGAAAGGGTATATAAAGTATGTACTTTATATACATAGGGTATATAAAGTAAGTACTTTATATACCCTTTCAAAACCAGCTATTTGAAAGGGTATATAAAGTAATGGAGGAATATCAGGATAAAGGAGGGGTAATATGTTTGGGAGATTGGAATGCACATATCGAACAGCTAGATGGACGAGAAGACAGAGCGGGCAGAAGACTAATACAATTAGCAGAGTCGAGTGAAGCCCAAATTTTAAATTTGGACCCGCGGGTAGAAGGGAGATATACGTACACGCAGGGGGATAGAAAGTCATGCGTAGATTATGTACTGACGAAGGGTAAAATAGATAAATGGGTAGAAGAAATCAAGATAGACGAAGAGAAAACATACAATGTTGGAAGTGATCATAATTGGGTAGAAGTGAGTGGGAGGAAGAAGAAGCCAGGACGCGTAGTTGTACAAAAGAAATGTCTGGATAAACATGAATGGGCACAGAAAGTAGAATATATAAAACAGCTCTTAGTGGCAAATGGGGAAAGGCAGGTAGACGAGATGCATAGGAATATTAAGGAGGCATATGACAAGTGTTGTAAGATAGGGAGGGGAGTTCAAAAGGGAGGAGAACGAGGATGGTGGAGTGATGAAATAAATACGGCAATAATGGAAAGGAAAAGGTGGAGTAAGGAGCATAGAAAGGTAATGGGAACGGACACAGACAAGGCAGAAAAGTATTGGGAAAATTACAAGGAAGCCAAGAATAAAGCTCAAATGTTAATACAGGATGCAATTAAAAACGCAGACGAGAGAGAATTTAACAGGATTTTAGGGGCCCCCAAGGGCCAGCGAGCCAAACAGTTTTGGGACTATGTCAGACAGGAAAAAACAAGGATGACAAATAACGTCCAGGACAGAACATACACAATAGATGAAATGGACACCGCGTTACAAGCACTATTTTTTACGACTAACGTGAGCAGTATAGAAAAGACAAGAACTAGCACAGAAATTACAACCACAGCAGACGAGATCGAAAGCGTGTTAAAGACAATGAATCCAAAAACGGCGTGTGGTCTTGACGGGATTTCGGTAGGAATTGTACAGGCTTTGGGAAAAGAGTACGTGCATTATCTAACGAAGCAATTTAATAATATATTTGGAGGGGGCAGAATCCCGGAGGGTTGGCGCAAAGGAAGAGTTTCTCTTATTCCCAAGGAGGGGGTAGATAATGACACTCTACAAAATAGGCGACCGATCACAATTACACCTATAGCGTATCGAATATTTATGCAAGTGTTTAAGAATAGGATGCAGAGTATTCTGGAGACAAATGAGAAAATAGGAGAATGGCAATGCGGATTTAGGAAAGGATATAGGCTAGACGATCACCTTTTCCTACTAAGTCAGGTTGTCGAAACATCGAGATTGCGGGGTTAAGGGTGTGTGGCAGGATTTTTAGATCTTAAGAAAGCATATGATATGGTGGACAGAACAAAGTTGTATAAAATTATGCTAGAGGAGGGTTTGGAGAGAAGTTGGGTAGAGTTGCTGGAAGAAATTTACAGAAATAACACGGTAAGAATAATAATAGCAGCCGAACAATCTAGAGAGTTCATAGTCGCTAAGGGGGTCAGGCAAGGCTGTCCGTTGTCATCGGTTATTTTTTTGATGTATATAGAGAGAATAGCGCGAAGGATTAATAAAACGGGTTTAGGGTGGCATATAGGGGAAAAAGGTGTATATATCAAGACACCTGTGCTGCTGTTTGCTGATGATATGGTAGTGTTAGGGCGGGGCACTAGCGAGGTTCAACAAATGTTGAATGCATGTGGGGAAGCAGCGGAGGAACTAGACATGGTGTTTAATGAAAAAAAAGAGCGCAATTTTAGTATTTAACGGAATTAGGGAAGAAAGAAAGCTTGTAGTACAGGGGAAGGAATTGGAGTATAAAAGTGAGTACAAGTATCTTGGGGTGACAATGACTACAGGGGGGAATTATCTAGAAAAAGAAGAGATATTACGGAGGAAGAAAGCTGAAAGAGGAAGAAATGCAGTAAGGTGTAAGGGCCTCTGGGGGTTTAACAAATATATAGTAACAAGGAATATATGGAAGGCCATGTATGTGCCAGGATTGACCTTTGCTAACGCCTCTCTGGTCCACAGCGCGGGGTTAGGAAAGAAGTTAGAAACAATACAAAGAGAAGTGATAAGATTTGCATTGGGTTGCCGTTTTAATTGCGCTAGGGAATTTCTTGAGGGCGAAGGAGGAATGTCAAAATTTATACAAAGGGAAGTACAAAGTAAGCTAAGATTTAGTGTTAGGATTAAAAGTGTCACAAATAAAAGATGTGTTAAACAGATGCAGCTGGTAAAGACGGCACTAAAGATGAAAACGAAGTGGGATCGCAGAGTAGAATTTGCAGCTAGGGAGATTGGGTACAATAGTCAGCAATGGGCCAGAGCGGGAATATCGGAGAAGATGGTGAAATTGAGGGTGAACAAGTCATATACAGGCAAATGGAAATTGGCGATGGGTTCCAGATCGAGTTTGGCAAGTATATATGGAAAGGAAAAGACGGAAAGGGGCGGGGTAGAATGGGTATACGATAATTCAAGAGCAAGCGGGCTATTGGCAGATGCCAGGGCAGGGATGTTGGATACAAGGATACAAAGAGCTAAATATATGGAGGGACAAAGTACAGAATGTCGAGCATGTGGGCTAGGGAATGAGTCAATTGAGCATATTGTTAAAGAATGTACAGCCCTAGGGGGAAGCAGAGATATAGAGCTGTCGGATGCCCTAGCTCTAGGACCAAACGTTAGAAAGGACCTGGTCGATATTACAAAGAAGAGGCTGTCCCAATGGAAAGCAAATACTCAGTAGGTATGGAAGTGTACATTGATTATTCAGATGCATAGGTAACATATATGCTGCCGCTCTAAGCGCCCCTGATAAAAAAGGGTGACATGTGTATTTAGGTATGCATGCCAAGCGAATAATAAATCATTCAATCAATCAATATATGCAGTTTAATGCATTTTATGATGGCACATAATTAAAGTTTAATCGTCAATACATACAACTTGAACACTTTAGCGACTGTCCTAACGGGCAAAAGAGACTGCCATCGTCTCTTTTGCACTAATATTAGTTGATAGTCTGCCTACGCAAGCCATCGCATCCGCCCGCTTCACGTTACCATCATTTATCCTACCTCGTTTTCACCTAGCCCTACCCGTACACATATCGAATAGTAGCCGAGCCCCAAGTGACAGACTCTTTTTACCCTATCCGTCTTCGGCGGACAGCGTTTAGTTCGTTTTTTTCGGCTACTTCAACTGGGCACTATCAATTGTTCTCTCACAAACGTGTAACCTAACTCCCGCTAGCCATATGGCCGCTTCAGGCACGGAGCTGCCCTGCTAGCAAGGGCCCTCCATAGAAAAACAAGCGTTAAATTTTGACGTCAAATGCCTACGTTACCTCTGTCGAAAGAAAACTTTCAGCATGCAGATCGCCGAAGGCAACAAAAAGATACTTGAATACACTGTTATGAATCTTCTTGGTCATATTTTCAGTCCCTGAAATTGGGTGAAAGATGACCGGAAATATTCCATTTTGTTTCCTATACATTTTCATATTTTAGTCTTCGTTATCGACGTATCGCGCTTTTCGTCGTGGCTTTTGTTATTCACCTTGCTTCAGAAGGTGTATACTGATACGTGTAGTATATAATATTACAACGTATATACTTCTACTACGCGCCTTTTTTGTGCGCGCTATTTACTCACTTCCTAATTGACCAGAACGGATGGAAACGCACGGACGATAAACGCCACTGTGGGCTTTTTCTATAGGGTGGGCATTTCTTGCTGTTGGCACTGCTGCTGCTGTGTTCGGCTATTGTTGTTATTGTTGTGGATGATGCCGTTGGTTCTTCTATTGAAGAGACGAGCGGCGTTCGTTACATGCTTTCGGTAGCGACAATCATGAAACGAACGCAGAAAAGACGATCAGGCTAACGGTCGGTTGTGTCGACCTCTCGACAAGGTCACAGGGAGGAGATCCATTTTGCTTTGCACTTCATCTCCACCTAACCCCAGCCGCTCTTCTGCTATTGCAGCTGCCGCTGTTCCATTTTCCAACGGCGCTAAAATCGATTTTCGATCAACAATTAGGCTGGTATACGGCTAGTATAGCTATGTGCACTCGCGCTGTATAGATATGCCTGCGCCTGTGCGCAAAAGTCAATAATGTGAGCATAGCACAATCTGGATGGCTAGATTGCCATGCAACAGGCAGTTGCGATCAAACGTCTTTCTTCGCGTTCTTACGGCGTTGCCTTAACGTCTCGAGCAGCTTCACTGGTGGCGTCAGTTTTCGAGTCTCTTAGGCCTTATTAAAACGGGGCGCAACCAATACGCTGCCACAGAGCTTTACAGAATGTTGCTTGTCTATGCTTAATCAGCTGTGTTTCTCTAATAACGCTTTCTGTTTATTTTTTTATGAACATATTCCGTCTATGCACGTTGTCTCGAATTTCATCTTGCCCAAAAAAATGAAATAATATATAAATATATATATATATATATATATATATATATATATATATATATATATATATATATTGTGATTTTATGTCAGGAAGTGCAAACGTGTGTCTATACAGCTCCAAAGGACGCTTGCCCGTGTGAATGCACGAAGGGAAATCCAGAGAGTGACATACCATGATGATAAAGGCGATGCTTGAAGCTCAGTGATCATTTTGGCGTATTGTGTGTGGCTGTGCGACGAAAGGGTAAGGAGCCAGGCCGCCGTGAAGTTCAGGCAAGTCCTTTTATCAGGGTGAAGCATAACGAAACCACTGCACTTACACGCTGGTCGGGGGTCTCCGAGTGGTCCGCCGCGCATTCAAATCTAAACTGTAAGGGCTGCTCAGCCAATGATACTTCACACAGTGTTTAGATGTTCTTAGGTGCTTGATCAAATTTTAATATAGCAAGTAATTCTGCATCGTCGCCGGGTGGGACAGGGTTCCCCGACGCCCAATCCAATAGATTCAACAGAAAATCCCTCGGGCTACACGCTTGGTAGTGGCAACTTAAGATATGTAACTGCCAGTTTATTATCGGTATGTAATTGTGAAGAAGTGTTAGGGAAAAGAAAGATTACTGAAAGCGGCCCTCTACATACAGACTGCGCCGCCTGTAAAACGCGACCCCGTGCAGTGCATGAAACCGCGACTGACATCGGTGATGAAGCTGGCGAAAAAGAGCGCTAAGACATAGTGCGATACGGCTCAAGCTATGCAGGGTCGCTGGCAACGCATTGTTGCACATGTCCAGCAGAGGTTTAAAGAAATCGAGAAGAGAGAGGGCTGAGTCAAGGAGAAGAAGAAGCACGCAGTATTGATACAGCATTGAACTGGTTGTAATGATCGGGGAATTCAAGCAAACAGTAAACGACAACACAAAACAAAGGCACAGATGCAACAGCAATGAACGAGTTAGTAAACTGGGAGAAAGGCTCGCCGCTGTTAAGGAGACAACGCCAACACGTAGCGGAAAATGTCGAAGAATTAAAAAAAGATTTTGGGAGACAAGATAAGGACGAGAGACGCGTTGAGGAAGATACAGTGGTGTTAGGCCTAAATCGCAGTCGCTAATAGGAAGAGAAGAGACAAGACAAAGGGGACTTTACGACGGAGGCGAACGGCGTGTAGCAGACGACAGCAACAGAGGAACAACAACAAAATCGCCAGAGAGTGTGCGCGGATACGGCCACAAGGAGAGAAGAGAGCGAAAGAGGCATTTCAGCGATGAGAATGACACGAAATGCTAGCGGTCGAGGGACATTAGCAGAACAAGCAGAATACAGACATATTAATCGTGGTGTTCCATGTGGGACTGGTAGATGTTTTTCAGGTATACGAGTTTGATCCCCATCGCTGCACATTTGTTTTAATGGGATCCGTTCACAATTCAATTATATTTATTTCACTTAGATTGAGTATAATATACAGTTCAAGATGTTTCTTCATAATACTCTATCTTCTTCACGCTTTCGGCGAGAGGAGTAGTGCAACGATTTTTTGTCCAGCGCTGTGCATTCCACTGCATGGTACTTGGCACACCTCTGCAGACAGAATCGGCAGATGCACAACTCGTACTTCTCGTGAAAGGCTGCGTTTGAACATACCAAGCAGTAATAACCATGCACTATGTGCCTGGTGTATACGTGGCGACTGTCACATGCAGGACCAGACCAAGTGCACCAGGTGCACGGCATTGAAAACGTCCAAACCACCGACCAACCGTCTGGCCCGTCTGGCCGTCTGAGATCCGTTTACAAAGCAATGCCAAAGCAAAACCGTGGACGTTAAATGTTGGCTGAAAGTCAGCCCGCAAAAGTTTAACCCGGAGTGATAAAGGGGCGATGAGTGAGATCGGTACACTAGTACAGGACTGAATCGAATTTTGCAAACAGCGAAACGAGACGATGAAAGTAGTCGATGCGGAAGTGGGATGTTGGGAAACAGAGCACTGGAGGGAGACGCAGACGTAAAGTCAACGAAACCGGGCCAGCGCACCGGAAATGCGAGACCTGAATGAACATTTTTCAAGCACGAGGAGCGGGCATTTAAACGAGGGGAAACGTTAGATGGCAAACACAGGCACACAATATGGGACAACAGCTACAGGGACAAAAGAGAAAAACAGCGAAATGCGGGTACAGGTAAGGTTGGCTCAACAGGAGGGACTTCGGGTACAGGGAGGATCAGAACAATGGAACATACTTCCCGAAAGGGAGGAAAAACATGGGAGCAGAGGAGATCGAGGGGGCATATCAGCGGCATCGAGAGACAAAGATAACGGTTAACATAAGATTAAATAAAGAAAGCTGGTCAAAAGGGAAAACGTAAAAGGAATGTGCCTTTTGAACGGGTTGCCATGTTAAATATTAGAGGGTAAGAGGAAAGAACTATATGAGCCAACAATATCAGAGTTGTATCAAATTATGTTGGAAGAGATTTGAAAGAAGCTGGGTGGAGTTACTGGCAGAAATTTACAGAAATATAACGGCTCGAATACTAAAAGCAGCCGGACAATATAGAGAGCTTATATTCGTTAAGTCCAGGCAAAAATGTTCGTTGTCGTCGGTGATTTTTTTATGTATATAAATTAAATAGCGTGAAGAATTATTAGCACGGGTTTAGGATGGCAGATAAGGGAAGAGGGTGCATATATATAAGGCGGGGCACTAGCGAAGTTTAACAAATGTTCAATGCATGTGGGGGAGCAGGGATCAACTGGACATGGTGTTTAATGAAAGAATTAACGCTATTATAGTATTTATTGGGGTTAGAAGGGAAAGGAGGCTTGTATTACAGGGGGAGATAGACCATCTGAGTCAGTACAAGTATTTTGGTGGTGACAATGACAACAAGGAATGATTATTTAAAAGGAGAGGTATTACGGAGGATGAAAGCTAAAAGAGAAAGAAATGCAGGTGTGAGGGCCCGGGGGGGCTTAATAAATATATAGTAAAAAGGAATATATGGAAAGCCATGTATGTACCAAGATGAACATTTGCTAATACCGCTCTAGTCCCCAGCGCGGGATGTAATAAATTAGAAACAGTTCAAAGAGAAGTGATAAGATTTGCATCGGGTTGCCGTTTTAATGCCGCTAAGGTGTTTCTTGCCCAGGTTCGGATAGTTCCCCAGGATCCTGGACCGCACTTAAAGCCCTGACCTTCGCCTTTGGCTGGACGCCGCAGGGCCCCTCACCTACTACGTTACGCAGGTTTTCACGGGGCACGGACAGTTCCAAACTTACGAGGTGTGTTCAAAAAGCGACTTTTGTGTTTTTTCAAAAATTATTCATTTATTCATGAATATCTATTTAGTCCCCTTCAAAGTAATCCCCATGAGATATTATACACGTGTGCCAACGGTTTTTCCAATCTTCGAAGCACTTCAAAAAAACATTTTTTTTTATCTTGTTCAGCTCCTCCTTCGATGCCGTCTTTATCTCGTCAAGCGTAGCGTAACGTCGTCCTTTCATGGGCCTCTTCAGTTTAGGGAACAAGAAAAAGTCACAGGGGGCCAGATCTGGGTAATACGGTGGCTGCGGCATCATTAGTGTGTTGTTTTTGGCCAAAAACTCGCGCACAAGCAACGATGTGTGAGCAGGGGCGTTATCGTGGTGCAAAAGCCAATTTTTGTTCTTCCACAAATCCGGGCGTTTCTGGCAGATTGCTTCGCGCAAATTGCGCATAACTTGCAGGTAATATTCCTTATTGACCGTTCTACCCTGTGGCAAGAACTCATGATGCACCACGCCCCTGCAATCGAAGAAAACTGTCAGCAAAACTTTCACATTCGACCGAACTTGGCGCGCTTTTTTCGGTCTTGGTTCGTGCGGCAGCTTCCATTGAGATGATTGAGCTTTGGTTTCCACGTCATAACCATAAACCCACGATTCGTCACCAGTTATGACCCTCTGGAGCAAATTTGGGTCGTCGCGGACAGAGTCCAACATCTCATTAGCAATGTTCATGCGATGCTATTTTTGGTCGCAATTGAGCAATTTTGGTACGAATTTCGCGGCGACCCGTCTCATGCCCAAATCATTGATAAAAATCGAATGGCACGAGCCAATCGATATGTTTAGGTCCTCAGCAACTTCTCTAACGGTGATTCGACGATTGGCCAATACCATTTTCTCCACTTCATTAATTTTTTCGTCTGTTGTTGAAGTGCTCGGGCGTCCGGCACGCTCTTCGTCGTTCACATCTTATCGGCCTTCTGAGAACATTTTGTACCACCGATAAACGTTGCTTCGGTCCAAGGTAGCTTCTCCGTATGCCACAGTCAACATTCGGAATGCATCCGCGCACTTAATTTCGTTTTTCACACAAAATTTGATACAGGTTCTTTGATCCATTTTTTTGAATAGGTAAAAATCGAAGACGATCTAAAACACGTGCAAGCAAAGCAGCTGTCAACAATTAAGTGAACATTCAAAATGGCCGAGCTTGTCGGCATAAGTAAGAGACATGAGTACCAACATAACGCCACAAAAAATCGAAATTCGAATATACGTAACCCGCGAAAATTCAAGTCGCGATACTTTTTGAACACACCTCGTACATGCTTCGCATTGGCAAATCTACCACCGATATATGCGTGCTTTGCGCTTCTGGTACTGTCGTTGCTGGTGACGACGTTGAACACACGGTCTCTGCCTGCACGGCACTTGCTACGACACGTGCGCCTACAGGTTCCGCCCTAGTCAACCAGATGACACCAGCAATCGTCGCGTACATGCTACGCAATTCTGCTTCATGAACGCACGGATAGTACTATCTCGACATCATCATGAGGGAGAATATTCGCCTAGAAAACCTGCGCCGAAACACACGCGGGGACACGCGCGGTCGGCAAACAGTCGAGACGAGGGTGCTTCGCAAGGGGCCAATGCAAGGGGCCCCTCAGGTGAAGGATCTCGACGCATCTCCCCGGGTTCGGGAACCATGAACCGGTAGAGCACGGGACTTCCCTCTTATGGATTCAAAGTATTGTCCAACACAATTCCGAACCTTGAGGGAGCGGGGGGGACTGGGGTTTTTAGTGGGAGAGAGTGCCACACTAGGTGTTGTTGATTGCCAGCACCGATCGTGCATTACGCATTTTCCAAACCTCCACTATAAAAAAAAACTTTTTCTTGAGGTGGAAGTTAAACAGATGAAGCGGGTGACAACGGCGCTAAGGATCAAAACAAACTGGAATCGCATAGTAGAGTTCGCAGCTGAAGAGATAGGGTACAATTGTCAGCAATGGTCAATAGCAAGGGTATCAAAAAAAATAGTAAAATACAGAGTAAAAAATCGTCATATATGACCAAATAGAAATTGGTGATGGGCTCAGAAGCAAAATGCAGAAAGGGGGAACTACAAATTGTCGAGCTTGTAGGTTAGGAAATAAGTCAAATGAGCATATTGTATAAGAATGTACAGCTCTGGTAGAAGCAGAGATTTAGACTTGTCGGATGCCCTAGCTTTAAGACCAAATGTTAGAAACGACCGGGTCGATATTACAAGGAAGAGGTTGTCCCAATGGGAAGCAAATGCTAAAACGCATGCACTTGATTTTTAATTGTGCTGTGATAAAGAAAACAAATTACCGCTATAATTACTTTTCCCACAGTGACCCCCAGATATGTTTCTTTAATTTAGAAAGTGCTCAAAGACTCCAATTTGCCGGGTAATTCTAAGCTCTATTTCGCCCCCTGCGTCACCGTGGGGCTCCCTTCTGCTTCCTGGAGCTAGTTGACTCGAACTTTTGGAACCGTGATTATTATGCGTATATGTGAAGCGGCCTTCCTATCATAAGATAATAAATGCAGCAATCAAATACAAAAATAAAGCTAAGTTGTATTTGGTTTGTTGGGGCCGTGCCCTCTGACATCCTTTCAGCTGCTCACCGAATCTCCTTGACTGTTACAGGTGGGATATTCTCTTCATTCACTTCAATTGGGTCTCTGTCGTCCTCCGTCTGCAATAGAAAAATTAGCCACAATGAACTCTGTCAGACCCGGTGGCACCATTGGTGCTCTTGTGCTTTGCTTACCTATTTTGTGGGGCTTCCCCACAACGTCTGCACGATCTACTCGATTCATTTCAGCATAAAAGCATGCTCTTTCTGATTGTAATTTTCAAATTCGAGCACTGTGTCTTGTTTTTGGACTAGACATCATCTGCTCTTCCCCGATACTCCCCCCGGTTGAAGATATAGCTCACAGTCTAGAATTAAAAAACAACCTCCTTAAAAAAATTTAGACTCCTCCTCGGTTAAATCCGTTCTCGCCTTTTTGGCATTTCCGTATCGGCACCGGACTCTAATGCACTCTCTCCGTGCGGCAGCCATATGAATAGCCTCCAGTACATTAGCGCAACGTTTCTTCGCTGTGGATATACTTGGATCTTGCCTAAGCTTTGATGTCTTACAATTTGTTACTGTCCCTAACTATGTCCTTCTTAAGCGTCTCCTTCCTTATCTTGCGAGGCGCCCATCTCGGCCTGTGATCCCCAATGGAAAGCGCAATGCTCCTGATTTCGTCTTCGTTTTTCATTTTAATTGTGAAATATCGGTGGTTACTACGGTTCTTCTCGCACCTGAGTGCCTACCAGTCCACTAATCTGTGAATTGTGTCCGCGAGTCAATCGTCAGATCGATAAAGGCTTAAAGGTTTTTTTTTTTTTTTTCTGGGAGGTTTCGGGAATGCATGATGCACATGCGCCACTAGCAGCCTGCGTGACTAGTGTGAGACTCGCAAACCCACTAAACCCGGATACCTCCCCACCCCCCCAGGCTCGGTATTACTTTGGCATTACATCGAAGTGGCTTAAATGTTGTTCATCACCAGACGGTTCCGTTCAGCCGGGGCATTTCCTTAGCACAGTCTTTGCCGTATAGTCTTTTCCTCGCATCTCGTGCAGCGCGGGAGATTGATTCACTCTGTTACCTGGAACGTTGACCAGCCCACACTTATACGGCCTCTCTTCAAGAGGGTCCCCCCGATCTTTCTACTTAAAACTAAGGCAGAGATCCAGGCTCGTTTGCTCCTTTGCCTTGCACCTTCACGTTCGCTGAGACCTTTAGCTGGTTTACAAATTGTTCGCATTTCCCGGTCCCTCTCTCTCTCGCACACTTTGATGTGCCCGTTGGCTTTCTCGACTTGCACTTATATTCCAAATTCGTGCGGACAGCTTTTGGTTTTCAGGTCTTTGAGGATTTCGACGTAAATGCCACCTCCCGTTCGGACAATCACTGTGTTGGTTCTGGCGGCTCTGTGTGGGAGCTCGGTGCGTGGTTTACTTGCTTCTTCTCGTTCACTCTGTTTTTTTCTGGTATGTACAAGTCGTCCAAAACGAGAGCGCAATTAGGCGTTTCTTCTGTCCTTTTTAACCGGCGTCTCGCCCTGTCTTGTTCAGCTTGCTGCAGGTGCGTGATTATCTGTTGGAAGAGCCTTACGATGCTTTCTATCTTAACATTACCTTCCTCTGGTTCTTCAACCACAAGACTCCTTTTTTGGTGATTTCTCTTCGGTGGGGTCCCTGTCTTCCAGCACCATTTTTGTCCAGGTTTTAAATACTGCTATATTTCTAGGTTTGATGGCCTTTATTCGGATTATCGGCGGGAATTGGGGCGTCAGAGGTGAAACAAGCTCTGACACATTGGCCGGTCTTCACGTATCACTACCGCCTTCCCGGCCCTTTCCGTCAAAATGCTAGCATAAACATGATTGGTATCGCTATACGCTCGTATCGGCCAATTCTATTTAACCAGCGTGACCGGTTCCTTT
This sequence comes from Dermanyssus gallinae, assembly GCA_003439945.1. Lineage (NCBI taxonomy): Eukaryota > Metazoa > Arthropoda > Arachnida > Mesostigmata > Dermanyssidae > Dermanyssus > Dermanyssus gallinae. The sequence continues at coordinate 270,017 of QVRM01004299.1, read as the reverse complement.
TCAGTCATTGCATCCTTCATAGTGGATGCCCAGTGGAGCTTATGTAATTTTGTGTCCTAGTGTGCTTCACGGCCAGAGCTTCTAATTTGGAGGAAATTTCCAGTAGTGCTTCTATTGGACTTCTCTCAAGCCAGTACGCCATGATTCTCTTCCGTCGGAGCTTCTTCTCGGCTAGCTTCTAGGGCTCTTGTAAGAGCTATTTCGTTAGAGAGAGAGTTCCTCCGTTCATACAGGCCATATTGGAATTTCGCGTCGGTCATCTGTGCTAGGGTGCTTTTATGGAGATATGGAAGCTTTCGGACTGCAATGTAATCGCGATAAAGCCTCCCGATTTCGTAAAGCTTGTAGACGTCCTCCGGCGTTTCGGCGTTGGTGACGTTCTTATATTCCATCATTTGCTCGGCTACGTCAGCTAGTCCGGAAAGGGCTGCAAAGGGAGCATAGCACACGGTAAACTGGATAAGGCTCCGATTGCATTCCTAGCATATAACGGTCTTCACGATTCCCAGAAGTTCTAAACGTCGCGGTCTAGAATTCAGGCCGAATTGAGCCACTATAGACTTCAACAGGAGCCGCAGGTAATGGCTATCATAGTTGGAACACCCCAAACCACGAACGCTGCCAGTGACACGAGCTATGTTCTGCAAGATAGCGAATCTCGTCTACCGATGGATAGTGTTCGTTAAGAAGAGTGCGGATTTGTGTAGCTGTCACTATTTACCTGTTCATTAGTACTGTGCACACAGTGGTTTAAAAAGTTCAGCCGTTCTAGGGATAGCGCACCTCAGCGAGCGACGTTATGGTAAGCGCAGCCTGCCAGTGCTAGATGGATTGGACAAATATCTCTTTGTATATTTCGACTGCAAATCGATATAAGACTTTAAATGTACGCAAAGTAACTCTCTGGAATCTATATGAAAGACCGCAACATTTTGGCCGGCCCTTACAGATCTACCTGCGATCGGCAAACGCTCAATCACTATTAGCATGGCTACGCCGCTGCTAGTTGACAAAGAATGCTTGAGGAAACAGAAGCGTCCTTCAAGTTTCCGCCTTCCGAATCGAATGACGGGACTCCATTTTGTTTTGCAGTCGAGACGAGGCAGCTGTCCAATTTATTTCAATATGCCGAAAATTGGTCCCAATCCAAAATAGAAAGATTGGGAATGAAGTGATGCTCAGCATGCAATTGAAACCGGGTTAGGGCTCAGCGGGTCAAGGTTACTCGGATCGACAACTCTTTGTAAAACCGCATCCGAGATCTACACTGTAATCAGTTAGGAACTTAACTATATGTGTATGTGTGTGGATATTTATATATATATATATATATATATATATATACAGTCCCTGAAAAAAATATAGGGCCACCCACTTTTGCCACATTTCACGCATTTATTATAACCAAATGTGTAAAGATCACAGTGATACATGCTCACAGAGTAACAACGAGGACTTCTATCGACATTTGGGGTCTCGGATTACTTTGAACCACGAGATTTCCACATTTGGCACAGCTGCACCGCGAAAAAATGATAATGTCACTAGCAAGATGCATGTATTAACGAGTGAATTAAACGGAATAACGACATTTGGGCTCATTTAACGGCTTGACAGAAACAAAGGCAGACCTCCTACCAGAAGTTTTTTCTTTGTTCAAACGATAGGCTTAGGCTGGCGCCTCATGGGTGAAGAAAAGGCCCATATCAAGGCTTATAAGGACATCGGCCTCTCTAATCGCAAAATTTCCTGTCAATTGGGGCGTTGTGCCCAAGTAGTAAATAACTTTGTTCATTTAGGTAAAAAATACGCCGTAAAAAGGTGTTCCGGGCGTCCAAATTTTATTTCGGAACGAAACAAGCTGCAATTCTGAAGAAAGCGTCGAACTCTACGCCCTCGGCAAGGACAATTGCAGCGGCGGCCGACGTGCAAACGAAAGTGCGAAATTGTGCAAAGCTTCCTCAGGAACACAAATTAGCAAAAACACAAGAAAAAACAACGATTGACCGCTGACCGATGAAAGCTCGTCTTGACTTTGCCCACGATAAAATGTCATGGACCACTGAGTGCCCACGATACGATGTGATGGACCACTGAGTGACACAGAGCGCTCTTTTTGAATGAAAAAAGTTTAACTTTGATGAATCGGATCGATTTTACTATTATTCGCACGATGTCCGCAAGGAAGAACGAATTTTGTCAAAACGTCACTTAGGTAGCGGTTCAGTGGTGATCTGGGCTGCTGTCGGATATGATACAAAGTCGTCGATTGTTTTTTTAGACGGTCGTGTTTATTCGACGCGATACGGGGATTTGCTAAAAGAGCAATCGGCGCATTTTAAGCTGATGGGATGGCCAGACTTCGTTTGTACACACGATAACGCCCCGATTCACACCGCCAGGCTGATTGGAAGCTGGTTCGACCAACGTCACATTGAATTCCTTCGCTAACCTGCACTCTCATCTGATCTTAATATGATCCAGAATGTGTGGAGCTGGCTCGAACAAAAAGTTTACACGGATAAAAAACAATTTTCGAGGCTTGGGACGAGCTCTTGCAAAACGGCATCCAAAATTAGTTTAACACTATACCAAACCGCACTTTTGAGGTTATCTGACTTAATGGGAAGTTCACTGAGTACTATGTATAGTCTAAATGCCTTGAAATTAGCCCAAATGCCGTTGATCTGCTTAATTAATTTGTTAAAACAGGTATCTTGCTAGTGGCCTTATAATTTTTTCGCGGTGTAGCTGTGCCAAATGTGGAAATCTCGTGGTTCAAAGTAATCCGAGACCCTAAATGTCGATAGAAGTCTTCGCTGTTACTCTGTGAGCATGTATCACTGTGATTTTACCACGATATGTTATAATAAATGCGTGAAATGTAACAAAAATGGGTGGCCCTATATTTTTTTCAGGGACTGTATATATATATATATATATATATATATATATCTGCTATTCTTGAGCAAGGTTATAATTTGGAATTACTTTCGGATATTATTAGATTAAATATATAGTCATAGTTGACTTACTTGAGCTGATAGCAAGCCCTGCTTCTTACAGTGTCCGAAATCATGATGTTGTCTATTTTCGTTACGGTGGAGTCCACATCTCCCCACAAACTGTCAGTTTACAAGGCACAGCACCTTTGAAATCTACGAACAGATATGGCAATTCCACTGCGCAGCAAGTGGATTCAGTACTGCAGCACCTGCAGCCGCTATTGACGGTCAAATTAGCTGCGAATAACAACATTGCGAACAAACAGTCAACGCCAGAGAACAACACGCCACTAATTCGAGTTAGTTGATGGCTTTAAGTTTTTACTAAATTAAAACTTAATACACGTGGCGGTTAGAGCCGATGTTCCTGGAGCAAATATTCGTTTTAGTACTTGTATCAGAATGGTGAAAATATAGGTAAAAACTATAGAAAGGTTTAAAACATACAAAAATCAAATGCTAGGCAATATAAACGTGGCTGTATATAATAAACCGACATTGCCACTGCGGGGAAAAATATATGGAGTACGCCTGCAGTCTCCCGAAGAAGAAGTATCAGGAGCTTTCCCATCGCAGGGAGTCGTTGAAGTAAGACGGGTTCAATATAATGTTATGGGCAGTAAAGGCCCTGACGGCACACCACAGCTAAATAAGAGCATCACGACGATATTTGTTTTAAAAGAGAAATTAAAGAACAGGTTGATATTTGCGGTGAGCTATACACGGTAGTTCTAAAGTCGATGATAATGCCGTGCGTCGTGTACCAATCGTGGGCAAGATCCCAACAGATCAGGCACACTCAACTAATCTGCAGGCATTGTGACATTTCGGTTGAGGTTATAGAATTCAGGCCTGACACACAACGACGGATTTACCAGGCGCCGTGCAACGAGAATCTAGCTAGGCAGGTAGTTACAGGTCAACTAGTTTGAAGTTCCCCCAGATAATGATGAACAAGTAGTTTGCAACCTCTTGCTACGTCTGAATTTGGAGAGACACTTAAAAAGACAGCCCCAAAAGGAGAAAAGCCAAATAATAAGGTAGAAGTTAAAATAGATTAGGCATACAAATCAAATCCGAGCTTATCGAGGGAGCCGCAAAACTTAAGGCTTATTGGTCAGGCATCAAGTTCTTCATGTGCTGTGGCTTCAGGATAACCTAGACGTGGAAAAGTTGGCGGAATTCTTGGAAGCTGGAAGCGCCCTAGAGTCTTAAGTTTAACTCCCAAAAGCATACAGATGTTTGGTTATCTCGCGCATTGTAACCGTGTGTGCGGCATACGAAAGCACTGTCGTGAATACGTAAAATGTGCATACCAAACTGCCTGAATAAAGGCAACTTCATGAACAACGGCATTTCAGTGTAATATGTATTTTATATAGATAGATAGTCTCGATTCTACTTAGAAACGATACTCATCAACGTAGACTGTAGCTGCCTCATATGCCGAGGATTAGCAATAGCTGATGTATGAAATCATTGTCATTAACTGTGTTGAAAGATGGAAATCCAACATTAACGCGCAATTACTCCAGCGGTTCCGTCGAATCGCACTTGAGATATTACGTAATAATAAATTGATTTCTGGATGCAATCAGTAAGTCACAAAAACGAATTTTGAGGTTTTATGAGAGACTATGTATGGTATGAATCCCTCAGAAAGACGGCACTGTCATACTCAAAAGCTCATACAAAAAGTAGCTCTCCACATTAGGTCAAACAACGCCTGTTTCGGACGTGTGGTCGTGGATTAAAGCTACCGAATCTGGAAAACTAGCAACTCCACCGAGGACAATTTGCCCGAAAAACATTGTCAATGTGGATCAGCATTGAATGATCTACTAGATAGATTTACCCTGTCGGACTCGCCACCATGCCCCATTGCTGATCCAGCTGAAGTTGATATCAACAAACAGATTTCTTCGGAGCCATCACTGCCATTCAACCTACTTGAACCTGATATGGTTCTTGCAGTGGCAGAGTCGAGTGACTGCTTGACCTGATGGCATTACCAATAAACAACTAAAGTCTTAACAGAAGATGGCAAGAAGTATATGCTAAGCAAAATTAAGTAAACATTAGCGACGGGGGCTTCTTTGACAGAATGAAAATCTAGTGTTGAAGTTCCTGTTCTGAAACCAGACAGGCCAAAAAAGAACCCTATCGTATATTTGCAAATTCTTCTAGTTTAGTAAGGTTTGTGAGCATGCTTCTTCAAAGGTTAATGTCCGTACTAGAGACTAAATCGGTTCTCGCAGATAATATATCAGCATACAGACCGCTACGGTCGCCCATTGACAATGTGTTAGATAAGGCGACATATATTGAATAGACATGCTTGAAAGGAGGCCAGGATCGTGGTGTGTACCTTAGAGTGCAGTGCATTTTCTGTTTTTTTTTTGTATCAGCGGTATCTAACATTGCAAATTACGTTTCACAAGGTGTTCACTTATTTGAGTACTCGGATGACGGGGCCATGTGGATTCGCTTAAATGGCAAAACAGTAAGCCCCATTGCTGTTCTTCAGCTCCAGTACTGCATTAAAGCCATCGCATCATCATTGGATAAACTTGGCCTAATGATTTAACCATGGAAAACTAAAATAATGGCTAAAGATTAAGGCTGCTACATACGCGCAGAATCAGCTTGAGCGTAAGGGGGTCTGCGGCTCCAATAGTTACGAACGCCAACGGATAAAATTCGTGCGGATAATGAACGCTGGAGTATTTTCTGCATTTGCCATCAGTCTTTTCCATCATCCCTCGATAGACCCGGGGGCTCTAAAACACACGGGAAGCCGGCAGATCTAAGTGCGCGACTAAAGGTGTCATTTAAAGCGAAGTGACGTACTCGTCGGCCTGCAATCAGCGCACATGACAGGCCAACGCGTCCACAAAATCATCACAATGACATCGGTGGGGCACGGCTAGGTCAACACCAAGCCGCACCCCTGTGCCTATGCGCGTCGTCTCGTCGTTCAACAGAATCCCAAATCGCGGATAGAGTAGGGCGTGTAACCAAGCCCTAGCCCCTTGACTACTGACAGCTCGAAGCCTGGCTCTATCAGCAACAGAAGGTGCTCTATTAACCAATAATGCTTTAACCCAGTCCGCCACCTAGGTCAATGACGACACGATTGCGGTTCCTGCCATCATGGCAGCATTCGGCACACCTAGGCAGCCTAAATAACAGAAAAAAAAAATATATATATATATATTAGCGAAACATGTATAAACCAATTCAAAGTACAAAAATTAATTTTAATTCATTGATTTCGGTTAAATAAATAACTAACACACACATGATCATTTTCTAACCCCTCAACGTTACCCAAGTAGCACTAGAAAGGAACTAACGTGCAAATCACATTCTGAGCAAGAGACAGTCATACCGTCTTGATAATATAATTTTCACTCACGACAAAGATTGTCAATGACTTATTAGAGTTAAATGAGCTCTGATAACATGAAGTTCCACCTTGGCAATAATATACATATGCGAAGAGAGTTTTGGTAGAGTATGCTATAGATATAAATGCTGATTGTTTAGCATGAACGAAAGATAAAAATAATAAGGGTTACCTGGTCGACCCGCTTCGAAAAAGCCTCACGTTATTCATAAAGAGCCGTTGCGTGTGCCATACGTGACAGTCTAGTGCGACATCTGGTACAAAGGAATTACTTGTCTATATTTGTTTCACTCCACGGGGAATGGTGAGCGTTATCACAGCATGCTCCTCAATTTATTACATTTACTTCACTCGTATTGAGTATGCATATAACGTTGTTATGTATACCGTTTTCAGCTGCTCTCAGGATGCCGTTTTAGAGAGGCAGTGCATCGATCTCTTCGTAAGAGCCAGGCAGACTTCAGATACTTCGTACACGCTAGGGAACACAGTCTACCGATGCTTTCATCGTGACAGTTTGAACAGATCAGATGATGATCGCTTGAATTATGTATCTGGTATAAACGTGGCGATTGCGCCACTCGCAAGACCAGATGTGAAAGGTACTGAACATTTCCAGGTCTCCAACATTTTATAAGACCTGCTCAATTTTATTTTCCTATTCCGAAACAAAGCTTTCGAATGGCACTGTAAGGGGCATCTTCAATCTCAATTGACTTATCTCAACAACCAATGCACAGCCTGACATTAGGTGCACAGTGCACATTGACAAGAAAAGTACTTGCTTCATGTACACTGTGAAACACCTTTCAAGCAAACCATAGTTGGCCTGAGTGAGGTGTCCCCATGCCCCGTCAAGACCATACATCAGCCCTGGAACAAACTCGAGGTGGAAGAGTGCTACTGCCGTCAGGACGCACAGTCGCCAAATATCGCCTACCTTTCCACAAAGGAAGACTAGAGCTGTGCGCACTGTCTCAACGATGTGCGCAGTGACGGTTGTTACAGCGTAATAAAGCCGAAGATACGTGAAAAAAATAACAAGTTTCAATGGTGCTTGGCCGAATTTTAGCCTTGGCATTCATGATGTTCTCAGCCCGTCTAAGGCAAAGAACACCTCTGTTAGGAATGTGCTTGATGGCAACCAGGTCGGGATAAGCGACCGCTATGTCATCCGCACACATAACAACTATGGCCTTTCGGTACTCCTGTCGAATACAGCCCAAAAAAGTTGACAAAAGCCAGCAAAAATAGCAAAAGACTGAAGGAGACGCAGCTCATTGGGTCCCCTTGCGGGACTTCCCCAGTTTACTTTGCCCGCAACAAACCCTGTACCAATAAAGTGTCCTTATCAGAAAAGTTTAAAATTACCATAAGAGAGCCACCAAGCCCTGTCTTTCGGAATAATTTCACTAGGACATCTTGAGGCGATTTGTAGAAGGCCTTGACTATAAGACTGCGTACAAATGGCTTCTGGATTTATCTCTGACTGAACCACATATGTTGTATCATGCGTTCCCGACCTCTTTGGAAGCTGAATTGCTTCGGAAGAAGTGTCTGCTTGGGTGCGTATTGTATCCGTTTTATAACTAATTTGTAGAAGATCTTCTTCAGCGTTCTTCCAGACGCTATGCCTTATTTACCTTTAAATAAGAGAGAAAGCTATGCCACCCTCGAGGCATTTGTCCTCTGCATAATCTTGTCAAAGAAGTCACCAAGAGAGTTTGCCTCTTTTATCTAAATGCGCCTATCAGAATTATCTCTGGCAGTTCACAGAAAATGTCCACATCGCGTCGCACTTCGAGACTATTAATCGCTAAATGTAAAAGGTCTTTATGCCTCGTAACAATCAAGTATGGATCGCCTCACTATTTCTCCCAAATATCGGAAATAAATGACAACTGTTGACACCTGTAAGTGTTTCCGTGCAGCCACGTCGAGAACATCAAAACTTAACTTCGCCATGAACAAGGTTGTGGAACGGTAGGTCGATGGGGTTGCTCCTGTTACGATTTGCATGCGTGTGACCTTCGCGTGCAGTTGCACATTTAAGAGCAAAGTATTCCACCAACAGGAGCAGCACCTCTCGTTCATCGATAGTAAACCCACCATTAATACGGAGAGGGAAGCTTTATGGGTCTTAACGGATGAACATGCAACCGTTGGAATCGGATCATACACTGCTCGAGATAGTTACTCGTGCAATTATACCCTATTACTTGTAGCTATAGGGTATAATTGCACCTTACCTTAAAAAAATGTAACTTATAGATTGTGCTTATTTTTATAATAACCCTATGAAACTAATCGAGTTGTCGAGAGTAGCGCTTGATAGCGGCCGACCGTAATTTGGATGCATCTCATGCCAAACAGCAAAAGTGCAATTATTGGTTGCTGTTTGCTAGTTTCAGAGATAATATATTGGAAATTGATTCAATAAAAAGGTCCGTAAGACAATATTGCCATTGACGTCCGAAATCTGGGAATATTAATACATAGTGTTATAGAACAGTGAACACGCAGCGTAAAACGGCGTAAGTTCTAATCCCCAAAGCTTTTTATTTGTCACTAGATATGACTAGCCAGGCCTGAAAGGATATTCTCCGTCTATGTTGGCATCTTGCTGCAGTGTTCACAGATTTCATCACTTATGTTATGCACGAGATTTCCGATCTCGATTGTTGGACATTCGGTGCTGCGGATTGAGTTGTTTTAAGGCGCGCCAGGAGGCGCCACCCGCCTTAGATAGGATTAATATGTTGCACGTCAACGACGTGCGGCCTCAAGTCAAGATACGACGACACCACGTGCACTATCAAGAGACATACACATGTGTAGAGAATAAAAGTAAGGCCTCTACGATGAACAACTGTAGGTGAAGAGAATAAAGGCAAAATAATGTCAATTTAAATCGGACCGAAAGGCGAGTCGTCAGCCGCCAACCAGACCCTCGCGCAGCAAAATCCTGATGGGTATAGATGTGCCCTCTGCCGTGTCAGTGACCCACTGGGCGGCAGCATTTTGCCTCTTGTTCATTCGGCGCTCGAAAGCTCGGCGGACCGAGTGCTCGCCGACGTACTTGCAATGGTGTTTCAAAGAAGCATTCTTATCGAAAGAGAACTGGTTGACTTGCGCAGGAGAGTCCACGATCAGCCGCAGTCCCAGGTCGACATGCAGACGACGCCCGCCACCAATGTGAGCACGGCTGGGCCTTCACAGAGGACAAAGAAGAGGGCTTTACTCTTCGGCGACTCTTCAGTAACGAAACTCCGAGGTCCGTTGCGCATGCACCTGCCTAATAGTCAACAGCTCACAGTAATGACCTTACATAACAAAACAGAGTTAGAAATGAAACATGAGGTCAAGAAAAAGATTGAAGAAGCTCCTGATACTATATTTGGGGTTTTCTTCCATCCAGGACCGGATGACTGCTTAGACTTCAGAAAGAACGAACTCCTTTCTGGGATAGCAGACTTCGCCTCGTGGCTCGATCAATATGCCGGGGGAGACAAGTTGACCGTCTATTCAATCCCGGTGCTGCATAAAGAGTGCAAGGCAACAAGCGATGCTCTTAAAGTGCTTTGCGATGGAGGTTCGATCATATATCAGCCTCTTACCAAGGTCCAGAAACCAATGCTTATTAAGGCTTCCACGACATACGATGACGAAGCAGCAGGCACTGTCGCCCGTATTGCAGCTCGCAACGTGACTGCTTTTTTAGGACTACCGTTACCGAGAAAGGCAGAGAAGAAGCCAGAGGTTATCTTGGCCAGGAAGAAAGGCGTCACCAAGGTCGAGCAAAAAACTGCCTAAACAGTTACGCCGGCCCCGCTCCCACCCGACTTAAGTCGCCTATGCAAGTCGTTCGAGGAAGCGATAAAGGAGTTGAAGGCGGCAACCGAGACCAAGAAAAATACCCAGAACAACTCGGCGCGACGACTCGACCACTCCAACCGCCGAAACTACCGGTCAAACCGTTCCAGAGGCCGACAGTTCAATTAAGGGTGTGCCAGTGGGCTCGGAAAATGCATCGACGTAAACAAATTACGCATGAAGTTTTGCGCTTGGCATCCCAATCAACTACTAGAAGTGCCGCCAAGTCTGCTCTCCGACATGCTGACAGGAGCGGTGCGCTCCTCTACATATAGGCGTACTCTGAGGGGAAGTCGGTCACCTGAGTGGTCGACTCATATTGCTACCGTGTGAGAGCTTATGTTATTCAGGCTCTCGTTCCGTCCCGAGAACACCCAGAGATAAGAGACTTTTATTGTAGACACCGTCGCTGGTACCGACAGCTAATAGAATTCAAGAAAATCTTGTACGCCAAGGGAAGTGAAAATCGTATGATTCGAAGAGCCAGGTTTGAGCCTCACTGCGCCCTTAGAAGAAACTTTACGTTCGCTAGTTGTCCAGTTGCCTCCGACCGTCTGCGCCAACACTTCATCGACGCATTTACAACAACAGATAGCACACCTGGGATCATCCCGTTATCGTGTGAATTATCGGATGAATACGAGAGTCTACTATCCCAGCAGATAGATGCTCCGTTCTCTCTTCAGGAAGTTCAAAGTGCGATCGAAAAGTTGAAGAATAAGAAGGCCTTCGGACCCGACCTCGTCCGGAATGAACATATAAAGGCGGCGGTCCTACTAACGCCCCTTTGGACGGCACTCTTTGACAAGTGCTTAGAAACAGGTGAAATTCCAGCAACCTGGTCGGAATGCTTGCTAAAGGTCATCCCCAAAGGTAAAGGTGACCCACTTTGTCCATCCTCTTGGCGAGGCATTGCAAAGAAAAGCTGCATCTACAAAATATTGTCATGCCTCCTGGCACGCCGGCTTAGCTTCTATCTCGAAGCAAGGGGAATCATCCCTCCGGAACAGCATGGATTTCGCGTGAGACATTCGACAATGACCGCATCCCAGGAGCTTTTAGACGAGGTGAAGCGCTCGGTCACCGTCAAGCTCCAATCACTGTACGCTGTATTTGTACAAAGCGGCGTTTGACACTGCCCCCAGGGATATTGTCATGGAGAAGCTAGCCGCCGCGGGCATGGGCCCACGAGTTTTGGGGCTACTGGCAGCTATCCTGAAGGCAAACCCGGTCATTCTAGATGACGACATTCAGGAATACCAGCCTTTCCTACAAACCACCGGCTATCCCCAGGGTAATGATCTTAGCCCGCTCTTATTCTCAGTCTTACTCAGTGATCTTCCGGGCCTTATCAATGAACACTACCCCTGTGTCCGCATAACTCTCTATGCCGATGACCTGGTGGTATATAGTAGAGTGTTCATGGATCTAAAAAGGTCCCTGAGGATGCTGGAGACATACAGCAAGCAAAATGGTTTAACAATTAACGTATCGAAGACAAAAGCTATAAAATTCAGATCCGGAGGACCCCTGAAGAAAAGTGATAGGCTCAGCTTGGGCGGTGTCTCTGTAGAATTTGTCTCGGAGTTTACTTACCTGGGTATTAAACTATCGCCAAGCGGCACATCTTTCGCAGCTCACATATCTCAGCGAATATCAGCATTGTCGCCATGACTTCAATCTCGGCTTCACAGAAGCTCTCAGTAAAAACAGCTTTAATACTGTTTAACCTGAAGGTGGCCTCGGTGGCATCTTATGGTATCACATTAATTTGGGAACACCTATTCGCTCAGCAGCTTAGCGCTATCGACACGGTGAAGGCAACGTTCCTTAAGAGAGTTTTGGGCCTCCCTAGAAATGCACAAAACAGGCTAACTTATAGTCTGTCGAGGACCACGCCGTTCATCGAGGACATGGTAAACCGCTTTCAACTTCCGACCACCGCCTCACTGCGAGAGTTTCGTAGGCACTTCGAGCAGAAAATGAGGGAAGTGCCAGAAGCGTTCTACAGAACACCGGCAATGTTGGACAATACATGGATGGAACCGCTCTTCGAGCAACAACACGTTCTCACCCGCTACTCCTTCCATGGGTTCCACCACAATCTGTGCCACCGCACTGGGTTCCATAACCCTTCTGATGAGCGTTGCTGCAAATTTTGCGGCCTTGTCTGCACCAAATATCATCATGAAACATGTCGGTCTGCGCCAGCTATCTGGGCGTTAGGTCACTGACATCTTCGTAAAATGCACATACAACATATTCTATATATGTCCAAGCTTAACGGAAACGAATGCCGTTTTCGAGATTTAATGAATACGTGTAATGTAATATAATCGTCAAAATTATGTGCGTTACCTTCGCTCAGAAAATGTCCCGGTAAATGAAGCCTTTAATACGCTTGACGACACATTCGGCGTCGACATCGAACCAGTGAACCAGTGCGTGAACCAGTCGCGCAAACTTGATAATAAAATATACAGGATAGAAATCATCTAACCATGTGGCATCTAGGTGTCATAAGATCGGTCAATCTTAACGGAACACATCAGAGATTTTGAGCGCAAAATGTTTACCTCTACGTATAAAAAATAAATCTAAACAACATGACATCATGCTAAACACGTTTGTTGAACATGATATCATATATGCAACAAGGGGGACGAAAACTAGCATTCAAAAAATCTCTAAACTGTAACAATATACAGCCCATAGGTAATTTAAATAATATTTTTACTTACTTTTAGTTTAGTACATTATTTATTATCCAAACGTATGTAAGGCTTTGTGAAGAGAAACCATAAAACATATCTGACCGTCATGAATAAACACTGTTATTTACTTAATAAAATTTGACTGAACAGATTTACTTATTTGCAGCCATTTGCACCTACATTTTAATATTTTACTCACAATATTATTCGGAGTTAATTACGGCTGTGTTACGTGGTACGCCACCTCCCTATGGCATAACTACGCTCTAAAATAGATAGAAATAGTCTTGGAGGGAACGGTTACTGACTAATCAAAATATCATTTTGTTAGACCTTCCCCCTCGTGTTTGAAACAACCCTACCCAGAGATTGAAAATGAGTGGCATTTCTCTTCGATGTCGTAAAGCGAAATCGCGTGCTCAACCGGCTCTCATGTATCTCGTCCGGGTCATTGTTTGGGAGCCAGAGGGAGTGCGTTGAGCTGTCCTACGGAGGGCTGGATTGCAATGGCCCCTTGGTGGGCACACTCATACCGACTACCCGACGGTACCTGCGTGTTTCCGTAGCGTATGCAGCTAGCGTCTTTCAGCCGCGTCTTCTCGCGCATGATAGCACCTAAGAAGTAGACGCCCGCTGCTTGTGCGGCGTATAGTCAGGTAGGACTTCCAGATGGCTTTCAATAGCGTCTCAAAGATAACTTCTAAGAGCCGTCATGTTACGAGCAGCTTCACTTCTTTTCGGCATCACCCCAAAAACGTCGAAGATGCCCTACGCCAAACGACAGATATTGCCGGACCCAAGGCCAGCGACATTTTAACTAACAATGACTCAGGCCGGTTAAAGATGTGACTCAAAGTGACTCAGAAGCCGGTTAAATATCGGCCTCTGCTTAGCGAGCCTAACGTCCGGTGGGGAGAACATCGCCCACCGAATCGAATTATAGTCGACCTTAAATGACTAGCATCGTATTTGAGTGATACCTACCGCCCTTAAATCTCACGGCGCGGCTTTCCCTAGATCGACGTAACTAACACTGGGCATTTGACTGCTCTTGCTATTTTTATCTTTTGACTGCTCAGCCCTGAGGTATCACTTGAAGTTTTAAACAATGTCGTAAATGACTTATCTTAATCATTTAGGCGAAGCGACATTCAACTTTAAGTTATTCATAGCCGAACATTTTTTTGCTGCCGCCAACACATGGGACCTCGTTGACGCTAGAGAGGGGACCCACAGTCTATGACGGCAAAGGAGCTTGGCGTTCTTGACGCTGATGCTCCCATCTTCCACAGAGATCGGCGCACCTTGTGCAGCGATCTAACAATGACACGCGGAACAGAGACCCACCGGATACTAAACTGGACAGTACTACAAGACAAATGATCTCTTAGTGACTACTATTTCATCCAGTTTGACGTGGCTACCCTCAACCAGCAACATCGTCGTTCCTCGCCGCGTCTGCCTACCATACGTCAGACGATGAGCTTTGGGGGCCGTTAAGGATTTTCACCGGATGAGAAGGCGTATCTAAAACCGCGACGGAGTTGCAGAAGCTCTTGAAGGCAGCCTGCAGAAACACCCTGAGATGCACGCCGCGATTGATTGCCTGAGGAGAGACTGCATTCAGGCGCGGCACCGTCTTACCAAGACCGAGCGGTCCAGGGGAGATGACTCTGCACCACAGCGCCGAGTTCGGATGAAGTTCGGATTTTTATCGTTCTAAGTCGGGAAAGGCGCCGGAAGAATTTAGAAAGGGCGCTCGACAATCAGCGCCGTTCAGCGGGTTCAACCGAAGACCGAGCTCCTCCGCAGGTTTCCGCCAAAAAAACGTGACATCCTCCCGGCCGTTTTCCTCGACGTTAAGAACGCTTTTAACGGCCTGCAGTCCACAGCTGTAATAATCATTATATAATCGAAATCACGAAAAACAAGCAATGCACGGGCATCCCTGTTGCTCGAACGCAGAGTATAAAGCAAGTTGACGTGCCATAAAAGCACTTTTTTATGATAGCCTGGTCCGGTTTTGACATATAGCACCGTGGTGCAACAGCTCGCCACGCTGCACCAACCGCCTGATGTAAACTTTTTGGGCTAACCTTCAGCCAAGATTTAACATCCACGGACCTGTTTTTCGCATTGCTTTATAGGCGGACCCCCAGAAATACAAATGTGCAACGGTGGGGCTCGAACCTGCGCACCTATGTGTCTTTTCCGGTCGCGAGGCGCAGGCGAATGTACCGCGCCACCGGGCTCGACAACCGTTTGATGTGCCACGCAAGAGCAGTCATTGACTAAATGCATATATATTCAATCTATTTGTAGGATACGTATGAGCCGTTACAATCCGATTAATTAGTGTATTCTTGTTGAGTTGAACGAAACTTCACGAAACAACGGATGCTGAAGCTAAATGCGCAATTGACACGCGTGTTGGTATACACCTGAAGCGGATGATGAACAGAATTTGGCTGTAAAGATTGATTCGAGAGTGATTTCTTGATACGAAATCGCTCGGGTCAAAGTCACGTCACGCTGCATCTTGGCAATTAATATTGAAGCGGTTCCTTCTCCAAAGTGCACAATCATTTTCTTTTCGACAATTCCATACAAAACACACCACGCCACAAAGAGTGTAAGCATATTCCTCTAGAAAGAAAAGGTTAAACAATTTGCACTTGTTTTGCAGTGATGTGAAAATTGTTCAGTTCGCGGAGAATACATGCATCCCGATTAAGGGTGATACCAGCTATGAGCTAATAGAGAACGTAACAAGTGCTAGGATCAATCGCCGGTTGTAAATAAACAATCTGCTTAAAGTAAAAAGATATGGCGAAAATGGTGAAAATCAAGATGGGACACGCTGCTAAATCACCACTTAGCACTGTCTGCCATGTATGTGCTTCTCTGAATTGTTATGCTGACAAAAGTTCAAAACAAAATAGTCCCAGGCTATGCTTTAGCTCCGTCGCCGGCTCGAGCTTAGGTCTTGTAAACTGTGTGACGTTTCAGAATAGCATCAAACGAGAAATTCATATTAAACAGATGATAAGCAAGCTTAGTGCATGCACTTTAATTTTGCACAAGTTACGACATACTGCCTCTCTGGAATTTTAGCAAATTGTGTAATATGCAGGTGTCTTTTTGTACGGTGCCTGATACAAGTCCAATGTCAAACCATTAGCAACTCTTCAGAAAACAATGCATACAAAATATATTTGATAGGTCTTTAGAGCAACCACCAAGAACATAAAGAAAGGTAAAAACATTTTGCACTTTTACGGAGTTTAGATATATTTGTTTACCTCCGCCGAGTATATCAAACGTATGTCTGTATTTGGATGAGCATCCTAGCACAATTAAATCAATAATAAACACCGTAATATGTAGAAGGTTGGCACACTCACAAAACACGGGGAGCAAAATCCTTTTCTAAAAAATATTACTAATTGTTACATAGATAAGAGAGATTACACATGAGAACCGGCATCTAATCACCAGATTTGCCGTCCACGGCTTCCATCTGAAGATCTGTGCGCGCGAGAAATCTCGGCGGAGTGTATGTGTAACCTTTGTGGCTGCCCGTATGATCTATATGACTTTCAGCGTTGTGAAAGAGCAATTCCGCTGTCTCAACTCTGAAAATGCGATGTCTATGATGTATATTCGTAAACCAATTATTGGTTAATAAAACTACTACTACGGCAACTTTCATCGTAGCACAATTGTTACATATGTTAAAATGTGTTCATTATCGAAATTTCATGCTTAAAGATAAATTCTTAAATTTATACGCATTTGCCGTCCGGAGAAGACTGTTTCATTACAAAACATTACCAACGCCACTTTGCGGCCATCCATACTAAAGGTTCTCGATAATTACATGCAGATGAACGATAGCGCTGCGTGAAAGCACTGGACAAACATAACCAAAACTTTATTTACTATAACGGCACACAATATTTCTTCATTTCCTTCTATTGCAGTCACTTATCACTTACCACAACTGTTACACTAATTTAAGCGCTCCGCACCGCTTACCTATATTTTTTTTTGTAATTCAACATGTGTCGTCTAAGCAAACTGAAAAAGTAGCGAACTTTCGGGTGCTTGCTTTGAACGGTCCTTGAATTCAGCTAATTAGCAAAAGCACAATTACAATAACCAACAACATTACAGTGAAATAAATCTTAGTCAGTACATATCGCTATGCATAGTCACATTCATGTGCACTGCGAGTGAGAGGTATAGGCGTAGACATCTCTGCGTCTAGATCCCGTGACACATCTTCCTGCTAACAAGAGACATCTTAGTGTTCCTCTTCAGCTTCGTTACTATCTTTAACGAACTCCCGAAAGCGGTAATCCTCCAGAACAATCGGCTCCTGATGACCTCTGTTCGGATCGGAAAGTGTTAACCGCGGCTCGCAACCATGCGGACGCGTTATCCACACCTCGGGCGTCGACTTTACATCCTCGAGGCCAACCTGTGAATTTACATTACACAACGCATTATCAGTGGCGTGCGCCGACTTAAATACGTATCGTACCACAACTGTAAGACAGCAAACAACTTTTCCCCGTGCCGTTGTTGAAGGCACCCAGACTGCGCACGTTCTCTTGTACTCATTAAGACAAGCTAATCGAACCAGACATTGTAGAAGGTACGCTTACCGTTAACTTTTTCTTTGTTTTGACTATGATATCTTGAAATTGCTTTGACACGAAGGTCAGCAGCGCATAATGCTCATTTACGTCCTGAAAAGCAACCCAACAATAAATATTTAGAGTGACGGCGACATGACACCGAGGTATGTATAATTAATTAAATATTTCCAAAAAGCCATCAAAAAAGCCTCCGAAAACAAACACCAAGTCACAGTGAGGCCGTTCCCGTTGGCAACAATCGCGATTAGAACACGCAAACACGGCCATGTCCTCCAACAATGCCCAAAGGTCCGCACCTCAGGGAATAACGACCGCGGACATCCGGTAAGCGAGCCCAGGCGTCGCTCCCAAGATTACCACCGCCTAACGGACGATTTCGAAGAGTTTCAAGAGTCCCCACTAGAGTCTCTGCACCGCCCCATCGCGTTCAGTCAAATCAAATGGCGCTAGCGCAATAGAAGGATTGCAATGGGGTAATCGGTAACCACCCTGTACACAAGAGGAATTCTCGTTGGAGAAATGAAATGTCATTCCAAGGAACCGCAAAGCTGTATTGTCGCTCGTATTTCACGCTTTCTCATGTCCTAGTGATCCCGACGTACAAGCTCTCACAGAAACCTGGCATAAGATGTCGCCGCCTGGTGATATGGTGACCCTGCAGAGAGCACAATTGATGACAATTATTTTGGTGGCTCGCTGATGAAATACACTATAACAACGTACAGAAAAAAACAGCTTGTGCAAGCACAGACGGCTTTCATGGCCCATTTCGACGCAGTCCACAGCTGTCATAACACGACACGACAGGAAACGTATGCAAAGGTGCCGATTAAAAGTCCGAGTAGGCGTTTCGAGTTCGCCGCAAAAGTAGACGGCAGACCGAGTTTCGCAAGGGAAGACGCGTTGCAGCAAAGGAAATTCTCCGGCTGTGCTCAGGAAACCTCAAAAATACGTCAAGAGATTCAAATATCTTGACAGCGTAACTCTGTTCAATGGTCGCCCCTTCACGGACTACCTCTCCGATAGGATGAAAAGCGCTCTTGTTACGGCTGTTGACATAAAAAAAAAGCACAGTTACTCTCTTTAAAGACGGCGCCCGGTCTTTTTGACCTCATTCTCAAAAGAGTACTTAGTTGCACAAGAATTGTCTTGTTGGTCTGTTGGCAGATACGCCACTCTTAATTAAAGACTTGAAGCGAAGATTCAGCTAACAACAAATTTAATAGAATACAACAAACTTACAACATATTTGATACATACATATTGTTTATTTCGCAATAACTTTGCAGTTCAAGATGGTACATGATTACAGTACAATCATCATCATATACAATTTTAACACTTTAGCTACCGTCCCACCCCAACAAAATTGATAGAATAGAATACAACGTTCATGTAGATACGTTAGATATGGAGCAATCTGCCTAATGTATCAAATGGCGGTTTGCGTGTATGTCGCTTTAATCAGTAGTCTCTCACAGTTCAACTGAACTCTCCTTAACTATAATGATACGATAAAATGTGCGTATAAAGGTGAGCATAAAAAAAGTATATATATGCTGTTTATTTCGCAATAAGATTGCATTTCAAGATGGTACATAATCACAATACAATTCATTTATTATATACAACTTGAACACTTCAGCAACCGTCCCACCGGGCGAAAAAAGTGCAATAACTGCCGATGCGTCTGGCAGCTCGCTGCGTGGTATTTAGCGCATATCTGCGAGCAGAACCGGCAACGACATTGATCGCCAACTTAGTGAAATCCTTGGGTCAAAGATACCAAGTGATGATAGCCATGCACAGTGTATCTTGTGTACACGTGCCGGCTAGTGCATGCCATTCCATCCCAAAGCTCCCTGGCCAGGTACACATCCAATTGCGCAACCTCTGCAGAGACCTCGGTCACTTTTCTCTGCCACTCCAACAAAAATTTCTGAAGTGGTCCTGTAATAGGTGACCTAAGCCTGACTCCGATGGTTTCCACTGCCGGCGCAGCTAGAAAGATGCTTCACAATATACGTATATGAAGCGGGTCCTCTGCTTACCGCGGACGGCAAGAAGCTGCTTCGTGTACCTGCTAGCGGGTTGCGGGCCGGCAGTGGAAAAAAGTATATATATATCATCCTATACATGACGTGCGTGATTTTTTTCTTTTGATTGTTCACATTCGAATGATGCAGACGTGTCTTGACTGAGCTCTGTGTTTTGTGCAAGTTTTAACTTAACTTCCGACTGTCTTGACAGTTGTGCTGTGCTGAGGTGATTCTACTAGAGTCAATGCATTCGTAGAGCAATGCCGGTTCAACGGAGTCCGCCTTTAAAGCCACCAATTCCACCATTGGTAGCATCGGAGCCAACCGAAGAATTGCCAAATATTACCTGTGCAATGCAAAACGACACCCGTGACGTGCAAAAAGGACACCCGTGTCGGTCCTGCTACAAAAGCGGTCTCCACTGCTGGTACTGACGTCACCAAGCAACAGCCGCCGGCATGTACTGACGGCAAAAGTGCACCCGATGCAGATGGGAAGGAGAAGAACAACAAACGGAAAGCCAGCAGTCCGCCTCTACAGCAACAGCTGATCAAGGCTGATGAGAAGAAAAGAAAGAAGTTGACAGTCTCAGCAGCAAAGAAGCAGTCAGCTGGAGAACAGCCAGTGGAGAATGGCAACGGCGTTGACAGCGCGGCCCCAGTTGCAGCTGACTCCGATATAATTGTAGATTTGCAAAGAAATCAAGTGGTTGTTAGTGGAACACCGCTTGTGGCTGGAGATGATGCAGGATGGTGTGAGGTAGGCGCTGGGGGAAAACCTGTGGTAGCTAAAGAAGCAATTACCAAGGTTCAAGTCAAAGAGAAAACTGATGCTGTAATATCTTCAGCCGAAGATAATCAGTTGGAAATAAACTTTAATGCCATATGCGACGACATCGCGAAACATATTACCGGTCCGGTAGAAAAACCAACTTTTACTTGAGGGGAAAATCTAGTTATGGTCGCAGAAAACCCTGAGGATAGAGCAGCTCCGTTGAGTCTGCAGTCGTTAGCCGGTGTTCCTGTCACTTCTCGAATAAGTGGTTCCAGATCGGTAGTGAAAGGAAAGATTAGCGATGTGCACCCATCGTTAACCGAATCTGCTATTGCCAGTGCTCTTAAACCGCTTGGGTTTTGTGATGGCCACGGATAATGTCATTCTGACATTTTCAGGAGCTAACTTTCCGGCTGAAGTACGATTGGGTTTTAAGTCACACGGCGTGGTTTTCTACCGGGAGCCTCTGCATTGCTACCGCGGCCACAGTCTAGACCATCTGCAATCGGAATGTCGACTAACGAGTCTCCGATGCCGACGCTGTGGTTCCACCAGTCACATTAGAAAAGATTGCAATCAGCTTGCTTGCTGTTGCTTATGCAAAGATAGCCACGAAGCGACATTTGAGTCGTGTGTTCAGCTGCTAAATCGTATAGAACTTTAAAAGAAATCCGCCAAGCATGTAATTCAGAAACAACCTGAGGCTTTACCTGTTAAACTTTGCGCACCCGTGGTGGACATTAAGCCCGCCGCAAATTTTAGCAGGCGCAGTTTTGCTGCTGTCGTCCAAAATGGAGTCAAAGTTTCTGTAAATAACGTGCGTGATACGACAACGAGGGAGCCCGCCCCAAGTCAGACTGTAAAGACAGTCAATGACAACGTGAGTGCTCCTACGCTCAGCATAGAAAAGATCTTGCAGAGAAGCTTATCCCGCAGATAGTTGACACCATTGTGGCTCAAGTAGGCGCTGTTATCAAAAAACTAATCGCGTCGATCATCCCGGGGCTGTTTCTGAACTCTCGGGCGGTATCTGCGGAACAATTGACTCCCGCGTCCCAGTCTGGTGGGATAGACATCCGTAAAGAGATAGAAAATGCAATAAAAGCGGTCTTCACCCCTGCACAAGCAGAAGACTTAATCGAAGACCCGGCTTCCCTGCGATCTTTGTGTCAGAGGGCTCACAGGTGGTACAGACCGAAAATTTGTAATGACCAGTCGGCAAACTGATATCCGACGCTGGGTCTTGTCAACCACGCAGACAGAACAACTCGCTGGTCAACTACAAGCAGACACGCCCACTCAACCGATAACTTCTAACCGACTACTAAACCAACAACTTCAAACCGACCCTGGACAACCTTTTCACATCGCCGACTATTTTCCGAAAGCCGTGAAAATTAAATTTAAATAAAAAATATATCTTGCACAACCCGCTCTCTTAGAAGCCATGTTGCAGCAGAATTATCTAAAACTATAAATGATCTGTGCTCGTCTGCCTCACCGGAAAAATGGGAACGGCTATTTGCTTTCCTTTCTGTAGTGTTTAGCATCTCCGCAAGAAAAGAAAAAGGACGCACCCTTACATCAGTTATTCGGGCAAACCTGGCACGCTTCCGTCGGAGAGCTAAAATAGATGAAAACCCTCACCTGTGTGGAACAAAACGCGGGACGCCCTCGCCGTGCGACACTGACATCCGACGGTCAAAAATGGTATAGACGAAACTGGTTCAGGGAGATATTTCGTCGGCCGCCCGCACGCTTTTGTCTACTGACCAGATGGCCCCAGTGAATCCACAAACTCTCGAGAGCCTCATAGCCAAGCACCCTGAACCCCCCCCCCAAACACAACCTTCCCAGACGCACCAGCGACGCACCACCGGGATCTGAAATCTCTGTTACCCTAGCGGAGATCCGCAATGCAATTACAAGTTTCCCTAAGTGCTCCAGCGGGGGCCCCGATGGACTACGCCCTCGCCACTTGCAGGATCTCATTGGCAGACAGGATGAAAACATAATCCTTTGCTGCTCTCTCTGTGCCGCTTTGTTACCCTGGCCATCAATGGACAACCACCAGAATTTATATTGCCAATATTTTACGGAGCTTCTCTGATCGCCCTCCGGAAGAAGGACGGCGTAATAAGACCTATTGCAGTGGGGCTCACTCTACGAAGACTTGTTGGCAAAGTCCTCGTCAAAAAATCAATTAGGGTTATTGTTGAGTTAGTTGCCCCACTGCAACCTGGCTGTGGTATTAAGGGGGGTACCGAAGCTGCCGTACATGCCACCGCTGCATACATTGAATCACACAAAGCCGCAAACCATAAAATCTTAGTAAAGTTGGATTATCAAAATGCCTTTAACATGATGCGACCACATTTTAAATTCGGTTAACCAGCGAACCCCTGAGCTGTACGCCGCTATCTACCAGATGTATCGTTTCCCGTCCAACCTCTATTGGCAAGGAAAGACTATCCTGTCAAAGTGTGGGGTGCAGCAGGGCGACCCGTGTGGGCCTGCCCTCTTCTGCATAGGATTCTATGAGCTTCAGGCACGATTGCAGTCAGAATTGCGACCGTGGTACTTAGATGATGGACTACTTGCAGGCGATTTGCCTGGTGTCCTTTCCGACATTAAGAAGGTCCAGACTTCGAGGCGGTCTCAGGCTTGAAGCTCAACGACAGTAAGTGTGAGCTCCTCGTTTTATCGCACAACGACAGAGAGGAAACTGCTGCCGCAGTGCGAGTAAAACTACCCAATATCAAGTGGCTAACGGAGGAAAACGTCGAATTTCTGGGTGCACCGTTAACTGACGCAGCAGTTGTGGGTGCCCTCCAAAAGAGGCTTACAGATGCGAAACGGTGGTGCAGTAGATTAAAACATCTAGACGCACATTCAGCCATGTATCTTCTACGGCAAAGCCTTTCCACGCCTCCTTTAATTTATCTTCTGCGATGTTCTCCTGGACGAATATGAGGCGCGATGATAGGCTCAACCGGTTTCCCCAACGCAAGAGTCTCTCGACCGCATTGTCGTGGAGCTGAAACAGGCCTCTCTCCTGTCTCAGGCGCAAACCACGGCTGACAAGGCTAGATTACGAGCTTGCGAGCTTCGATCCTGATGACAAGTGGCTTCAGGCCCTCCCCTCGCCGCAACTAGGTAAGATGCTGGACAATAACACGCTCCGCATCGTGTCTGGTCTGCGGCTAAAGGAGACGGTCTGTGCCGCTCATTCTTGCAACCGGTGTTGGTCCCCCGTAACAACAACAGGGGAACACGCTCTATCGTGCCGATACAGCGCCGGCCGCCACCCACGGCACTATGCAATAAACGACGTCGTCTGTCGTGCACTGCATAGTGCACAGGTGCACTGACTTCTTAGCGTACTTCCCACAGCGCGAGAAAATGCGAAGACCGCCGATACGTCTGGTAATTCGTCGCGCGATACTTTATTGCATTCCTGTGAGCAGAAACAGCAGCGGCATTGTCGAACCAGCATCCCCTACCTGGTGCAATTCACGAGTGGAACTTACCAGGTGCTGACAGCCGTGCACAATTTACCTTCTGTACACATGGCGACTAATCCATGCCATTCCATCCCAGGTGCACATTTCCTTAAGCAATCTCTTTTATAGCTTCGCCACTTTACTTTGCTATTCTCGCCAAAAATACTAGTTAAGCTTGATTAATGGTAACAACCTGTCCGGCACCTGTCCGTGAAGCGCTGCGAAAAGGTCGTTCACATATAGTGAACCTTTAGACCCAAATATGGAAAGCAGTTGACAAACTGCTGCAGTGGGCTACAACAGATCATTTTGTTTGCCAATCGGTCTCCTCGGCGGAAGTTATCTGTTTCATCTCCCGTAAATTTACTTTAGTTATCGTTTAGGTAGGTTTCACTGGTTAACTTCACTAGGTAGTTTCACGTTGGACAATACGTCGGATGACCCCGTGTGCAACCACGACGCCATCCGCGTATATTATGACAACTCAGCTATATGGTCGCACCTCCGAATCGACGAATTGATCCGGTGGTGGTGGGGGGAGCTTTATCAAAGCTTTTTACACAGTCAATGAACACTGCATATAAGCGACCTCCGGGTTTTGCCAACAACCCAAATTGCTCAGGTAGAAGAGCTCTCCACACAATTGGAGACACTTTTTATGACAGTCTTGGTAATCATTTTTCTGATAAAGCGTTTCAACGCAATCATCACTGTTTTTTCCTTAAATAGGAGCGTAAGATGATGTCGTCTGAAGCCCGGCACAACGCGCTTCAAAGACATCATCTTAGCAGTTGTGTAAACAGACAACAAAAATTGTAGCAGATATCATTTGGAGGATTATCTAATAGGCCGGCTCCATGCTACGGTAACAACCTCAGCCAGCAGCGAAAGCAACCCGGTGCTGACGAACATGTTGCTTCATTACGTTGTGAATACTCTTTTGTTTCTTTAGTTATTGCAGCCCTAACGGCTTCCTCAGAAGCATTGCTGCTCTAGTCAATATCGCCTGTAAGGGCTCTTAACTCGTGCCCAAGCGCACGCAAGTCAAGGGGCCGTGAATAGAAGTCTGATGGTCTGCCCGTATGTGCACTGTCGCGAGAGGCTTCCGTCAAATGTTGAAGATCCCGGGCTGCGTAACATTGCCCAACTTTTATACGACTATTTGATATGCGGCGTCCTTGTAAGGCCTATGTCGAGAATAACTTTTGTGTAATCAACCTTGATAAGGAGTAAGTGGTCTGCATATGTAAGGTAGACACCGCGCGTCCGTTTCCGATTCGTTAGGTAGAAGGCCTTTCGGTACTCGCTGGTTTAGTGCCAGGAAGTGCGGACATGTGTGTATAGGGCCCCGACGAATCACGCTTTCCGTGTGAGTGCAGGAAGGTAAACCAAGAAACACCATAGTGAAGTGTGAAACTCAGTGATCATTTTGGTGTACTGTATGCGCCCGTACGACGGAGGAGCGATAAGATCTGCGGTGAAGTCTAAATAAGACCTCTTCAGCAAAGTGAAGCAGAAATGAAACTGCTGCCAGACTTGCCAGATGACCCTGCGAAGCAACTGGAGCTGCCGGATCATCTGGCCTCACTCACCAAGCAGACAAACAAAAAAGCAACCCGGCTTAAACGTTAAAAAAGATCCAGGACGCGGCAAAACCCCTTGGGTTGTTGACGGACAAGTACCCGAACATGCGGCTGGACATTAAGTCTGCTGCTCTGAGGCTCGAGGTGGTAGTCCATTGGTGCTACATGCAAAACCTGACGTTCCCTTACGCAATATGGTAATATGAAATTATAAATAAATCAAAAGCAGGAGGAGGAGCTCCTCACAAAGAACGAAGATCTTAAGGGTCAAGTGGAGAAGATGGCTGCAGAGGCCGGTGCATCTGGCACTACTAGGAACGAAGGAGATGTGCTGTGCCTCAGGTGCAACAGACACGTGGAACAGGAGGCTTGAGGAGATCCGGACTGCAGAGCTCATTAAGGAGATAAACGAAGATCTGGAGCAAGCCCATACAACTGAGCTGCAGCTGGCACTTATCTCCAAAGAGCGACCAGAGGAGGTGTTTACTAAAACGACGCTGGCAAAGAAGAGCATCGTCAGGGCCCGGAACACACGAGCTATGCTGATCAGTCAAGGCTCGGAGAGCGATAAGAATCTCCTTGAGCAACTGGCCGCACAGATTACATCGGCAACAGCTGCACAAAACTTGCCAGTAGGGACAGTGGTAGTGCTGCGTAGCAGTCAGGGCTTCAACAACTCAGTCCAAACGCTCACTGTATGTGGGGAAAGGCTAAAGACGCAGCCGGCTTTCTTAGCACGCTGCACAAAGTGATCGAAAGGAGTAATGCACTCACCAACAGAGACTCTGTGGCATTCCACATTATTTGCGGACATAATCAGGAAGGGAGCAGGGGTGGAAACTATTGTGCGCGTGGCCGCAGGGGCAACCATGATGGTGGTACTACAGAACGTGAATCCCTTCCTAGGTTCCAAACTTCGCAAAGAGCTGAGCGCAGCGCTAGGTCTCACCTCAGAGGAAGCGCTTGGCATAGAGGAAAAGGCGTGGATGGGAGGCAATAACGTCTGGAAACGGCTCGTCACGCTCCCACGCGACTTGGTCAAGCGTCTAATTGATATGAAGGAGATGACACTGGGCACGATGGTATGCAAGCCCGATAAGTCCGTGAAGATGCCAACGTGCTTTAACTGCCAGAAGATCGGACACTTGGCTAGGGCATGCGAAAAGGCGAAAGCGAACGGCCGGCGGTGCCACAAATGCGGGGAGGTCGGCCACATTATAAAGAACTGCATTTCCGCAGCCAAGCGCTACACGTGCATAAAGGAAGAGCACGTAGCCAACTCCATGGCCTGACCGAAGTTTAAAGCGATGGTACAGGCAATTAAGAAGCCGGCGAATGCTGCTTCGTCAGCGAAAACTGCCCCCCTGATCAGTGTCGCACAGCACCAATTGCGAGAAAACCCATCTAGACCGCAAAGGGAGAAGAGAAGGACTATCGTGGGTGACGACGGCTTTACGATCCCGAAGCACACGGTAAGGACACAGTCCAAATCGAGCGAGGCCGGGTGTCTTCACACCTCAAAATGAATAGCCTGAAATTCATCCAGGTCAACTGCAACCGCAGTCGGCCATTGCATGCTATGGTGGAGGAGATCTCGAGCAGGTATGGGGCAAGACTGACATTGACCAGCAAGCCTAATATACGACTAACCCAGAGCAAACCAGGCTGGATAGTCGACAATAAAGTCGACGCCTGCATCACTGCAGATCGTTCCATTGCCATAGCAAGACAAGGAAAAGGTAACGGCTTCGTTTGGGCCGAAGTAGCTGGGGTCGGCAGAATATGCTATATAAGCCCAAACATCGACAACCTGGCAGTCGGAATGATGCTTGCCGAGCTGACCGCCTCCATGCGGGAACCGACGGCGCCTAAGAGAATCATTCTCACTGGAGACTTTAATGCGACCTCTGAGGTATGAAGATCAGCATGAAGAGACCATAGGGGGGCTGCTACTCGACTGGGTGGTAGCCAACAATCTGGCGATCATGAGTGACGGTAACGAAACAACGCTTTAACGAATAAGACACGATACTACACAGGAATCGCACGTCGACTTGACAATATGCAGTGAGGATATGGCGAGAACAGTCTTCGGTCGGAGGGTCCTGGCGGGCGAGGTCAATCTCAGTGACCACCACTGCATTGAATTTACGATTATCAAGGACACACTGACCGTGGCAATTCCGCCCCCGAGACGCACATGCTTCAGAATCAAGAATGCTGAAGTGATGCAAAAAGCACTTAAAAAGGCGATTCAAGAAGGTAGTACACCGACGACGCCAGAGGGTCTCCATCGTACACTGCCTAATGTCTGTGTGTTGGCCTCTGATTTGCCGATCCACTCTATGAGGAAGCGATCCGTTCAGCCAAAATATTGGTGGACCGACGAAATCAAGACCCGCCGAAAAGAACTGAAGGCTCAAAGACGCCTGAAGCATGAGAGAGTGAATGGGAGACCCATGGGTGATAATCTTATTGAATTCAGGCAGTGTGCGGCGGAGCTGATACGAGCAATCTCTGACAGTAAAAGGGACTGCTGGAAACACCTCCTGGCAGATTTCAACGACAATTTTTGGAGCCGACCGTACAAGATGGTGCGGGGCCAAATGACGAAGGCACCAAAGCTGATATGCCGGAACAAGAACGAAAGGACGCCCTGAAGAGGCTCTTCCTCTACCATAAAGGCTTCTCGAGGAAAGATTTCCAGATTCTAGAAGGATAAGATCCAACAGAGGACGATGTACTGCAGGTCTTGGTGCAGGAAGTCCTCCAGGCGGCCGATCGCATCAGGCGAGTCCCGGCGGAGGCCGTCAGAGTGATTTTCAAAGAATTCCCTGCGGTTGTCGCTGCCGTGGCCACCGCTATTCTTCGGAGAGAGAAATTCCCGTCTTCATGGAAGGCTGCGGAGGTAGTGCTGATCCCGAAAGTTAACGGTAGCTGCAGGCCAATAATTTTTAATGACACGCTAGCCAAGGGCTTCGAAAGGATTATCGAGGAACGGCTCAGATATTTTGTTGAAGAGTTCGGACTAGTCAGCGACCCAATATGGGTTCCGAAAAAAATTGATCGGTCCACACAGCTATACACAGAGTCGTGGCGAAGGCAGAACTGCTACACAGTTCCACACGAAGGACGCGCCAGCTGGTGGCTGCGATCTTCCTGGACGTGAGAAATGCGCTCAACAGTCTTCCATGGAGGGTCATCCTAGAAACCCTCAGGAGGAAGCAAGCACCCATGTGTGATCTCAAACTACCTGCAAGAGCGCAAGGTCTTGAGCACTGGGATAGCAATGGACATGACGGCTGGTGTGCCACAGGGTTCCATTCTGGGACCACTACTGTGGAACATTGCTTATGACGACGTGCTGCGTATTAAAGACCTCCTAAGAGGGGTGGAGACATTAGCGTACGCAGACGATCTGGCAGTAGTCGTCGAAGTCAAGTCGAGCGCCTAGCCTAAACTGAATGCCAACTAGACCCTGCAGGCGATTAACGAGTGTATGAAAAGCGTACAGCTCGAATCGGCACCGGAGAAGAGCGAGGCGGGCTTGCTCACCGGCTGAGTCGCAGTCGACCCGGTGAACCTTACGTTAGCAGACAAGGGCATCAAGATAGTCGAGCATGCTCGGTACCTGGAGGTCTACCTGGACAGAGGGTTCAGGGGAAGTAAGCACGTTAAGATTGCCACGACAAAAGCAATGGAAGCAGCGAACGACATTGCGAAGATCTTAACGAGCATCCACGGACCCAAGTGAGCGGATCGGAGGAGACTTGTGATGTCAGTGGCCGGATCGATAGCCCTCTTCGGTTGCTCAGTTTGGTTCACTCCGGCATCGGCCACAGCGAAAACTAAAAACCTGCGAATGACGCCGTTAAGGATCGTCCAGGCATACCGTAGGGAAAATACGGCTGCTGTCCTGGTTCTGACCGGCACTCCTCTCTCTCCTCCTCTCAGGCGGGATCTCGTAGTCAAGAAATTGTGCAGATTGTGGGAAAAGGGACCGCTGCGCTCAAAAGGGGCGGAGCGCAAAGCTATGCTTTCCCAGTTGCAACGAGAATGGACAGAATTGCGGAAGGGAGAGCCCGGAGCCAAAGGTCCGGGATCTAATCCCGGACCTCGGACCCGGAAACCGAGCAAAATGGCTTAGTGGCAAAGCCTTTGCCTTGCATTTGGGAGGACTGGGTTCAAGACCCAGACCGGCCACTCTTAAATTGGTTTGCATGGTTTCCAATTTAGACAAAGTAAATGCCGGAGTAGATTAAAAATTAGCCATGACATGAAAAAACCGTACACGGGCATTAGCCTTACAGATAATCTTAAAAAAAACTCAACAAGTAGATGAATCGCCCGGGAGGCGACATGGACTTATTCATGATCCAAGTCATAACTGGACATGAAGATTACCAGGCCTACCTGGACGATTTCAATGTAGTTGCCCAATCGGAGAGCTGCATCCACTACGCACAAGGCGCATGAGGCGACGCGTTACACACGAGGTTGCCCTGCCCTAAAGCAAGCAAGGGCACTGGGTTTAAGCAAAGAGACGTACTACTGGCGACCCAAAGCTTAGAAATCCTCCTCCAAACATGCCGAGAGCCAGCATGAAGGATTTTATTTAATTCATCTGCGGAACGACTAGCGGCTGGGAAGTTGAGGCTCGAACAGCAAAACAAGTCCTCGACAAAAAAGCGACTTGCCCGAATACGCCTGCAAGGGTTCCTCGTCATGGAAGAAGACGGCGTAAGAGAACACAGAGACGCGGAACTGAATGGTTCTAATCAAAGGGTGTGCCTGCCCGCGGGCGATTTCGCCCTACTGCTTCGTTAGGCACCCACCGCTCCTACCCATATTACTATTAACCGAAGATCTGGAAGGTCTGAAGGGAATCTTAAGAGAGGCCGCGGTTTTCAGAACACCGAAAACCCGGAGTTTTAGTCGGTAACGCCGGTAGTCTTGCGGCCAGTCCGACACTGTTCGGCCCACATCCAAAGGTGGTGTCCGTACGTGCGTAACGCATTCCTCCCCTCTATAAAAAAAAGTAGAAGGCATTTGTTCTACTCCAGGGCGAGCTTATTGGCCATGCCTCCGCCATCTTAAGGGCGTGGTTTGCCGTAGCGTGCGCAATGGGGTCCACACTCGCGTGACAATCCCGTTCTGCCTCGCCTCTTTGGCATCTTAGCCTTGATACATGCTCCGAGCGCCGCTTCTACCTCCTGCGTCCACCAACTTTTTTGGAAATCCATTCCGAGGGCCTTTGGTTAGCCTCCAACCCTTTGTGAATCAGGCCCTCTCCAACAGTGATACAAGTGCGTCTAGAGTAACCCTGCTTTGTTCAATGTGTGGAGCTTGTCTATTTTCGCTATCAATTTCTGATTGTCTATATGCCGCCTCTGCTGGGTTTGCCGGGGTGCTGCGACCTGCGTCCGCTTGAGCTTACGCAATATATATATATATATATAGTCAAACTATGTTTAGTAAGCCAGTGATGCATAGTGCATATACCTAAAGGGAACTAGGCCGGGACAGCGTAAAACTCCAGCTGCTCACATAAACCGCCTCTATCTGTAATTCTGTTCAGGCCTCGAACTAACTCAGTTCCAAAAGTCTTACCTTTATATTCTCAGGGCGAACATAATTGCCCTTCTCCAGATTGATCATTGACAATGGCTTTGGAGAGAAGCCCCCGCTAGATTTCTGCATCAGGTCTGTTATCCCCTGGTAAGTAATAGAAAAGTCACCACGCTCGAGTTTTTCGAGGTCCAGTCCGTTGAATAACCTGTGATTCAGGTAGTCACTGTACTTGTGAGAGCATAGGCGCTCCGACGTTTTTTTTCGCAAGAGTTTTGTAATGATGTCCTTCATTTCTGTGAGATATTCCTCGGAGCACTTCTTCTTTGGAAAGCGATAATCGACAGCTCGAATCTTTTCTTCAAGCTTCTTGTCGTTATTACCACGAAATGGCATTCGCCCAAACGCCATTTGGTAGGCAGTAACACCAATAGCCCACCTGGAAGGCATAATCATTTACTGTATTTTGAAGTTGACCATTTTTAACTGACAACAGAACGTAATGCATCTACTCGATGACTAAGTACTGCATGCAATTTTAAATTTCAAGGCTGGCGTAAAGAGTAATTCAACAGATAGCCCTCGCAAATGTATGATCAAAACAAATCAATTTACCAATCACAGGCCCGTCCATAGGGCACGGCCTTAAAGAACTCTGGCGGGAAGTAGTTTAGTGTGCCGGCAGATTCTCTGTCGTTAAATTCGTAGAAGGTCCGCCGAAAGTATGTGCGCAGCTTTCGATCGGCGAACAGACCGATACAAATCTTCACAGTGTCAAAGTCAATTATTTTCAGCTGGCAGCCCGATGTAATGAGAAGGTTTGATGGCTACACACAAAGTTGAATGATAACAATTCTTAAACACGTGTATAACATTTACATAATGAGGGATGTGCACCAGCAATAACGATGAGGCATATTGGCTCAAATCCACTTAACTGATTACTTAGATAGCTCGGCAGGCCTTACCACTTGGTTCTCGTCATGCTGCCGAAATGCTAAAAGTGTTTATGTAATTCAATGTAAAAATGCATTTATATATGTATACAGGGTATTACAGGAATATTTGATCAACGATATATGGAATTGTAGAGCTCGTTAAGGCAAATATTTTTTCCAATGGAACATGGTCTCTAAGAGGCCCTGTTTCGGAATGAGAGTTAAATTACTACAATTTGTGACATTGGTGTTTTTGCCCGACATAGGAGCATAGAATATGCTGTTGCGAGACAACCAGGTTTCCTAGACAGAAGCTAAACACACCGCCGTGTTCGTGAGAAAATTCTGCTTCTTCGAATGACTCATAAGGCCGGTCAGAAGATGCTACATGGTCGCTTAGAAGAGAATTCGCCAAAATGAAGTTATTTTATTAACCTTCACGCCCAATACCTCAAAATCATTACCTTACGACCACTTACAGCGCTCTAAACTAACATATTCAGGCGCGCTGTGCGAGCTGTGGTTGCGGAGTAATTACGATTTTTTGGTGGGGAGTCCAGATTAAGTGCATGTAAAATGACGCGCTGCGGCTGTCGCGCGACACGTCGGCGGTAGTGAACGTCGCCACACAGTCATTTTACATGCACTTAATCTGGACATCCCACCAAAAAATCGTAATTACTCCGCAACCACAGCTCGCATTGCCATAAGTTTGGTACCAAAATGATCGTCATTTGCCTGAATATGTTAGTTTAGAGCGCTGTAAGTGGTCGTAAGGTAATGATTTTGAGGTATTGGGCGTGAAGGTTAATAAAATAACTTCATTTTGGCGAATTCTCTTCTAAGCGACCATGTAGCATCTTCTGACCGCCCTTATGAGTTCTTCGAAAGAAGCAGAACTTTCTCACGAACACGGCGGTGTGTTTAGCTTCTGTCTAGGAAACCTGGTTGTCTCGCAACAGCATATTCTATGCTCCTATGTCGGGCAAAAACACCAATGTCACAAATTGTAGTAATTTAACTCTCATTCCGCTCCAAAACAGGGCCTCTTAGAGACCATGTTCCATATACATAATACCCTGTATATATATATATATATATATATATATATATATATATATATATATATATACGACTTTAGAGTCAAGTAAATCAAAGTGTTTATCAATAATCACACCTTGATGTCCCGATGGATGAAGCCTTTGAAGTGGAGATATTGCGTTGCGATCCCTAGCTGCCCCAAAATCGGCCTCAGGACTGTCATGGGGATACCTTTGCCCTTGGTAGTCTTAACGACGCGTTCGAGGTCGACACCGCGGATATACTCCATAACCGTGACGTAGCCCTTCTCGCAAGCAAAACATGCATAATACTTTACAACCAACGGATGGTTGATCATTGACGCGACAACCTTATCGACGCAAGCGAATCGGATTTGGCCAAACATCTCTTTCTTGATGTACTTGACCGTGCATTCCACAACGTTGGCAAACGTCGCCTTGTAGCAGACGCCGAAACCTCCGGCACCCAATACCCGATCAGCGTGAACCATGCTCATTTCGGGGATTATCATCCTTTCCTCGGCGTTTTCCAGTGAAGCGGCCTCCTTTTCGAAATACTTCCGGACCGCCTGCCAGTTGGTTTCGGCAAAGTTGTACGCGCGTTCCAGCTTTGCGGCCACCACTTCCAAGACAAGAATCAGTCGCTTGATCTTAAGCGCTAAACTCTGAAGTACAACGCCCCGAGTAACAAGCATAAAATCGGGGAAATCATTTAACCGTGCAGCCTAGCGAAATAACTATTGTATGCGTAGTTCCTTAGCATATTATGTCATAACATAGTATGTCCTAACGCTATTCCGTTTTTGTCGCTTCTCTACCATTTAGACCTAGGCAAATAGTAAAGAAGACCCACGGTAAGTTTCTAACGCCACGCTCGATTGCTGATTGAAAAATGTGCACCAAAACAAACTAGAGCGTTTGGCAGTATGCGAGTCTTCATCTAACAACAAGAAAGCTCTAAAAGCAATCGCTTAAAACAAGAAACGTATGTGATTAATAAAATACACCATGCCGCTTACAAATGCAGGTACAGGAGTCGACTTGAGTAGATAGTCGTAGAGGCAAGCGAGGTTTTCGAGGTTTTCGCGAATGTCATCGGCTCCAAGTCTGCGCGCCTTGACACGGGACAAAATCTCAAATGCTGTTCGACACGTCTGCTCCATTATGTGATGCGTTCGCGGACAGTCACTGTTGCGAATCTTACGCTCACTGCGCACGTAACTTTCCAACAGGTATTGAAGAGATGAAAACGTCCTAGAGCGCATATGAGGTGTAGAAATGTTTCATCAACTCACGACAAATCACGACAGTCAATCGATCCAACACATGTTGATGAGAGCCGTTTCATACCCGTTTCACGGCGCATAAAAAATAGTAAGTTGTATGGACAGATTCATACATACAATAATAATAATGTATTCCTTGCATTCGCTTGGCCGTGCAACTGGTCACTGTGAGTGAAACCTTTGTACGCTAGTACCCTAGCTATGAAAATAGAAGTAAGTTTAACCTCGACTCGTATGAAAGCACGGTAGCACACATTTTGTATCAAAAATGCAAACACTAAACAATGCTAGTAAAGAAGAGAAATGAAAGAAAAGTCAGAAGCTTCTTGGACGTGTTTCCTTCACTCAGATGTCTCAATTAGATCTCAAAATCGTGTTTAGTTTCATACTAATGAATGAATGAATGAAAAATACTTATTTAGAAAATAGCCTGTTCATAATTGTAAACGAATTATCTCAAATATGTATATAATATCTACGATGATATACGACGCCCTCGGGAATGTTTATGTCGCTGCTACGCTCACTAAAAAAAATTGTTGACTTAAAATTTCATTTAGCCCAGTTGATCTAACCGAAGTTGTAGCTTTAGGTTAACATCTTAGAAATAGTTTGTTTAACGCATTGAAAGGTATTTACTTGTTACTTTATAAACGTTTAAACGGCCACAGAATAAATTAGTTTATTGTTCTGGCACGGAAACATAAGCGCTTTTTTTGCACAATGCATTTTTCTAAAAAAATCTAAGATCATAAAACAATCAAAAGAAAGACTACTACGGCTGCCTGCGACTTTCTTGTTTTGGCAAAACAGTATACCTCAATAGGATATCAATTAAATGGGTATCATTGGAATTATATGTATGTATATATATATATATATATATATATATATATATATATATATATATATATATATATATATATATATATATATGTATCTTACTTAAATCATGAAAAATTTCGACAATGGGAAGAAAACGTGCGCACACATACAGCATTAGAGGCGACTGTTTGAATTTTATGAATTGAAGAAAAACTTCTCGAGTTATAAACAAAGACACCGTAAGCATTTGAACACAGGGATATATAAGGTTAAATAGAAATCATTTTTGATGCGTTTTTGAAATGACCTTCGAATGTTTTTGAAAATGATGATGAATGCAAACACTAAACAATGCTAGTAAAGAAGAGAAATGAAAGAAAAGTCAGAAGCTTCTTGGACGTGTTTCCTTCACTCAGATGTCTCAATTAGATCTCAAAATCGTGTTTAGTTTCATACTAATGAATGAATGAATGAAAAATACTTATTTAGAAAATAGCCTGTTCATAATTGTAAACGAATTATCTCAAATATGTATATAATATCTACGATGATATACGACGCCCTCGGGAATGTTTATGTCGCTGCTACGCTCACTAAAAAAATTGTTGACTTAAAATTTCATTTAGCCCAGTTGATCTAACCGAAGTTGTAGCTTTAGGTTAACATCTTAGAAATAGTTTGTTTAACGCATTGAAAGGTATTTACTTGTTACTTTATAAACGTTTAAACGGCCACAGAATAAATTAGTTTATTGTTCTGGCACGGAAACATAAGCGCTTTTTTTGCACAATGTATTTTTCTAAAAAAATCTAAGATCATAAAACAATCAAAAGAAAGACTACTACGGCTGCCTGCGACTTTCTTGTTTTGGCAAAACAGTATACCTCAATAGGATATCAATTAAATGGGTATCATTGGAATTATATGTATGTATATATATATATATATATATATATATATATATATATATATATATATATATATATATATATATATATATATATATATATGTATCTTACTTAAATCATGAAAAATTTCGACAATGGGAAGAAAACGTGCGCACACATACAGCATTAGAGGCGACTGTTTGAATTTTATGAATTGAAGAAAAACTTCTCGAGTTATAAACAAAGACACCGTAAGCATTTGAACACAGGGATATATAAGGTTAAATAGAAATCATTTTTGATGCGTTTTTGAAATGACCGCTACGCCTCTGAGAAGTTTGCTATGTTTACAAAACATATATCTATATGAGAACGACCACTATAAACCCCATTCTAAAAGGCGCTTAATTACGCCCGAGGAAGCCGCTTGCACAAACCCGTGAAGTAGAATGCCTGATTGACTACACGTTATTTAGACATGGACTCCAGGATGTGTCACACAAAAAAAAGAATCGTCGCTATCCTTCGCGCCCATGGTTTCGCGTCAATGTTGAACCAATCAGGGTACATCCTGATTTGAATAACCACAAGAAAATAGAGCATTTAGCAAAATGCTCTTCATGCCAAACACAACAAGCATTCGTTATTGGATCGAATGGTTACCTTTGACAACAAAAGTCTACGATATTGTGAAACTTGCAAGGTCCTGGAGTTTCCCAGGCCAACCTTCCCAGAAGAAACCAAAGAGATTAGCACATACGCGCAAGATTTTTTCTCTGTGTTTGGTGGGGTAGACATAGTACCGTCCGTCACAAGTTTCTTTCTTCATCCTTACCATCTATTCAGATAGATGTGAACATAACTATCTACAGGAAAATAAATGTACTACACCAGAAGCAGTAACAACACGTGATGACATTGCTCAAGATGCAGAAGCCAGAATTCTTTGCTTTGAAGGAATCGTTCCACAAAAATTTTCAGAGACGAGAGCACTTAAATCAATAAAGTTGGTTAGTTCGTTAATTTTTTAGATTGATTTTGAGATTAAAATCTTCCAGGTACGTTATGCCCAACTCGATACATGCGTGAGATTTGTTTTACACCTCTTCCTTATGATCAAAGTATATTCTATAAGAAACGGACAAACCAGTGCCAACTCTACCTCGGATCACTTAGGGCGAGTTCTTCAAAAATGGCTTTCCGTATATGCTTCGGAGCATCGTCGTCGGAACAAGATTTCTTTTCGAAAGTGTCCGAGTTCTTATTAAGAGGCTCGACAGACATACTCAACCGATCTCTCAAACCCCGCCGTCGTGTGACTTTCGGCGTCTGTTTAGAGCCGAGAAAACTTCGTTTTTTTTGCAAGCTCGGCTACGCGATCAAAATACTACCTTAATTGTTTGTACTCTATAGAGGTCGTTGACCTTGTCGTGTTTAGGAGGAAAAGATAAACTGTATTGTATAGTGACTGGCATGTTTGCAATAAAACATTTTGCGCTGTCCAAAAGTCATCCAGTTTTGCTCAACACACGCGACACATTAATTCTCCAGGAATTCGACTTTGGTGAACTTTGCTATGTACGATGTTTTTTATCTTTAGCTAGCTCACGTTGGATGACTTTTAAACAACACAAAGCAGTGCGGTTTTCAAATATCTCACAAGTGACCATTTTGAGAAGCGGTGTCCATCTAGCCTTAGAGGTACATACACCTCGAATTTGTAATTTTACTGTCCCATTCGATTCGGCAGAGTGCGGTCGTGCGGTTTTCACTGGCTTCCATAAAATCGTGATCGTTTTCCGTGGTTTGACTTTGGCCTTCGTAGTGATTGTGTCGACAAGTGTATGCGGAGTCGGTGCTCGATTTGTGGATACAGAACGCTCGGGGACACTTGGGTTGCGTCTCTAAGAACTCAAATTCCTTTCGGCCATGTTCGATCTGCTAGCGTCATCGCAGAGCATAGGCTAACACCTGGCTGCAGCGGAAGACGTTTTAGCTTACGAATTAACGTGGACTACTACTAGGTCGTCGTAGCCTAATGTGAGTGTTGTCGACTACCACTCAGCATCACCAGGTAGAGTGCTGGCTAGGTCTGCCGGCTTCTTTCAATTTGTTTGTGCAGGTACTTGTTTCATATCCCAACGGTCGTTGCGGCATCGAAATGCTGAGGTTGGTGATATCCGGTCAGGAGAAGCCACGTGAACCTCGCTGGATATATTGCGGCTGAAGGCGGTGATCGATCCTCATAATCTTTACGGAGGGAGATCTACGCCGTGCCGCCAGGCTGTATTATATATACGATAGCTGAGGAAACCCAGTAACTTTGGGTCGTGGTGAAAGACCTCGAAAGTCGGTTCAACGATTACTATGCAAAAGATAACAACTTTAAAGTTTAGATCCGAAAAGGGAACTGAAGAAAAATAAAAGGCTTTGCTTAGGTGGTGCTCCTGTAGAACCTGTCTCGGAGTTTACTTATCTGTTGAGTTAACGCCTAGTGGCACATCGTTTTCAGCCCACATATATCAGCGAGTTAGCGTTGTGGCCATGACCTCAATCCCGGAGGCAGAAGCTCTCAGCAAAGACAGCCCTAATGCTTTTTAGCCTAAAGGTCGCCTCAGTGGCATCAATCTTGGGTCTCTCTAAAACACCCTGAGCAGGCTAACTTATAGTCTATCGAGGACAATGTCGTTTCTCGACGATAACCTAAATCGGTAAAGTGCTTTCAGCATCCGGCTACGGCTTCAATGCGAGATTTCTGTAAGGGTTTTGAGCAGAAGATGAGAGAAGTGCCACAAGCGTTCTACAGAGCACCGGCAGTATCGGACAATGCATAGATGGAACCCCTCTTCAAGCGGTGCTCTTCACTGAAGAGCATTACCGGCCATTGGTTCCGTCACAACCTGTGCCATCAGATAGGGTTCCATAACCCTCGCGATGAATGTTGTTGTACACTGCGCAGCCTCATTTATATCACCAAATACAATGAGGCATGTTGGTGAGCGCCAGCTATTTGGGTGTTGGATCGGTGATATGAATCCGGATATGAATATACAACATATTCTACATGGGTGCAAGATTACTGAGAACAAATGCCGTTTTTAAGACTCAGTGATGTAATGTCATTGTGACAATAACGAAATATGATGTAGTAGTGAACAGCTTTTATGACAGGTCTGAGCAGTGTCATGCTATCTCAACACAATGCATATAATAGCGTTGCCGAGAAGTAAAGTTAGGGAGGTAGACCAACTGAAGACATATGAGATATGACCCACTAATGTATAATCGGAATGCATTCGTCATATTTGTTCACTCATGTTGAGTAGTATATAAGATGTAAGATCGAAATGGTAACTGTATGGCGCCAAGCCGATGGGCTGTTATCTAGACTAAAGAGCATTTCAACATGTTTGTATAGTACATTGGAGAACGCATGGAATTGTACACCAAAAAGACTTAATACATGACGTTATACTTGCGAACAATTTCAACGGCGACATTTTAAAATATAGTACTAGTATGACATACGCATGTCTAGTAAAAGTTAACTCTCTAGAGTTTTACATAAAAATGACCAATCACAGCTAACACATCTTGCCTTGAGTAGGACAGGCTCTGTAAACTTTGTTGTAATGTCAACACGAACCCAGAGTGCACTTTTTACTGTCTTTAAATAAAGCAAATCGGCACGAAGAAAACACTGCATGCTTGTCGTTTCTGTTTTGAAGTTATGCCAAAATAAATGCCTAACCTGAGGGGTGGGGATGCGGGTTTAGTGGGTTTGTGAGTCCCACACTAGTCACGCATGCTGCTCTTAACGTACGTGCATCAAACATTCCCAAAACTTGGAGAAAATGCTTACCTCTCACATTGCTTAATGTAGGAAATACCAGATTCAGATTCAGAACGTGGTTTAGTTGCGAAACTGCATTACAAATGTTTAAGTTTTCGAGAAAAAAAATTACATTTTATAAAATAGAGTGAATTTACATAGTCACGTGGTCATATATACAGTTGTATACACAGTAAGCCGGTGATTGAGCTCCTCGGTGCGATTTAGCATTGTAGCACGGAACCACGAGAGGTTTTGTAAGCAAGCCTGGCTACTCTAAGAAACTTTTTGAGACTGGTAAGAGGGCATAAGCAGCGAACAGATTACTAGCTGACTCGTAGCGCCGTCGGGAGAAGATGGCACAAAGTGCATCATTTTGAATCACCTGGACCCCTCGAAGAATGCCTCTGTACCTACCACCCCACAACAGAACACCATAACATAAAATAGATAAAACTAGGCCTTCAAGTTGTCTGCTAGCAGTCGTGATGTTCGGATGTTCGAAGTGTGTGCTCCCGTTAAAAACGGGTGAACAACCGGTTGTGTGCAGCCAAGGCTGCTCAAAAGTGTTTCACGGGGGTTGTCTCAACCCCGAGCCCCCCAAGGATGCGCACTCGGCTCCCTGTGGAGCCTGTGACACTCAGGAACCAAGCCAAGGTACGTTGAGCGGCCGACTGAGTGAACTACAGTGGAACTTTGTGAAACTGTGGTTAGCACACACGGAACTGCCGGAGCGGGTTGACAAATTGAGGCAATCCCGCAATAACAGTTTGCCGCACCCCCACGCTTACAGGGGGTTTGAACTCCACGCTAAGTGACAAAATTAGCGTGGAGAAATGCGGCGGAACGCGGAAAAACAAGAGAGCAAAGCTAGCAGACAGCAGCGAAGGAGGTGACGTCACCGAGGCAAGGGAGAGAGAGCCTGCTGGAGAGACTAGCAAAAACAACCGCGCAGGCGCCAAGAGAAGCTCGGCGTCTGCAGAGTTGAGTAATGACAGTTGCAACTTAAACGGCACTGTTGTTGAGATGGAACCACCGGGGCTGTGGTACAGCGACGTCACCAGCGGCGGTAACAACAACACCGACAGCAGATCCAACTGATCCACAACCGGAGGAGAAGGCAGACGACGATGGCTTTGTTGTGGTTCGTAAGCAACGAGACAACAAGACAAAACATCGAATGCAGAGGGGCAGCGTAACAGATGGCATAGGCGGATTGGAAGTCTATGCCAGACCTGGGGAGATCTGCGCCTTAAGAGTCGCACGATTGGCGCAGAAGACGTCGGCGGTCGGGCTGCAAGCATGGCTAGCTGGCAGGGGCATAACTGTGAAAGCTGTGTGGAAGCTAATACGCACTGTAGTGATGCTGTGTCCTGTGTGGTGGTGCGTGATGAAGATTACGCAAACTGTTGCAGAAATAAATTCTGGCCTAAGGAAAGCCTGCTCCGTCGCTGGGTTGGGGACGTCCCCTACTAGAGGATGGTTAAGGAGAGTTTTAGTGCGCCTGGTGGTCCAAGCCCCCGTAAGTGATTGACCAGTTCTAGAACTGCAAGCGTAGTGGCAAGCATACCTCTGTGAGTGTTTCTATAGAATTGTGAGGGACTTAAGGGGGCAATGGATCTTGCACGTGATGACATGTTTAAGTTAATTGACATTGCACTCCTTACGGAGACATTTCAGCGGGACGAACTGCATATCAATGATATGCGGGGGTTTCACCAGCTGGCTGTCTTACCTGCGGGAAGACCTGTGGGTGGGTTATCTATCTACCTACATAAACGCTTACGACCGATGCAATGCGTCAGGAAAGATGAATACTGCGTAGTGCTCTCCTCTGGGAAAGTAAACGTCGCCGTATCCTATTTCCCACCCACATTCGATTCTGCGGAGGTTGCTGAGACCAGAATCGATTGTGAGGCCAACGATGATAAAGGCGAGGTGCTGCTTCAGGTGATGGAAAATATTGGTCTGAAATGTGCTAACGCGCGTGAAGACTATACATATTTAGGTCACAATAGAAGCAGCACCATCGACTTGTTGTTTCACAGCCTTGTCAGCCGTGAAATTGAAAGCTTCGATGTTCTTGATGAAGCGGCCCGGAAGCACTAGCCAGTGTTGGCCGTTGTCGGTGTTCCAGGTATTTGGCGAGACAGACATAACCCGCCGCGCTGGTCTGCAATGAGACGGATTAATATATCTCTTTTGGACAGAGCGGTGGGCGGTATTGAGGTAAGCCCTGACATCGATTCCACTTGTGATCAGTTGGAGAGAACGATGAGAAGTGCAGTGAAGAGGAAAAGGGTATGGCAAAAGAGATCACGCCCGTGGTACTCTCGAGCCTGCTACCTCGCCCACGGTGAAGTGCTTGGACTTCTGCGCCAAGCAAGAGCCAGAGCACCATCATCACTGCAAGCCAGGCGGGACTACTTTAAGTGTAAAAAGGCTTTTATAAGACTCTGCTATGACCATAAAAGAAAACACGCAAGGCGGGAGGAACGACGGCTGCTCGAAAGGGCAGAACGAGAGCCTTCAGCTTACATCGTGCGACCTCGTAGGGCGGTGAACCCGCTTAGCGGCGGACAGGTAAAGAGCCAGCTAACTAATCTCTTATTCAATCGTGACGTTGCGGCTTATCTCCAATCGTACAGCATCCGCTTACACTGGAGCAGCACAACATGAATCTGCCTTTCGGGGTGGAGGAGGTGTGTCAGGTCCTACGGTCACTCCAGAAGAGAAAGAGCTCAGGGCCCGATCAGGTCTGCTATGAGCATTGGATCCAGTCACTTCCTCTCTTGGCAGAAACTCTTTGTAATTTATTTAACGAAATTATAAATAGGGGGCGGATGCCTAACGTCTGGCATGTCGCCAGGCTTTCTCTTCTGTTCAAGGGTAGGCATGGTGATGACAAGGATCCAAATCTCTATCGTGGAGTGGCGTCAGAACGCACATTGAAAAAGATTTTCTGTAAATTGGTTATTCGACGGATTGAGCGCGTGGCTGAAGAGGCACTTTAACCGGAGCAATTCGGTTTTAGGAGAGGCCGAGGCACCCGTGGTGCAATCCATGTTCTCCAGTCGGAAATCGAGCGAGCTGTGGCACAACCCAAAGGTCATCTGTATGCAGTCTTTATTGACTGCGTCAACGCCTTTGACAAAGCCCCTCGCCATCTGCTGGTTGAAGCATTCCAACGAGCAGGAGTGGGTGGCTTTCTCCTGAGTGTATTAGCAAGTTTCTTTGAGGAGGACACATTGGTAGACGGTCAGCAGGGTGTATTAGAGATTAAGCAAAATGTGGGAACTCCGCAAGGAGACCCGCTAAGCTGAGTCTCGTTTACACTTCTCCTTGCTGACCTAGTCGGTTACGTCCGACAGGAGTACCAAAAAGCCCTAGTGGTGATGTATGCAGATGATATCGTAGTCGCTCATCGCGATTTAGGTGCCATCAAGCGCATTACCTCTATGATAGAGGCGTTACTTATCTTGAAGGGACTTAAGATAAACACCAGGAAGACCAAAGCCATGAAATTCAGGCGTGGAGGTCGATTGGCTGCCAGAGACGTTACACGTTGCTGCGGCCAACCATTGAAGTTTGTTAACTTTTTCCAGTATCTTGGCGTTCGGGTTCGTACAGTACAGAAGGCACTTGTCTCTCTTTACGGGGAAGTAGGCAATGTCCAAAGACTGTCCGTTCTCTCAGCAGTGAGGCTCTTCATGCTTAAGATTGTTCCGGGGCTGATGTACGGTCTTGACAGGGTGTGGAACCATCTCACGCTGGCAAATTTTAACCAGCTTGAAAGGTGTTTTTCATTATACATGAAGCGAGTGCTTTGCTTGCCTATCCAAGCAAAGAGCCGCTTTGTGTATCTCATGTCAGGCTGCCCACCGGCTGCCGAAACAACCCGGCTAAGGCTGAAGATGCCGCGTACAGTACCTTACGAATGTTTTATTTCGGAGTGGGAAGCTAAAGTCGAACAGGTCAGACGAGAGGTCGGTGGTTTGGACGTTTTCATTGGCTTGCACCTTTGGTCTGGTCCTGCATGTGACCATCGCTACGTATACACCAGGTACATAGTGCATGGTTATCACTACCTGGTATGTTCAAACGCAACCCTTCATGAGGAGTACGAGTTGTGCACCTGCCGGTTCTGCCTGCAAAGGTGTGCCAAGTACCATGCAGTGGAATGCACAGCGCTGGACCGAAGATCGTTGCACTACTTTTCTCGTTGGAAGCGTGAAGAAGCTGGAGCTTCATGAAAAAAAAAACATTTCAAATGTATACTATACTCAATTGGAGTGAAATAAACGTAATTGTAATTGTAAAAGTCCCTCAATTGGAACCCCACCTGCTTTAATCTCCGCAAAGTTGCAATAACTGCAACTTTGCCGTTATAAATGTTCATGCAATACCAAACCGAGACACCTCAACGCCTGCGAACGATCTACTGTATCGGCGCCCAGTCGAAAACTATCGGGTGATCGGAGCAGCCTTCTAGCGGGTCAAAACACTAAGATATTGGTTTTGCTCGCATTCACAACCAATCCGTAATTAGTGAAAACTTAACAACTTTTTCAACCAACTTAAGGGAAGCGTTAATACAACTAGAAACGTTAGTCTGGTCGAGCCGAAACAAAACAAACAACCAAGCCAAACATTTCAACAAGAAATTCAATATGATAAGACAAGCCCTAGTAGGGCGCCTACACA
The DNA here is from genome assembly GCA_003439945.1 of Dermanyssus gallinae. Classification (NCBI taxonomy): domain Eukaryota; kingdom Metazoa; phylum Arthropoda; class Arachnida; order Mesostigmata; family Dermanyssidae; genus Dermanyssus; species Dermanyssus gallinae. Next base: position 225,352 of record QVRM01004299.1, on the reverse strand, counting down.
TATAAAAAACAATGTCTTCGATGAGCCATCCGCAAAGGCTTTCCACAGATCAGTCGTTCCGTCCGAGTCAAAAGGCACAAAGTATGTGAGTGTCGCAACCCAACATGGAGGATCTGCCACACACAGATACATAAACCCATAAAGGAACCAAATGGGTACCCGTTTACATTGTGGTAACGGCAGTTTAAATGGTGGTAAATGAAAACAAGTGTCGCTATGGAGCATAGGCGAAAAATGTTTAAAAAAAAGCAACGAAGCATAAAATCCTGAGTCTCAAAAAGACCAACATCGCCAAACTGCTAATCAATGACCGAATTGCAGAGTTCAGCATATTGCTTTACTACAACTATACACTACCAAGGCTACAACAGAGGGACAACCACGTTATACGGGAGAAGTTCACGGCAAATAAAGATACAGATGCGAGCTCCTAAAACCCTACTGAATATCTGTGGCACCAAGCGCACTTGTGTTGAAACACCGAAAGGCAGCATTCTCTTTATGTCCGCCTTGACGGTCCTGTTCAGTAGCTGCCGTATATAGGGGAATACCAGAACGGCTGCGAAACATTTACATGCCGATATTCAGATATGGGAGCAGCGACTGGCCCAACGAGCTACAAAGGCATCGATCGACCTTAGCAGTCTCACGTCCATTGACCATCACCTCTATAAGAAACGACACTAGCAGTGACACACCAGGGCTTCCTTTTAGACCTACCAGCGGTAGGGGAGCTCTCTGCAGTCCTCCAGCGTACAAAAACTGCCTGTACACTGGTAGTGTACTTTCTTCTTTTCTACGAGGTCATCGCCGCGGCAGCATGGCGGCCGTCTAACGTCGGACGACCATGCTGTCCTCGTAGCGCGCACGAGACTCGGAACGCCCAAGCAAAATCCGTACGGAATGACTTTTCGATTTAGGTCACGCAGAAGAGAGGCCACTTTGACGTCCAGCGAACGATCTGGATCCGGATGACGACGGATTTTGATTAAGGGGCTCGGGAATTGACATGAATCCTGCCCTGCCGTCCGTAGCAACTCCAGCGCCGAACGGCTCATGCAGCCGTTCACGACATCAAGAGATACGGCGACTTCACTCCAATGAAGTGGAGTCAAGCCGCCGAACCATCTTATGTGGTTCTTATAACCACATAAGAACGGTTGCAAAAGTAGTTATGACCTTTGCAACCGTTCTTCGACTTTAAAGCTTTATTGACATCATCCGGCGCCTCCTACTCCATGAACCATATGACAGCTTTCGCTGCAAGTTACAATAATAAACCAATTCAGAGATATACTGCTGGGCAAACTCATCAGAGTAAAAATCATAGTCCGCATTGTCGAAGGGAATGTTCTACTGACTATCAGAATCTGGGCTAATGCGATTCAGCAGCGCGAAGACTCATACATCAGTCCAACAATAATATAAGGATAGTCAAAGGTCACTAGCTAGAGCTATGCAACGGAAGAACATTTGATAAGGACCTTAAAGTCGGTAACTATATTACATCGGTAAGGGAAACATAGTTACCTATAATCAGGTAAGGTCATACGCCTTTAGTACATCACTCAAGAAGACAAAGGTGTATGATGCTCTCCGGGAGAGAAATATTAGAGAATAGAAATATTATGTATGTAATCGCAAATTCCGTACAAAAGTATTTTTTCCAGTGGTCACTGGGGCGGCGATAATTAAGTCAAGTATCACCCCTTTTGGAGATGAACCTACGCAGCTTTGTGTTAATGTTATTCTGATACGATGGTATTTAAGATATTCTGTATCGAGGACGGTAAACCTTGAGAATAAAAACTATTACAGATGCATTAAAAGACTTGTTTAAGCAGAAAATGATCGCCTATATTAAGGATCCCATATGACTTATCATTAACGTTATCTAGTATCCATTGTTGATCAAGACAGATACAATTATTCGCATCCGTAATTATCCTTAAAAAACATATCTGTTTTGTTGGTAGTATCTAGCTTAGCGTTAAAAATGTTTTAGCAGAATTACGTGTTAACGATAAGGCAGTCCAGGGACACTGGACAGACATAACCAAAACTTTATTTCCCATAACGGCAACAATATTTTTTTTCATTTCTTCATTTGCGGCCATTTACAACAATTACTATTCGGCTAATGCTAATTAGTGTGCTCTTGATAACCCAACACGTTGTACAAGCAAACTGAAGTAACCCACCACAGCTTTATATGGTGCTTGCTGTTAACCTCGCTAGCGGCTTCTCGTGGCAGAAACGCCATCACGATGTCCGAGAGCGTCTTGGTGATTGTAATCAGCATCGATATCACGAGTTATCGGCACTCATGGTTTATTCATGCCCACAACGAGTGATGCACGCACATCGACTCGACGCGCATCGGACTGAATACCATGACGGCGACAGGTCTGAACGCTTTTCTGGATACACAAACACGCCAAAAAGCATCTTCCTTTTCAAAAAACATACTGGTAAAATCGGCTTAAGGCACACGTCCCTCTTCTTGACGACATCGGCCCGTTCGTCGTCATCGATTCCGACTGGCCCACCACAGAAGGCAGCCTTTTCCATCCTGCTAGGAAAAGGACGAATGAAAACACAAGCGCTTACGGCTCACTGTCGCAACGGTCCTTGAGGAAGTCTTTAAAGCGGTAATCCTCCTGAACGATTGGGTCCTGTATTGGCTCCCTGTTTGGATCGGTGATAGTGAGTCGTGTGCCAAAACTCCGCTGCCGTGTTACCCACGCCTCGGGCGACACCTTGACGTCTTCGACGGTAACCTGCAAACACATCACGATGCAAAAGCGTCAGCTTCTACACGTTCAAACTGCACCATAGCTGTCCACCTAACACATAGTGCCGTAGTTAGGGACACAGGCTGTGTACCTTTGCATCAAAAACGAAACCAAGCTAATCGTGTTCTGCGTAGCAAAACGTGTGGGCCAGCCGACACGCGTTTGGACGGCCAACAGCCAATTCGAACATATTATGGTGGCCAGACAACAAACGCACACTTACCGGTAGCTTTTTCCTTGTTTTGACAATGATATCTTGAAACTGTTTTGATACGAAAGTCAGTAGGGCGCAATGCTCTTTAACGTCCTAAAAAAACAACAGCCGAGAGAAAACAACGAGAATGTTAGAGTTCAGCACTAACGTAGACACCGCATGAAAAAAGCGTTTTTAAAGAAAACGATGTCTTATTATCATATCGTCATAAACTGCAAAGCCATCCTGTGGGCATAACGTGCTCGTGTGAAACTTGACGGGGAGATTTGTTTAATTGGTATGCTCTCAATGTAGTCCAGACCTGCTGCCGTAGGAGAATCACTGCTCTATTATAATTCGTGCGTAAAGCACTCCCTCAAAATACATGCCATGCGAAGATGTGTCAAGACAGAAGATGCTTACTGTTTGAAATACGTGTTCCAGAGATTAGATAATGCGTGATGCGCACCAAAAATACTGCAGGTCTAGAGAGTGTAAGACTTCCGAGCCCACCGAAGCCGCTCTTGGTAACCCTCCGCCGAAAATTAAGTTTAGTTTCAAAAAACCTACCTTTATTTTTTCAGGGCGAACATAGTTGTCCTTTTCCTGTTCGAGGACAGATGATGGTTTTGGAGAGAAGCCCTTCATCGACTTCTGCATCAGGTCCGTTATTCCCTGGTAACTGATCGAAAAATCAGCACGCTCGAGCTTTTCGTGGTCCAGTCCCTCAAACAGCTTGTGGTTTAGGAAGTCACTGTATTTGTGCGAACAGAGGCGCTCTATAGACTTTTTCCGTAAGAGTTTTGTAACAAGGTCCTTTACCTCGGTGAGATACTCCGTGGAGCACTTTTTCTTTGGGAACCGATAATCGACGGCCCGAATCTTATCTTCGAGTTTCTTATCGTCGGTACCACGAAAGGGCATTCGGCCAAATGCCATTTGGTAGGCAGAAACACCAACTGCCCACCTGGAATGCACATATTTCGTTTAGTGTGCTAAAAAATCCACCGTTGTGAGCTGACGCTGCACGTAATGAGAATTTTTGGTTGAGTACATGCAGCATGGGTTAGGAAGGCTTAGGCCAGCAACATTATCAATTACAAGTAGCCCTTGTAAGTGGTTAAGAAGAAATAAGTCTAATAAAAGTAATTAAAAACCCACCACAGGTAATCAGCATATTTACCAGTCACAAGAGCGTCCATAGGGCACAGCCTTAAAGAACTCCGGCGGGAAGTAATTCAGCGTGCCGGCAGATTCCCTATCGTTAAATTCGTAAAAGGTGCGCCGAAAGTACGTGCGCAGCTTTCGCTCGGTAAACAGGCCAATACATATCTTAACGGTATCAAAGTCAATCATCTTCAGTTGGCAGTTCGCTGTAATAAGGAGATTTGATGGCTACACGCAAAATGGTAAACATTTTAAAATGAAGCAAATTTAAGTGGTAAGGATCCTGTAAATAATTCACACAACATTGGAGAAGCTGCACTAACGACAACAATTCAGCTTAGTATGACTATGCATTTCGATATGTGTAACTCTTATGAAGCTGCATTAACGGGACCTGATAGGGTTGTTTTTGCTTTGTGGTCCATTATGAAGGCGTAGGCACGTATTTCTTATAATGGGGGCGGATGACGATTACCCGTATTGACATATGTTTAAACCATTTTCCCATATGTCGATTTTGCCTTATCCGTCTTGGGCAGAAAGGTTGTTAACATGATCAGTGCGCGACGGCTTTTCGAGTTTAAAGGATGGCTCCTATACCATGCGATCGAATGAAAATAGTGATGGACAGTTTTGGCCCGCTAACCCAAGACACCATTGTTTGACCCAGCTTAACGCCAGCAACTCTTTCTGAATGTGTAATATGATCTTCGGTCACTTTTGTAGAGCACCTTCGGAGAGTTTTTTTTTGTGTGGCTAAAATGCAGAAAACAGTTTGCTACTATTGAACTAAGCCGGCTTTAGCAACCTGCATAATAGACCGTTGCACAATAATCACACCTTGATATCCCGATGAATAAAGCCCTTAAAGTGGAGATACTGCGTCGCGATGCCGAGCTGTGCCAGGATCGGCCTCAGAGCCGGCATAGGGATTCCCTTTCCTTTGGTGGTCTTGACAACACGTTCAAGGTCGACACCGCGAATATACTCCATGACCGTAATGTAGCCCTTTTCGCAGGCAAAGCATGCATAGTACTTCACGACTAACGGATGGTTGACCATTGACGCCACGACCTTATCGACACAAGCGAATCGGACCTGCCCAAACATCTCCTTCTTGATGTACTTGACGGTGCACTCCACAACGTTGGCGAACGTCGCCTTGTAGCAGACGCCAAAACCTCCGGCGCCCAGTATTCGATCGCCGTGAATCATGCTCATTTCGGGGATTATCAGCTTCTCATCAGCGCCCTCCAGTGTAGCCGCTTTCTTTTCAAAGTGTTTCCGGACAGCCTGCCAATTGGTCTCGGCAAACTTGTACGCGTGTTCTAACTTTGCTGCAACGACTTCTAGCACGAGTATCAGTCGTCTGATCTTGTGCGCCAAACTCTGTAATACATTACAAACTGTATATTACACATTTTTTTACATCTAATGCGCATGCTTCTATTAGATACAAAAAAAACCCATCGATTATCCATTTGAGCAGTGGCAGGAAAAATATATAGACGTATGTATATAGAGGTGAGGTCGACGACATGCACAACTTCGGCATGTAGTTAGTGACCGAATAACAAGAGCGCAAACGCATCGTTGGTAACTAAGAACAACAAGGAATGGCATGTTGCTTACAAAAGCAGGCACAGGAGTGGACTTCACTAGGTAGTCGAAAAGGCAACCGAGGTTTTCGAGGTTTTCGCGAATGTCGTCGGCTCCGAGTCTGCGCGCCTTAACACGGGATAAAATTTCAAATGCTGTTCTGCACGCCTCCTCCATTGTGTGGTGTGTGCGCGGGCAATCGGTATTGCGGATCTTCCGCTCACTGCGCACGTAACTCTCCAACAGGTATTGAAGAGATGTCATTGCCCTGGAGCGTCCGTCATATGTATGTGTGTTTGCACGTCCACAATCAATAATCAGACATATTGACACGTAGTTAGTAATTAAGACATCTGATACATTAACAAATATACCTAAATCTTATATACCACAAATTAAGCACATATATATATATATATATATATATATATATATATATATATTCACTTAGGCACTAGAATTATCACGTTGGTTTAAGACGTCGACCTCAATGTCGAAAGGCACAGGTCTAATAACGGAAAGGCTATACTAGGGCTGGCAGAAAGTACCGGTAACTTATAGAATGAGAAAACCAAATCGAATGGAAGCAGACAACGGTCGTGTCAAATCTACCTCGGGTCATTCTGGGCGAGTTCTTCAAAAACCGATTTCCGTTTATGTTTTGGGGCATCGTCGGCAACACCGGTTTTCTCCTCAATTGAGTCTGAGGATCTAGCAAAATCTTTAGCTGACATTGCAAATCGATATCCGAAACTTCACTGTCGTCAAATTGAGTGTTTGTCTGTAGCCGTCTAAACGTCGTTTTTCTCCCCAGTTGACACGTTTCGAGAACGCTCATCGGAAAAAGTACGTATATAAGTGCGTGCTTTTTACACTAAAAAAGTATATATATATATATATATATATATATTTATATATATATATATCATTCGTTTATTAATCACCTTTGTTAGGTATATAGTCAAATATGATACATAAAAGCACGGTCACTGAGCCAGCCTAGCCAGTGATTCCACTCTGGAGCACTTCCCTGCATGATATCTCCCACAAGCCCTTCAACATCTGTTACAGATACATTCATCGGTCGGCTCATGGTACCCTTGAGTTGTACAGAGAACATGGTGAATGCCGTGCACTGCATAGCGTACTACCCTGGACAAGCCCAGAAAAGGACACACAGGGTCTCTCTGTCAGAGATGATTAATACCAGAGAGGGCGTCGCACGCAAGTTGTTACCTATCAGACATATCCAGCCTGGCTGGACTCGGTGCCGTTGCGGCAGATCGGGACATATAGCGCGAGATTGCCAAAAGTCATTAGCATATTATAATTGTAACGTGCTGGGATACGCTGCTAATACCATAACGTACTTGCTCTACAGAGAGAAAATGATAGGAATGAGAAGAAAAAAGACCTGGTCCGCCAAAGATTAATGAATCCCTACCGGTTAACCCCCAGGTTCTCCCTGCGCTACTGAAGAGTGAGGAGAAAAATGGCACAGAACGAGAACCAGAGGCCACACTGACGTAGATGAGCAAGGCTTTCGGAAGGTCGCCAACAAGAAAAGAGGCAAGCGAAGTCTGAGATCGCGACAAATTAACACAAGAGGGCAAACTTTAATGGACTGGCTCGCATGGAAGGATCTGTCAGTGATGAGCACAGGGTCCGCCACGTATATGTCTGGGGTGACAGGGAACGAGTCGCATCTAGACCTGACCATCACCAGCAGCGCATATGTCACGCATATCACAAACTGGCAGGTCTTGAAGCAGGCTGAGACACTGAGCGACCATTACTGCGTAATGTTTAAGATTGGAAGACTTTAAAGGCGCAACGTTAGAGCTTCTATCAGGAGACCAAATCTCGTCGTCAGAAGCCATGCACTTCTTAAAAAATATGTAGCTCGACAGAGAGCTGCGGGTGGAAGAGGGGCGACGGTACCAACAACGTCGGCACAGCTTCATGCGGCCCTGATAAAGGCTTGCAAACGGGCAGCGGCTAACCCCCCACATCCCAGCAGAAAAATCACTGAGAACCAAAATACTGGTGGGGACGGCAACGATGAACAAAGTCAGCGACTACTCACGGAGTTTGAAAGTAGGAGCGCTTTTAGAAAGAAGGGTCATTAACAAGAGTAAGAACGATTGCTGAAAGCAACTCGTTAAGAGCATGGAGTAGTTTCCGTGGGGCCGCGCATATTAGCTGGTCAGGGGTAAGCTCAAACGCAAGAGAATGGAAAGTACACCTGACGGAGAGAAAGAGGGAGTTATCCGTTCTGCGTTCCCAGAGCACCCGTCATTTGACCGCTCGCCATACGACAGTGCGCCCACCATGGAGGACATTGTGCCAATAGGACAAGGATGAGGAGACGGCGCCAAGGGACCCGGAAGAAACGGAGCCTGAAACGTGCATCAATTCGATTCCGGCAGTTACACGTATGGAGGTATTGCAAGCTGCTGAACGGATTAAGATTGGAAAAGCACCTGGCCCAGACAGAGTCCCGGCCGCTGCAGTTCGCCTACTGTTTAAGGATTACCCAAAAGTTGTTGCGGCAGTGGCCACAGAGACCCTAAAATAGGGGAAGATACCACTAGCCTGGGAGAAGGCTGACTTAGTGCTAATCCCGAAAGGAAATGACTCTTACCGTCCGATCTGCCCCCTGAACACGCTAGCCAAGGGCATCGAGGCAATTGTGGAAGCAAGACTGCAAACGTTTGCGGAAAGATACAGGCTAATTCCTGATTCACAGGATTCCGAACGAATCGCTCGGTGCTTTCAGCCGTGTACAGAGTGGTTTTGAAAGCAGAATTAATCCATACTTCGTCAATGATGACTCGCGATCTTTACATGGCAATACTTCTCGATGTCAAAAACGCTTTTCACTGTATGCCCTGGAGGGTTATACTCGACACACTAAAAAAGAACGATGGAAAAGAATTTGCGATGACGACCGGAGTGCTACAGGGATCGATAATAGGCCCTCTACTGTGGAATCTGGCATACGCTGCCATGGCAATTAGTGCAATGTAGTCCCATCCAGGCATTGTTTGTCATTGCACCCGTACGGAAGAAGTCGGAGTCCACTATTTTGAAATATATTTAGTATTTGTTTCGCCAAATGAGTGCTGGACAGTAGATTCATGTTTCGGAATGTATCACAATGTGACAGTACGGTCTCACAATATCTACTCTTATAAGGACGTTGCAAAAATTTCCGCACACGCAAATATGTTATAGTGTGCAAGATCATATTCTTCACAGAAGCTACAAACAATCATTAAATATAAACAGTTCTGTTTTAGACATTTGTAATAATGACACCTGTGCCAAGTTATTCGGTCTTCAATAAGTGTCATCTTTTCCTACATCTCTGAAGCAAGGTATTGCCGATATGCTTTTCGGAAACTTTTCGAAGGCTTTCAGCGTGTCTGAACTTTAGGAGTCGCTTACGGTCAAGTATAGAGCAATTGAAGAAAAGCGAACCAAGAGAGGTAAGTGCAATGGACAACACGGTGTACCGTGGCCGAGTTTAGATAAGAAGGTGTTCTCAGATGTGTGTGGAAAGTATAGGGTTTCTAGTACGGGTTCTCGTCAACGATGCCCAGAATTCAAACTTTTGAGCCAAAGTCGCCGTTACTCGCGCCACTGGGGGTCAGCGGTCGTACAGAATTTGTACATTTTCCTTCTCCCCATCCGATCCCCCCTTACCTTGAGGACGAGGGAGGCAATGAATGGTTGACGGAAGAGACAACGCAACGGTCACCCAGAAAGGAGACCCAGAAAGAGAAACAGGGCAGAAAACAAAACTGCAGGGTGACTCACAGAGCCAGAAGGATAAATAGAATCAGCTTGCGGTGGACTCACCGGAGAGAGATGATTCAGAAAGAAAAGTTGCCAGAGATATGCAGACCGAAAGAGAGCAAAACCTCCAAAAAGCATCCGGGCAATGCGACAATACCGTTACGAGGTGGCTGCACTATCTAAGACCTCAAACTGCAAGAACGAGCTAAAAGAACTAGCGCAGAACCTTTTTAGGGCCACGTACATCATACAAATTACCAATTAAGCTGCGAGGAGGGCTCGGCTAGTGGCTCGAGCAGAAACGGAAACAGCATTAGAAGACCTTAGAGCTAATCATGGAGCTCTGCGCGGAGAGCACGTCGAACTCCAGCGAAGACTAGAGGAGATGACAGAAGACAGGCTGAGAGAGGCCCGGGACGACCGATGCGGACAAGAGAAGGCCAGAAAGAGGGGCGCCGGAGGACAGACCCGCTACCAAAAAGTGTGAGCGCACGAGCAGAATAGAGAACAAGATATGAAAAGAAGATAAAGGAGACCGAAGATAAGATAGATCAGGCGAAGACCGTTGAGGAGATACTAGCGGTCATCAGGGAGAAGTGACCGAGACAGGTAGACTGCCATGTTAAAACTACGGCCGTGGGCCTAACGGCTCAGAGAAAGGTTTGAGTAGCGACAGTATCGAAAAGATGGACCGCAGAGCAGGCGGCCCTAGGCGGTCCGCCTCAGCAGTTGTTTGCCTTTATCGGGACATTTGCAGGCATCAGGCAGGGACTGCGGCTATCCTGAGGAGCAGTGACGCTATTAAGCTGCTGGAAGCGGCGGGTGATCCCACAACGGCTCAGTGGTTCCTGATGGTGGGCCCCGACGAGGAAGTTGGGAAATACTCAAGACATACATCACGCTTGTTGGGAAAGTCGCTGAAGATGTCGAATAGCAGGCAGCCATCCCTACTGTGCGTCACGATATAGATGTGACGCGCATCACATGCCGCGTGACGCTGCCTCTCAGGGCCCAGGAAATGTAGTGCAGAACAGTGAAACACGCAGGTACCCTAGAAGTTTGCACAAGAGATTCCAAGGAATAAGTCTGCGTGGTCCTTGGACAATGATCTACGTAACAGTGACATTACCGCGGTAGATAGAATTGTCCAACGGGTGATTCAATTCCGCTCCAGTTTTGCCCTGGAACTCAATCCCGTAAAATGCGAGATCGTGGAACGCAAAATTATCGATTGGATCGAGAGTGCTAATAGCCTGGGCAGGCAACCCCTTCAAAATCTACTACTGGGACTCAAGTTGACTGACAAAAGCGACTTGGACTTATTAGAAGTACCTCTGTGTCTTGAGGGTTTCTCGCCGGCCTCGCTACGTCGGAAAACTAAGCTAAAGGTGGTTGCTAATCGGCTTCTACTTGGGGGTTCACTTGAAAGCTCTTTCTATTAAGATCCTTCTTTTCAGGCTTTTTCATCTCCCACTTAATGCATATTTATCTAGTTTATCTGGCAATTTGCTTCCATTCAACGAATTGACTAACATCGTATGTATGTCTACAACCGCTGCTGCCAGTTTCTAAAGAAGGACTAGAGATTCCTGACCTCTTGGATTAATAGAGATACTCAAGAGGTCAAAATTCACTGTAGATTTGTTTCTCCTCAGGTTTGAAAGCAGAGTTTTTCGTTTACTCTGCTGGCACTCTGCAATTTCAGGAATCACACTGCTTGTTTAACGGTAAGACTCAAGACACACAAACCAATATTACAGTGTGTGGTGTGACAGATTATTTGACGAGCTTACTGTTCTACTTAATGAGACCACTGACGATTTGACTTTGAAAGCTCCTCTTTTGATACGCTTTACTTAATGCCCAAGCGGAAACGGACCTAGCTGAAGACACTGCCCGCATCGCAGTTGGCTGTCGACTGGACTACCCTTTCTAAAACTCTATAATTAAAAGTCCAGCCAGTATATTTGGCATAGCTTGGATTTAATTGCCTCGCAGTCATTCTTTTAAAAGTTGAAGCCACGGCTGTCATTGCTTGCAATATCCGCTCCAAATATAGCATTGAATGTGAGGGCTTTTTGATCAGATCAACAAGAAGATATTGGTACAGATAGATGCATGTCAGACTCATATAAATCTAGTAACCCTTAATTCTTATTAATTCAACAAAACCAAGCATGCATATAACAATACATTCTAACGATTTTTTTACAACATTTAATCATTGTGAAGATGGTATTAGCCTTGCTATCCCAATAATGCCGTTGTATCGACTGTTTTATATGCACTGGTTATTCGTATTACCAGTTTTATTTCGTTTAGGAGTTTTCTCCTGCTTGAGCTTCGTAGTGTTTGGTGCCTGTATGAGAGCGGCGTACAGAATTGTAGGCTCCGCTACCACAGAGAAGTCTTTTCCTGATTTAGCCTTTTACTCCGAGTGCTCTCAGCAGGATATTGGCCAGGCGGTTGGCCAGCCCGTCTGTCTTTGCGGTCACATCATCAATGTGCGTCTCACTCGAGAGAACCGTGTCTATTGTTATATCTAAGTGTCGGGTGGACTTGGTGATTTTTATGTTTGCCCTGTTCAGTGTTAAAGGGATGTTTCCATGTTTCTTTCGGCCAACAAGGAAAACTGCCTCACTTGTTTCGAGCGCAAGCTCGAGGCTGTGCCCTACCATCCAGTCGTTCACCATATTCATTCATTTATTAATCACCTTTGTTAGATATATAGTCAAATATTATACATAAAAACACGGTCACTGTGCCAGTGATTCAACTCTGGGGCACTCCCCGGCATGATATCTCCCACCAGCTCTCCCACACCTCTTACAGATACATTCTTCTGTCGGCTCGTGGTACCCTTGAGTTTTACAGAGAACATGGAAGCCGTGCACTGCATAGCGTACTTCTACACTACGGTTAGTGCCATGCAGTCCCTTCTACACATTGTTTGTCATTGCACCCGTTCTAACGAAGTCGGGGTCCACGTCTGACATTCTCTCCTCCCACTGACAGATTAAATCCCTGCCGAGCACTCGCTTGAGAAAGTCGGGTTTCACTCGATCAAGCCTCGCGAGCTGGGCCACGCTCAAGTTCTCCCAGATAGGCTGTATGCCGTAGGATGCCGTGGGCGCGATCTTAAGGTTGAAAAGTCTTAGCGCCGTGTTGCGGGAGAGAAGCGTGGGTTTTTCAATTCCGACGCCTGCTACGAGGGCTTTTCTATTCACCAGATTGATGGCTAATTGTGCTCCTCGTTGTAGCGGTGTGGTTTCCTTACGGGAACACAGTTAGAAGATAGCGTTTTAAGAATTTGTGGAGGCTGTCTAGACCATCGCTTACGCTGACAATCTAGCCTCCTAGCGACAGCTCGCGTAAGGACAGGCCACAATAAGGAGCACAAGTAGCCACCCGTATGGTAAACTGACCGTGCGGTAGGCTTTATTGGACTGACAGCAACGACGGCAGCGAATATGTACACATATTCAGATTCGCAATACCTCTCATGTTTCTTATAGAATGTAAGAGCATATGTAACAAGCTCGCCGCATTTTCATTAGTCTTACGGAAACAGTGAGGATGTGCTTAGGGTAGCCAAATGCATCGTCAAGAGGTACAAACTAATCAATGGCAGCGTAAACAGCTACCAGGGTGGCGCAATATCTTCTTTTTATCGACGGCCTATTTTCGCAAGAACACTACACTCTCGAGTCTGGCGTCGACATTACCGCAGATAAGGGTGCGACGGCCTGTTGCTCTGACATCCATCTCCAGATGTTTGCGTGTTACCAGCGTGGGTTATTAGGCATCATTACGACGCGTTATCTGTTACATGCGCTTTTCATGCGCGATAGCGGTGGTTAGCCCTGCGTGCGTGTTAGCGGCGGTTAGCCCTGTCAAAAACGTGACACCGTACCCGTCATTCTCACCCGCCGTACACTCTATGTATAGCTAGCTTCATGCTACTGCACAGTGTCCAAGGGCAGATATAGAAGGGGTAGCGCGTCTCACCAGCACCCCATAGCGGATTGCCGGAAAGTACAATGTGTCACTTGGTGAGCTGGCGACAAGAAAGGCAAACGTGTACTGCGCTGATCCTGCGACCTAAGTAGTTCCTGTCCTGGTGACACGCCCATTGACTACGATGGACCGCACAAAACTAATAATACGCTTTCTACGGGGCAATATGGTACCACTCCCTAAGCAGCTTGTTAACAGGCTTGTCCGGCATGAGGATGATAAAAGAATCTGTTGTATTCTTGTTTTCATGCTACTAATGTGTTGCTGAGCCCCTACCGGACCCCATACTAAACGGCACATCAAAACGCCTTTGGCAGGCTCCCTAACGAGATCGAGATCGTGTGTCTTTAAATGGTTGCCACACCCGGTGTGGGAGTCTAGACCCCGGCTACGCTCACATAAGCTAAATAAATTGCAGCCATTTTGTGAGTACTTCATGCATTCTGGAGCGTCCAGGCCACAGAGAGTAAAACGGGGAACGATTTTGGCGTTGACCCCAATAGCATGACCCTGGTGCCGTTTAAAACAGGATGCACCCTGGTTTGGGCCGTAAGAGTAAAGGACTCTCTAAAACCGGATATAGCTGCTACTCAAGCAGAACAAAGCTGATCCAATTCTACATGTAGGTTCCCGTCAAAAGCTATACAACTGTTTAACTGTCGTTGAGAATGAACATCTGCTCCCGGCGGTCCCGGTTTGGTAGACTGGTGCTTTACTCGTGTAGTGTTCTCCAGTGCTGCCCCTGTGCGATCGATTCGGTGTTAACCTGGTGACCTAGTAATCTCTTTTTTAATTGGCCCAACCACACTTGTGATACGGCAAGTTTATTTGAAAATCAACGGAAATGCTTTGCACTTTTCCTCGTGGACTAGACACCTACTAACTTAGTGACGCGTCCATATTGCGTGCCGTGCACGGTTGCTACGTGCGCGCGGGAGTGTGCACGTGGACGTTAACGGAGAAGAGACGCAGGCGGGCGAAACAGCAAATATTCGCGTCGGGGACAGAGGGCGCGGTCCTCTGACCACTTCCATGCGCTCTCTAGGTTACCTAGGGGGTTCGCTTTGCCGTCACGGAACCCCGCAAAGGCAAATCAACCGGAAGGTGGTCCACGATCGTACGAACCACGCCGACTCTACCACGATATCTACAATCCCAGCGGTCGATCCGGGCAACCGGCAGTCCATGAGGCCGGATAGCTATACACGCCCTCCTATGTGCCAGGTCATTGAGGCTGTCACTTGCACGGTTGATCAGTCGACGGGTCATCTGTGCCGTCGATGCGAATCCCCTGATCACACGGCGTAGGAGTAGACATTCGAGTCGAGCACCCGACAAAGGGCATCCAGTGGTAGGCGATTTTAGTGCCCATAGCCTGGGGGGCCCACAAGACCTGCGACAGAGGCTGCTCCCTCTTGGACTGGATGGTTGAGCAAAGCATCCCTCTGCTCAACGAGGCGAATAACCCGATATTTCTAAGGCAAATATCTTACCTGGATGAATCATAAATGTGCAGGTAGATCAAGAGACCATACTCGATACGTCGATACTTAACTTTTTCAGTTGCCAGTGGTGCCTGGCTCGGGCCGTCTGATCGGCGCACCTGGAAGGGGGATGGGCAAAACGGAGGATGAATAATACTTTACACAATTGTTTCACACGACCGAGAAACGTCGACGAGAATTACATAGGAGACGCCCTCGCCTGTTCGGCGGCGGCAGGACCCCAAGACGTGGACCCTCGCCGCTCACCAAAGCTCTAGTGGAACTAGGGAATCGACGAAGCCCACTGCGTCCGGGCAAACCGCGCGGCCACGCAGGCGCGCTCGTAGATTGCCTTTTGCATAAGGAGGAGGGCGGCGCCCGAGTCTCTCGGAGAGCCGCAACTTGGAGCAGAGTTCGCACGCACCGTCGTGAGCTCAAAAAGTTTATCTCGAGATCAATGGCGGAAAGCTATTGGGACTTCCTCCCCTTCGCTGCATAAAAGTTTCCCACCCTAGTTTCTCGGCCTTTTCCTTCACACGACCCCCAGAGCCCCTGGTGGCGCATGGTCGACCTGGACCAGATTTTCCCCCGGTGACCGATAAGGAAATACTAAGAGAAGCCTTCGGGAAATCCCCCGAGCCTGACGAAGTGCCCTAGATGTGGTAAAACTTACGGCGACAACACTCTCCATAGTCCTAGCTGACCTGGGCACGCGCCTTCTATGGGAAAGACGTTTTCCCAAGAGGTAAAGATCTTGTACTTTTCCCTAAGACTTAATCAGGCTTCACGAGCGCACCCTTCTACAGGCCTCTCTGCTTCCTGCAAACGACAGCAAAGTGAATGGAGCATGTAATCCTAGACAAACTCAGCCCGGCGCTTGAGGAGCTAAGTGGTCTCTAAGTTAAAGAGAGAGCGCACGCTCAACGAAACGCCTCAAGGAAAGGCACACATCGAGCATATTGCCAAGGAGTAAGCCTAAGTCTTGCGCACCCTCTCGTCGGCAACACACGGGAAACGTCTTGGTGGGTTGGTTCCATTTTTAAAATTCAAAGTACTCGAAATTGCCGTTCCACTCTTGCATATTTTCAGATTCAAAACGTGGTTTATTTGCAAAGCTGCATTACAAAGACTTAATAATTCCAAACAAATATGAGACTTTTTCTATAATCATTCTATAATCATGTACAGCAGATAAGATTTTTTTTTGTAAAAATAGAATAATTTACATTGCCACGCAGTGCACAGGTAGTCCAACTCTATAATTTGACCCAACATTGTAGCAAGGAAATAGACTTAACACAAAGGTATTGCCAACCCCATACATTTAATATTGTTGATGTTTATTGGTACATTGGTATTTAATATCACTACATAGTTTTTGTCGAATGCCGTTTTTGGACAAGAAAATGGCTCGTAAAGACCGCTTTCGAGTGCATAAGTACGCCCTTTTAGTTTCGATAATCACGACACCTGCGGGAAAGCTTATTTACCGTGTGCCTCAGCCGATTGTAATCTTCAAGTCTTAGAATCCGTTCGCACTCTTCCGCCTGAGTCGGCTTTTTGTCAATAATTGCATAGCAATACCGTTGAATATGTACGGCTAAGAATATTAAAAATACACTCACCTCATTTGTTAAGCATTTTTGGGGAATTTATTTATTTAAACGTATGCTCCGTCTGTGTTGTTCTCTCGGCGATGGTACTGTGTCCACGCTCTACAATATCATAATCTTTATCGTTGTTTGGTCTGTTTCGCTTGGACGAAGTGTTTATGCTGCGGTATGGGCGAAGTTGCGGTGTTTCGGGATACGGTGTTGGATCAGGCAGTTCGGTCAGTGCTGATAACATATGCGCAATTAACATGGACGTTTGACCCTAAAATAGGCTTTCCTAGATCGCTCTCGGTCTCTTTTGACATCTTAGAAAAACGCTACAGCTCTTCAGCGTCTGATCCGCGCCAAGCGCTTTAGTCCGTTTATAAAAATCTCACGTAAGATTTCTCGCCCTATCTGTATTTCATATATGCTCCTAAAAAACCCTAACATCACTTTGAGAGTAGCATTCGACTAGACGCAATTATTACACAAGATTCTTAGCAATCCGTCTTATGCCAATATTTATAGCTGCACATAAATCTCACGATGCAATCCCGCGCTGATACCAGGGTGGCCTACGCAAGTGAAATCTTACAGGTATGCGTCTGCCGGTCTTGATGGGCATCGGGCATATGGTACCGTATAGTAAGTACTCCGAGCGTCTTTAGCGGATGCTGCAGCGTCATGAAGTTTAGATGCAGCCTGCATAGTCAACACGAATTTTAACGTCACTTAATCGAAGAATCACGAAGAAGGTCTGCAGCGTCGATGTAAGCAAATGTTTATTTAACCTTTACTTTACTCAATTTAAATGTCCTCGGAGAAACCTTTCGTAATCAGCTTTAGGCTATGTAATATTAAAGGCAAATTGCGTACTTATAATCTAAACGGCTAGGTAAGATTAGAGGTAACTCTACCATCACGCACCTAAGATCTAACCGAAATTCTTCGGAGCAAAATGCTTACAAATTAATGTCTCAAAAATATTTCGTTTCTCTTTAGTCTGTAAAGCACATGAGACATGAAATTCATAAATTGTAAACATCCTCAAACGCATTCGACTAGGGTATTGCTTTTAAATACCAAGAAAGACTTTAATTAATCAATTGCGAAGTGCATTTGCCTATATTTTATGTAAACGTGTTACTGCGAGGGTATGAATCATGCTATACCTTTAATCGATTACGTATTATTAATCCTTCTTTGCTTAATCACGATTCAAATATAATTACGCATTACAAACAGTGCATGCAAACTTTACATAGAATGGCGTGTAGTTGCAATGATCTACGACAATGGCGACATCGGCTCGTATAAACACCAGGTACACATTAAGCGCTAGTAACGTCTGAATTTATATATATATATATATATATATATGTTGCATTTATATGATGAGAGCCGTATCTGTCGCCGTCGTTGAGCACCTTTGTTTGAAATCCATTCATTTGCGCGGGCAACCAGCGTCGGCGGCATTCAGATCGCGCGTTCAAACCCAACGGACACCACCGTACGATCTCAGTCGTACGACAACCACTCCTCCGTCGTCATCGCAGCAATAAAGACTACACAGTCGAGCCGTCAGAGAGACGGTAGCTAACTAGTAAGGCAAAGTGCTTGTGTCTTCTTCACTTGGTGTAGAATAGTACGGTAATTCGGGGCAACAGTGACATAGACGAGAGCTTACGGTTGACAAGATAGTCAACAATATATATATATATATATATATATATATATATATCCCAGTCTGTTCCACTGACATAATATTCCCCTAATTCTAAAAAGAATGTCCCTATTCTAACTTTATACTTAGTTTAGTGTAAGCCACTATACCAATTCTTAGGCAGTTCTTTTTGCAAGCAACATGATTATATACCGTGAAACACATACCGTCTTCCTCTTGTTCTGGAGTATCTGGCATTTCCGGCCCTCTGGATCGAAGAACTTGCTCGGAAAACATTTGCGACTACCGAAGCCACCGTCGACCACGACAACTTGCCTATAGCAGAAGAAAGCTCGTCCGAACTGTCTTCGCTGGACGAGGTTGACCCCCTGCTCCTTCATCTGTTTCTGATTTTTTCCATAACCAACCAATTGAGGATGGCCACGCCGAGATGATCTTAGTCTCTTTTGTGAATCTTAAAGTAGACGGGTAGACCGGCGAGAAGTCTTGCACGCAAGGACGCGTCGACGTTCATGACGGCACAAGTCTTCTTCCGGCTCGGACGACAATTCCTTTTGTTACAAGAATACACATTCATATTGTCCACACTGTTTAATTGTTACACTTGTGATAAATGTATTTCACTGTTACCAGTTCATTTTGTGTCAGCCCATGACGTCTATCTAGAAGCCGCAGTCCTTCTATAAACAGCCTGCAATGACATCTGATTGAGAAACATTGCTTTGCGTCGTTCGTCTGTAATCCTTTTGCGATGATATGCCTTAAACAACTCGCAGTACAGACACTTCTAGGACTAAAACAATTAGAGTAGCATGTAGTTAAATCTTTGTAAATCAAAACTGTGCTTGCTTCTATAGACAGGGAGGCCGCCTGCGGATGTATACTTGTCAAACGTAGGCATGTTATAATAATGATAATATAATGGGGCGGTTAGATGGTAAAGTTTTCGGGCTGACCCTCAGCCAAGATTTAACGTCCACGGAACTGTTTTTCATATTGCTTCATAGACGGACCCCCATAAATGCAATGTGCAACGGTGGAGCTCGAACCCGCGCACCGATGTGTCTCCTCCGGTTGCGAAGGCGCAGACTTAATCACCCACGCCACCGGGTTCGACGACGACATTAGATGGTAGTGCACCATCTCATTTTATTGAGACATCTGTGCTCCCTGTTTTTTGTTCGGTCATGGTCGATTATAATCCTCACCGGTATTCACCTTGTCTAAATTGGAAACCAGAAAAAAAACAATTTAACAGTGGCCGGTCCAGGTCTTGAACCAGTACCTTCCGAATGCAAGGCAATGGCTTTGCCACTAAGCCACCTCCTTCTCTGGTTCTTACGAATGCTTCTCGTTTCTTGCGAAGGACTCGTAAAAAGAGAGCACCTAGAACATTTAGGTCATCCTTAGTTGTACAAATGATTTCGGAAAGTGCTTGTATGGTTGTTTGGGTAGCTTTCTCCTGCTTTCGTGAATTGCCTTCTGTGCTCAATAGCTCTTGCTTAGAAGCGTTGAGTGTCATCCCCCGGTTCATCGCTGTGCAGTGGCAACGATTGGCAAGTCCACTGTTACGATGTCCGCGGGACTATCCCGGATTGCATCTTGTAGATAGCAGCCGTTACACCGCGCAGCTGGCTGTGTACACTTACACCAGATCAAAAATGTCAAGACAAAACAGTGCTACACTTAACGCAATACCTTTGATCTACTATGCATTTGTTTTTGCTTCAATGGACACAGTGCGTGAGCAGCCTTGTGAACCACCCACGCGCAAGCTGCTACAGACCACAACGTAGACAGGCCATCTTCAAAACAACTTGCTCAAACACATGCTCTCACGTACTGAGTCAATATAGGCGCGGAGTTGTCGATCTCGAATCTGGGCTGTTTTCTGTTAGGAATTTCACCCCTATATTCAACAGATTCGGGGTATCTGTTACATAAAAAATGCATTCTTTAAGCAGTCCTGTTGAAACATAAGGGTCACTTACCAAACAGTGCATACTGCACAATGCATGGCTTCATCACTGAAACTACAAGCGCGGCCGGTTGACGACAACAAGTGCACTATGCACGATTTAAGTTTCAGCTTTCTGCTAAATATCGTTGTTACACGACGTTAAGATTAAATGCCGCCACGCCATTTTACGCGCACTCTATTGTTTAGCCAGTTCAGATGCAAAACCCCAGGAACAAAACCCTTATGGCATCTACTATATGATATAGGTTAATTTATCCGCAATATGCTTGGCTTTTTTGGATATTCCTAAAATAGCGAAATGCCAAGCCAATCGACACGTATACATTTAGTCTTCACATCAAATTAATTACTTAGCGCCCAAAGATTACATTTATAAACACCGGCATTTCATTGTCGTTTGCTAAATATTTTAGAATGAAAAAAAAAACAGATACGCTTTTTCTGCGCGAATTTCCTACGTACTCCAGCGATTATTCTGAACAAAGCAGCATTTTCTTTTTAAATTTGTTCTATAGAGGAGCAACTGGAAAATGCGGTTTGCACACACGAGCACCATTACAAGGAAAACTCGTCTGCAAGCGTGAGGCTAAAATCAACTAAAAATCAGTCGTCTGCCTACTTCCCGCCGACCGGGAGGGAACTATCTATGCAAAAACTTTAAACAATTGGGGAGGAATATGCGTGAAGTCTACTCATGACTAGCCACTTCATTGGAGGCCTGAGGAGGTGCGCATAATATGGCGGTTATTCGCCGGTCGTTCATTTGCTGGTAAAATCAACATTTTTAGAACGCATTTTGCTGCCAGTCTTCTGACGCATAAAGTATCGGACACGACTATTAGAACTGATCCATAAGATGTCTCGGATTCCTCAGTTATCACCCTGATAGTGATTCGGCATTGCTGTATTCGTACGATTGTACGAACGCGTTCAATGTTTTCTTCTGTTATCAAAGTCGACGGTTTTCCCGGGGTCATCTCCGATCTCTTCAGTGTGCGTCGCGAAATTGACGGTCTCACGCATACATTGCTTCTATATACAGCTTGATCACTGATGAGCACTTCGTAACATTTTTACGATTATAGAATATATGATTTGGTTTTTAACACGGAACTTCATGCAGAATTCGTTGCTCCTCCATTTTCGGCTCCTTACAAATCGTCAAACCTTCGTTTTCTTCACTTTTTGAACCAAACACAAACAATAAACGTCATCACTGCTTGGTGGTGTCAGTTGAATCTTTAAGATTTATTGTCACTGCTTAAAAGTTACAATTGTGAGGTGTAAACGTGTACTCCTTGTTTCCTCCTAATGAATAAATAACAGATGCCTGCGTTTCCTCGTTGAATGTCGAGCGACAGCCTCTGACGCAAAAGTTCCGATGCTCTCGAATCTCCCGTCGTAAGATTAAGGCTTCTGCCAACGCGCTGAATCAACTTCAGTGTAAACGGTCCTAATTCCTCCCATTGTTTCGAAAGCCAACGGACAAAATTGGTGCGGATAACTAATGCTAGAGTATTTTCTTACATTTGTTCGCCCCTGCTAACCTGGAAGCATGACCTGCCTGGTCCGACCATCGAAGTGGCTAATGAGTCGCTTACAGTTGCGTCCCAAGCAAGCATGCGACCACGCTTAAAGGGGGTTAGAGTAAAACCGTCCGGTCTTTTTTCATCGTCCCTGGACTAGACCCGGAGGTTCTAGTACGCACGGAAAGCCAGCAGATCTCAGTATTCGACAAAAAGTGTCATTTGAAGCCGAATGGCTTGCTCGTCGGCCTGCATTTAAGGCGCATGACAAACCATAATGGGCCAACGCGTCCACAATGTAACCACAGCGGCCTCGGTGGGGAAGCTCCTGCCCCTTGACTACTAACGGCTCGAAGCCTGGCTTTATCAGCCACGGTATGGGCTCTATCCATCAGGCTCGCTAATCGCTTTTTTTGCAAAGGGGTTGTCTAACTGCTCTACTTAGTTCCTTTCAGTGGGAGGGGAAGTCGAATAAAGACGGCAATCTGTCGGTCAACTTTTGTAGTTCTACGTTATAAGGATAAGAATATATTCCCAACCGTCATTATCCAATAATGCCCTAACTCTTTCCGCAGCCTGAGTCAATGATGACACAGTTGCGGGTCCGGCCATCATGACCGCGAAGTTGGTCACTTTTTTCTTTGCGGAGTTGGTCACTCCGACATACCTAAGCCGCCTAGAAAGACCGGAAGCATTAACTGCTGAAGATCTAGTATTTCCTCTAAAGTGTCTAATCTAAGATCATTAAACGGCTGTAACAGTTCAGAATAGGTTGCACCTCTAACTAGATGAGTGTGGGTAGAAAGTAAGATCTAAGGCGGAACAGGCTGCAGTGGGCCCCCAATTGGAGTAGTCTGCTTCTGGTCAGCCTTGTCAACAACGCGACAGACAGGGAGTACAACAAGGTCCGTAAAATCTAATGGCTCAATTCCGTTGTGGGCTGTAACATATACTTTACATTTGCCCGGGTTCAAGGTCTGGCCACTAATCACACCAAAGTCTATGACCTTTCGAATGTCGTCCAGTACTTTCGGTCTATTTAAGATTAAAAGTTCTGAAACTTGTCCATTCGCCCATATATATATATATATATATATATATATATATATATATATATATATATAATGCGCATAATTATAGAAAAGTTACCCTTGGAAGGAGTTCCGTAAGACTACTCTTAGAGAGAATACATGTAGCGACAACGATATGGGGATTATCAAAAAAGTAACGCAGACTACAGAAGTGGCTCAAAGCGACGAACTCAGCCCGTTTTCTTTTTCGGTACTATTGTAAAATTTACCTAATAGGGCGTTGACATTGCGATTTATGGCTGGAGTCTATTTAGAATTTAACAGCGACCGGAGAGACTAATTGATTGCATGGACGAGATGGGGATTAACATTACCTAGTAAAAAAATGTAGCAGTTAAGTTTCGAAAAGGCAAAAGACAAACGTTCTTCGAGCCAGAGGTAATTTAGTAAATAAATGAACTTACCTGGGGGTCACTATCACGCCGAATGATAGCATTTTTCGCAATCATATAGTTATCAGAGTGAAAAAGCAATTTGAGCAGCATCAGCAATTCAGAATCCGCAAATATGAGCAATGCATACCGCGTTTTTCTATTTCAAGCTTAAATAAAAATAAATAGCAATATCCAGTATATCACTCATACGGGCGAAATTAAGAGAGGCAGATCTTCGCGATACAGTTAGATTTTTCTTTATGAAGCAGACTTTGGGGTTAGCTAATTCTTGTAAGAATAAGAAAACTCATATCTTGGGGGGGGCTATACTGACACAGAAACTACAACGACGATAAGGTTTATTTAGTATGAGAGCGTTTGAGGCGTACACTATAAAGAAAACGGAGAAATCAAAGGAAATTAACATAGGAACATATACTACGATATCGATGAAAAGCACGACCTGGCGGAAAGCCAGATAATAATAGACATCTAACTACGGCGTTTGCAGCGCACGGGTTTCATCAGGTTTTATGTAACACAGAAGAATTGCACGATTATCAGGATTGTGGCAGGTGCGCGAAGTACTTAGGCCAGTACGACAACAACCACGCCGCAGCATGTCCAGCAGTTCAGTCAATAGCTGAACTATGAGAGAAGGTCCAGTGATGTGAAAGTTAAAATAACGTTTTTAAAAGTAAAACTACGTACAGATGTAGATATTGTTCCTTAGATATATTGTAGCAATATTTCTTATTAACTCGTTTACTGCAGCTCAAGCAAAATACACCCTGTGTAGGAAACTTAGTGTGCTTAGAACATGGCCGGCTGCTATGTCGTAGCGCACTGTGCGGCCTTTGCGAGTGCTAAGGTCTCGACAAAACCAGAGCTGGCTGGGAGAACCCCGCAGTCTATCGCGGATTACATGATGAAAGACGCGACCAGATGGTCCGAGGGACGGGACCACCTAGATGCCATCATGAAAAGGAAACTTGCCCTGAAAACAGCCAGACAGGCTAGCTTGGAGAGAGGCCTCAATCGAGGCAGTCGAGAGGATGTACCGAGGGAGAGAGAAGGGAAAGCAGCTAGGCCCTCCAGAGGATCTCGACGCATCCCCCAGGATGGGCAAGCATTGGCTAGACACATATAGCGCTAATCCACAAGACTTCCCGCTCAAAGGGGTTGTCGAAGTAATGCCAATACAATCCCGGACCTTGGGGGGGTGGGGAGGATATCAGTTTTAGTGGGTGCGAGTTCCACACTAGATGCTGCTAGCTGCCAGCATAATGCATTCCAAATCTTCCAAAACAACAAAAAGGCTGCTATGTCATGAAAAACAAGACGGACTAAACCAGTTATGAGTCCACGACAAATTATGTTACCTAGAGTGACCCATTGACAATTATAAGGTCGCGCACTATTCGTGAAATGACGAATATACTTGGAATAAACTTGTGTATTTTCAATGTACGGGAAGTTTAGCCTCAATCGGAACAGGAACTTTATTTCGAGCATTATTGACTCTACTTTGAGGCTTGTGTAACTGCAGCATCAACACGTTTGTTAAGTTCTCATAAATATGCTCATAAATGGGCCTCTCTCTGAACGGCTCAGTATAATTTATCGATAATTTTGTAGACCACTATAATATACCGCAAACAGCCGCCATTGAAACTTTTCGGCACGAGTATTCTCACAACATGTCTGTAGTCGCCAGGTAATTTTATGTGCACCAGCTATGCCTAGAAGGAATCTCTCCGTCCTGTTTCGCCATCTCGCCACTTGCTACAGTGCTCACTGATTTCATCATTTATTACGCCAGCTTGCTGGTTTTCATAAACCCAGAGAGGACTTTGTTCGTATTTACATACCCAAACTGGTAAATAATAAATAAATGTAAATATGTAACATTAACTGTAAATATAAACATAATGCATCCAGTAAGCGCCAAACCAACGGCAACGAAGAAACGTGCAGATCACAGTCTAATATTTGAGTGTAATTTTTTCACATATTTCGGCATGCACAGGAATGAAGCTCTAAACTTCCGCCAGTGTTAATTAAAAGACAGTCCAAAATTGCAACACGAGAGAGACTTCAAGGTGTAGAGCACGTTGTGTTCCAAATTGGTTATACGTGGCGGTTGGAGCGAACAAACTCAATATCAACTAAAGTCGCACCGACGTATCAATATTAAAGACAAGCACACGTAAAGTAGGAGACGCAAATCCATTTGTCGTTTATTCGTAAAATGAACAACAGTGACAGATGCATTTGGTCCATATTTCGGCCAACAACGACTCAACTACGAGTAGAATAGGAGGCGTCTGAACACAAAAGACCACCCTGTAGATACATGATATGTACAATAATAAAGCTATATATTATGTAGGAGGCACGGTCACGTTACGGCACATTCTCATTCTAGTAATAATTGTTGTGTTAGTACTGTGCTTCAGCTTTAAAAACAATATTGTTCATAATAAATATTACTATAATAGTAGCTGCTGTAATATGTGTATCGTCGTAAAAATAATATTATCCAGTTTTTCTCGTCCCGCCCGCCGGTGGGCAAGACGTTTTTCGCATGTAACCTACGCAGAACAACATTCAATAATAAACATCACCACCATAATAATGATTCGTTCACCATTATTTATGTGATCATTAGCACGAATATAATCTCGTTCTCCGCAGCTGAGGTAATCCAATGGGACATTGCACATTTTCCTATACGATATATCTAAACTTCTAAAGTTTTCACCGCCAGGCGTTCCGACTAGACCAAACATGGCTTCGTTCGACATTAGCTATTTTGTATGCCAATTCGTACATACGATAAGTAGCGAATGTTTTTCGACACTTTATAAAGCAGATTGAGTGGTACTTCTTGTTAAATTGCCTTGCCGTGAATCGTACTGTTCATTTGATTGCTACTTGAAATTAGATTCGATGGAATCTTCAATACATCTTAAACAATATATATATATATATATATATATATATATATATTACACAAGTTATTAACG
This sequence comes from Dermanyssus gallinae, assembly GCA_003439945.1. Lineage (NCBI taxonomy): Eukaryota > Metazoa > Arthropoda > Arachnida > Mesostigmata > Dermanyssidae > Dermanyssus > Dermanyssus gallinae. The sequence goes on along the minus strand of QVRM01004299.1, from coordinate 199,016 downwards.
TTGTGTATATATGTATGCATGTACTAAGCATAAGTATCGGTATTAAGGCTAAATGCTAAACACAGGTAGAGTATATAGGTGACAACTGTCAGGAACTTTGTGAGCTTTGTCGACTAAAAGTTGCGATATTCTTCCGTACCGCAAAAAATTGCGGATGATATATGTGACATCAGTTCATACAGCAACAGAAAGGAACAATAAAGTGAACACGATCTCGAACAGAAACGAGGCCCGAATGACGCTGTGATCTCATGAACCAACATCAAAGAAGCAGAAAGCTGCATGACCTTGCGAAAGTCAACAAATTTAACTTAAAAGCCACGCGCAGTAATTTACCACGTCAGGTGTTCAATACTAAATGCCTGACGCGCTAAAACGCATGTGTATTAATTTATCAAGACTAAGGTGCGTAGCCCACCCGTTTTATAGCCGCTGCCTCGTTATAGATCGTGGCGCTCGCACGGCACATTTCAGCCATCTAAGTGTTCTATTTCTGAACAACTGTATTTAAATGCAAAAATAAAAACTTAGTGTACGTTCTGTATAACCGTGAAATGTCTTAAGTTTGTCTATGACTTAAAAATGACCATTCATAACAAATTTCTTTAGTACTATGGTATAACTGATTGAAGTTATAGCAGTCATCAATATAGCAAATACAAAAATAAACACAAAATTCAAGTAGTAGTAGTAGTAGTAGTAGTAGTAATTGTATCTATCAGTAAATAAGTTTGTTCCGAATAAACCGGCAACTGCTTTGCACGACAGGTACGCGTTTTTTTTTCCGGCTAAACTCACAACCAGGCCAAGCCAGTTTGTTGCGATTGTGTTAGTTGTTCTCTATACATCGGTTGCGGTATCTATGCGGTTTTCATAAAAAAAATAGAGGTGTTTTCTACTGCAGGAACGTGATACCGCTGCTAATGAATCCCTGCTTGTATATATATAGAGAGAGAGAGAGAGGGAGGGGAGAAGAGAGATTAGTCTAGTACCTACTTATAAATTATTTTATGTTGGCTATTAATAAATATTCACACCCTGGAAAACTACGACTTCCTTATCTGAGACCACGAAGGTAAATTCGTTAGTTAAACTAAAAACAGGTAAAAACTGCTTTTAGTTTTAATTTTAACGGTCTGTTTCCTACCACATACCATGAAGCAGGATGGAGGGCCTCGCCCGTTGGCCGATTTAGTATGAGCAGTGGGAGCTTTACTCTAATCGACCACGAAGTTCGTTACGTCCGCCTCTGTTTGAGTCACCGCAAGGACTCGTACCAGTCGGAGATGCCGTCCTCTGGACCGTGAGCTCATGGCTCAATCGGGGGTAAAGAACGAATGCGTTCGAATTCGTTCCAGCATCGAAGTGCGGTGTTATAGAAACGGACGTATGAATGTCATACGAAATCTATCAGCAACGTCAAACTTTGATCAATGATCAATCAGTTGCACATAGCAATTCATTGCACAGTGAAATATCACGATGGCCTTTCGTCACGATAGTGAGGAGCCAGCCGACAAATGCGTATCGCTTACAAAGTGAACACAAATGAAACTGCTGTATTCTAACAAGCAGACAGAAACAAAGACAATCGCCGCAGTCGAGTGTATGCCCCAATTAATGTGATTCTTTACACAGGTATTTAGACTCCGCATATGTATATATATATATATATATAGTAGCGTGAACCCAGGTGGTTGTGCGTAGATGAGTTCGTACGGTCTTCGTTCAGCTCACATATGCTATCTTTAAACCAAGAAACAAATTCCTAGGGAATTTAACTTAGGATAAGTTACTCAGGATAGACACATAAATAAGGGGACGTCTAACTGCTAATTCTAACTGCTTCTTGAAACACCAAGAGAGCATCCTTAGTGGCACTTCTCGCCTGCCACGGATGGAAACGGCATTCGCAAATGACTCAGCGTCCGCCACTGTTAAGTAGACCGGACGAAACTGCATGTCTCAATCGACGCAGCGTATTGGTATGGTTGTTCTCTACAAGCTATCGCCGTACGTGCATATAAAGGCCAGAACGTTGCACAGAGTTTCACTAGTTTTATCTACGATACCCTTTCCCTATTTCATTTTGCTCTTGCGCCAATTTAACCCCGGTCGGAATTTTATCTTCGTCTCAGTTTTTATGTTGTTCCAGCGACTTAACTTGTTTTTGCCATTTCCTTCTTCCTATTTATCCACATTCCAAACGTACTATACATACCTACAAGCGTATATATATATATATATATTCAAGTGCGCCGCATACCTAACCAAAGTGTTCTTAGAGTTCTCCAGTCTGTGTTAAGATAGATGTAACCTAAACAGAGCATTATATAAATATATATATTATTCGAATTTCATCGCAGTGCACCACCTAGACAATTTTAGTGCTTCAAAAAAATTATATGCAATATAAGACTAATGCAAACTAAACTATCATAGATAAACGCCGCTTCTATTATCGGATCCGTGTGATAACATTGGCCTGCCAAATCGACACAGCAATAGTATAGGAGCACACCACAGAATTGTTTTAGGAATTTAACTAAAGTGAAATATATGCATTCATTATGATTATTGGAGTAATCATTGCTCGACTTTTGATCCATAGATCCCTACTACCGCTCAGCGTGGAGTCAACAAGTCGTCAGCGTCATCGTGGCTGTTGTTGTTGCTGCTGCTGCTTCTTCTGCTGCTGTTGTTGTTGTTGTTGTTGCCCTTTTGATCATTGTAGTATTAGCTGTTGTTGCTGTTGCTGCTGTCGTTTTTATTATAGTTGTGGTCGTTTGTTTGGATGACCGCTCGTTTTGCCTTTGCAGTCGCTATGTCCTATTGCCCTACCCCCCCCCCCCCTTCCTAATGCTACCGATGCTAACTGACGCATAGCTGTTGCTGTTATTGTTGATGTTGTAACTGTTGTTATTGCTGTCGTCGTCATCATTATTGTTCTTGTTGTTGCTTTTCTTATTGTTGTTACAGCTGCTGCTGCTAATGCACTTGTCGACTGTCCACATCGGCATGCTCTATACGAATGAGCAATGACCACCGCTGCCGCAGCTTTCACTGCACATACTCGCCTACGGTATGGTTGTTGTTGCTGTTCACCGTTGTTGACACTTGACTGTTGTCAGACGTTTCTGGTAGCGGGGGCGCCAGCAGCAGCAGCAGAGTCGGTGCCAGCATTTGTCGTCTCTCCGCCACACTGGTAGCATTCCCGATTCCAACTGCTCCAGCTAGTATTCTGCTGCCGCCGCTTCTGCTGCACGTAGCCGTAATAGTCGCTGTTCCAGCAGCCGCCCCCGCCGGCGACACGGGGGCGGCACGGCGGCCGACAACGACGACAAAACCGACTCGAACAACCACCTCGTTGCTGTTGTTGTCGTTGCTGTTGTTGTCGTCGTTGCTGCTGCTGTTGTTGTTGTTGTTGTTGTCGTCGTTATGATCGTCGTCGTCGTCATCATCGTCGTTAAGGTCGTGCTAGCAGCCGTTATGGTCATCATGAATGTCACCGATGACAATGCCGACGGTAGAAACAACGACAACAACAGCAGCAGCAGCAGCAGGATAAGCGGGGACAGCAGGAGCAACGGCAGCAACACTACCCGCTGCAACCACCGTCAGTCGAGCCACAGCCGCTGGCGCCTGCGCTGGGGCCAAGCCGGGCCATTCGCGGGACCGGGCGACGTCGGTAGCGGTGGCGGCGACAGATCAAGTCGGCCGCAGCTACTATTGTTGCAGTTGCTGTTGCTGCTGCTGCAGCACCCGACGCGGCAATAGGACATTGCTTCTTCGTTACTTTTAACTACTCCGTGTACTACAACTGGCATTACTGGGTGGGTGGTGGTATCAGTGGGTGCCAGCCGTGTTGATGTGGGCCTGCCAACGCAGCTGCCGCCGCCGCCACTGCTACTGCAGATGTGGTTGGTGCTGCTGTTGCCGTTGTTGTTGCTGCTGCTGCTATTATTGCTGCTCTTGTTGTTGTTGTTGTTCTTGTTTTTGCAGCCGTCGCTGCTGCTGTAGTTGCTGTTGTTGTTGTTGTTGTTGTTTTGTAGTCGTCGCTACCGTCGCCATTGTTGTTGCTATCGCTGCGGCCAATGTTACTACAGCTGACGCTGCTGCCGTTGTTGCTGTTGTTGCTGTTGTTGTTGTTGTTGTTGCTGCTGCTGCTGTTGATGCGATCATCGTCGTCAACTTTTGTCAGATGGTGACGTTGTGGTCGATCTTGTAGTGTCGCTGGAGATGGGCAACGCGTTCGGCGGTGAACGGGCACATATCGCACGAATATGTTTTCAGCACGCTCTGATGCGTGTAACGGATGTGACGGCCGAGGTCGGAAGAATGCGACGTCTGGTAGTCACAGTAGTTGCAGCCTGTCGATAGATAAATAAGTGAATAGATAGATAGATGGATAGATAGATAGATAGACAGATAGATTCGTTGGATTGGCTGATTGATATACCGACGAATAAATACACACATAGAGGACATCACTGACACACACGACGACGACGACAACAACAACAACAACAATAATAATAATAATAATAGTAATTCGAGCCGCCACGACCATCAAGCATAAAACGGAGAAGGAAACAGAGCAAATGACGATGACGCCGACCTAATCACTAGCCACACAGGCAGCACACAATTGTGAGAAAAAAGTGAATCACACCCATATATATATATATATATATATATATATATATATATATAGTTTGTTTTGCCTAATGCCATATATAGTTTATAGCAATATGTTTGCTCTCTTGTGTTATATCGTTGTTTAGCTTATTTATCTCTCTCTATCTGCGCAAATTTAAGGCCACACCTAGTAGTTTGACTGAACTGACAGTATATATCTGTATATATCTAGTTATCATTATTTCTATACAATACGAACATTGTAATGAGGGAAAACTGCATGTACTTACCGAAAGGCTTACACTGCTCGGAGGCATGTATCTGCGAGTGGTATATGAACGCCGCGTGGCTGTGCGCCAGGAAATCGCATTTCGTACAGCGAAGCAGTCCGCTAGCCGCTAGCGAGGCGAACTCTGTCGAAGTAATCCAATAATATGCAGCAACAACACCCATGAAGAAGAACAAAAACGAGAAGCAACAAAGAAGCAAAGAAAAGCACAACCACGGAGTAAATCCCGTTTTGTTGTTATTCGTTCGGTTTTTGTTTCGAGTTTACCACTCCTATCAACCAATATTACAGTATAATGTAACGGCGGCAACCCGGACAGCCAGAGAGACTTGGCCTAGGACAGTCACGTGAGCCAAAACGAGACGGCGTAAGTCGATTACATGCTGCAGCAGCTGCTGCTGCGAGAAATTTGCGCACCGAAACTCTCTAGCAGAAAGCCTCATTGCTGCTAACGCCTTCAAAGTCAGGGGCTACGGTTTACACTCTATTGGCACCGCTAAAGCTAAAAGCTGACATCTTTGGGACTCTTTACCGTTAGGTACGTTCACAAATTATATATATATATATATATATATATATATATATATATATATATATATATATATAATTATTAATAGGCGTGTTATACTTATTATATAGTGTTAATACTTAGAGGCGTATTGTGGCTTAGTTTACTTATGCCCTTACGTGGTGAACGACAAGCGCAATGAAAACCAACGGACCAAAGAAGTAACAGACGGCGATGTTTTATTTTTCCCGTCTTTGCTCTCTTAACGCGTATCTTTCCTCGATTTCGGGCTTCTTGTTCCTGATTCCACATTTAGGCGTTTGAAGTCAGCATGTGCAGTACATACATGGTGTACGTATGTCCAACGATATAGTTCGTGCATTTTGCGTGTTACACCGATCCCGGCGTTCATCGACGACGGTCAATGTACTTCTCGGACCGACGCTATCCGATAGGGACGAGAGAAGCAATTTCCACTCATATGCTGTTGTAGAGCCAAAACAGCTTGTCGAGAAGTAGGCCTTCCGACGACCGCCCGTTAAATTACGGCTTAGATTTTACCGTATGGTTTCTGTGGTGCATCTCGGTAGCATGCGCTTCCCGCAAATTAGTGTGAACCAAAGAAGAAACTGGAAATACACCTGAAACTAAACAGCACAATTACTATGGCTGCTAAATGTATGTATGCATATATATATATATATATATATATATATATATATATATAGTTCAGGTCTACACTAACTTTGCCATGAATAAAATGTAGTCAGACAAGCGCGTTTAACAATGACCGGCAAAGCAATTCCATTGAGAACTGATGAGTGTTCCTATGTTCTTTCATACGTCAGTCTTACTCACTTGGCAGTGAAACGGCAATGATGGTAGCGTGTCTACACCACTTGTTGACCAAATTCACAAAGCCTCTCTGGGCAAATTACTGTACTTTAGGTAATTGTCTAATATACTCTCAAAATTAAATCTGCTAAATGAAACGAAATAGTCACTGTAAACCACATAACAGAAGTCAACTAAAAATCGAAACAAAACGTAAACTGTCGAGAAAATATACTCCTTTTTATTAAAATAAATATAACTCTTACACACACATATATGTATATATATATGTACATAGTGCACGATGTTCTCTCTGTCTGCTTAGTTTTCGGAACCACTTCCAAAGGCCCCTTCACTGAAGTCCTAATATCGAATGTTTTGTTGGTAGGCTTGACAACACGATTAATTCCACTGCTTGTCGCCATCAATACTTGGTTCCGCCAACACAATGAATGGCCTCCTCATAAATATGCTTTCTGTATATATATTTATACTATATATATATATATATATATACTATATATCATCTATATAATATATATATATATATATCTATATATATATAAATTATATTATATATAAAATTAATAATATATATAAAATTTAATATCATTTCTCTCTTCTATATATATAACTTTAATCTATTCTTTTACCTATATATATATATATATATATCCTTTTCTGTATCTCCACACACACAAACAAATGCATGTATATATAAACAACGTTTGTCGTGACTTGTGCTATTCTCTTGTTGGTTGCAGTCTGAGCAGAGGTTGGAAGAACCAAAAATTACTTTACAACCTGTTCCTATAAATGTTCTCTTTCGTTACAATTGTCGGACGACTATATATATGTATATATATATATATATATATATATATATATATATATATATATGTATATATATATATATATATATATATGTATATATGTATATATATGTATATATATATATATATATATATATATATGTATATATATATGCATGTATGCACATATGTACGTGTATGTATGTATATTTACGTGCACATTCCTAAATAAAAAGCACACTAATGATGGTGGCTTTGCTGTGTACAGTTACGTCTCGTGTGGCGGGTGACATTTATCTCACGTGTGTGTACAAGAGAGAGAATGCGGTCTCGTTCCATAGCATGGCATGACATAATGGGGAGATACCACCTTCCCCCCCCTTCCCCCCCTGGGGGAGTGAGGGTTCGCGAGTGCAGTTCGCAGAGCTCGCAAGTGCCAATGAGTTGGGCGAGTAAAGCGTCGAAAATGACTGCTTGTTCGGCTAACCTGCCAGTAAAGTCGTCACGTCAACTGCAGTTTGCAGCAGCTGGATAATGTCGTCGTTCCACTAGGTTGCTTTCTCTTCGAATATCTATCTATCTATCTATGTAGATTTTTATCCATCTATCCACGTTTTCCTTGGCGCTTTTTCGCTTTCCGCCCTGGAGAAGTGAGAGTAGTAGTAGTAATAGTAGTAGTAGTTCGTGGTGGCGTTTGTGGTAAACACGACAACCGTGACCATGATAATCCGCTTCCGACGGTCGGTGGTTGCGGTCAGACGACACGCCGACGGTTAAACGCTCCGGAATGCCGACACAGAGACCCGGCATATGTCCTGCGTGCAGGCTTTAGTCACGGTCACCATCACCACCACCACCACCACCACCACCGCCGCCGCCGCCGCCGCTGCAGTCCATCGGTGTATCTGCGGTTCGTCGTATTCGTTGCGCCATTGTCGCTTTTTTGTTGTCGTGCTGCGTTTTGACAACAAGTCGTAAGCAAGAAGCAAACGCGTTGTTATTATAGCTGCTGCTGCTGCTGCTGCTGCCGGTGCTGCTGCTGCATCTGCTGTTGCTGCTGTTCTATTTGTGCGTTCGTTGTCATTCGCCTAATACACAATTCAGCTCGACATGCAATGCGACTCAAGTCATCATCGGTCGATTCGTCGAGACAACAAACACATCAGGGGGCGGCCCAACTGAACGAGCTTTCGGGGGCGGTGCCGCCGGGTGGTGTCGTTGTAGTGTCTACTGATTATGATGTTGATGATGTTAGTAATCCATGGATATATGTGGATAGAAGAAAGAGAGGTTCATACAGATCATCTCAGACTAATATTCACGGTCGCAGGCACACACCCCATATATATATATATATATATATATATATATATATATACATATATATATATATACATATATATATATATATATATATATATATTTACAAACGTTGTCCGTCATCTACTGTTTCTCTCCTACCCGTCTCGGTTACTTCTTTGATGACATCATAAACATGTGCATTATGTCTGCATTTTATCTTCTCCGTCTCTCTCTCTCTCTCTCTGGTAATTAAACTAGACGACAACGATAATCGCCAGCCAACAGGGAAGATACTGGTTCTTAATTTACGACCATCAACCCCGGCGCTTGTTATCGCCGCTTATGTATATATATATATATACACACGAGTTATAAGTGCCGTTACAGTGTCGTTTTTACACTCAACGCGACCAGGGGAAACTGGACAAGCGTCAGTAAAGCCGTCGCCGCTACGCAATGTCAGATAGTCAAAGTTAGCCAATTTTTAAGCAAACACACGAGAGAAAAAGAGGTCGTTTCTATCAAGCGGTCGGCAACTCAGACACAGCGCATCAATGCAGACAGCAAAGCATGGAAATAGTTAACTGATAAAAACGAGAACTCGACTCGCGCTGACGAGATAAATGTTTATAATATATATATATATATATATAGAAAGCAGTATATTTTCCAATATGCCACCTCCTCCCCCTCCTTCTCCGAACGTAAAGGTCGCTTATGGAAAACGATAACACTAATTGGACCACCGTTATTTATATATATATATATATATATATATATATATATATATATATATATACGTGCATTTGTCTCAAAACACACACTAGTGTAGTATTAGGCACTTCAAGTAAAACCTGCATTGACTTGTATTTAATATCAGCTTAAATCTTTTTTTATAAGGAAAATACGGGAACCAGGCTCCTCCGTCTATTCCACCCTAACACACGCACTCGTACATCAGACGTAAGAAATATAATGTTATTGTATGTTGCACAACATAATTACTTGCGTTCTGAAATATGTATAATGAGAAACGAGAAAAAAAACATTTCTCGACACCTTGGTTAATATATATATATATATATATATATGTATAGCAAGTGCATAGTTCAATATGTTTGAGCTTCAGGTCGCCTAGGGTCTGTAGTGGGTTTCAAGACGCTTTTTAAACGGTATCCTCACCACTACCCATATATACAAGTATTCTAGTATTGGAATCAGCGTTGCGGCACGTCAGTTCCCAATGGCGCTGGAAAACGTAAATCCTCAGAAAATATGAATGGAACCACGAATTGTTCTAACAGCGAGTTCCGCACTCAATATAATGATTGATTGACTTACACTATCTTCCGATTGGTTATTATCGAAGTAGTTTCCACGCTTCCGGTATAAACCGATCTTAATTCAGAACTGTCATTACACTGACTGAGAACAAAATCATGACACGGAGTAAGCTCATTTAAATTGCAAATGATCACCACTTCCTTTACCTAATACATAGTGCAACATGATCTAAAAATAATATAAATAAATATACTTATGGTCAGTAGTACCAGCTAAACAAAGTAAAACAGCACAAGGCACTTCGATTTACATTCGTGTTACACATTTTAAAATGCTTTTGCATGGAAGCGTGCAGAGATCGAGGATTGTGTTCGCCTATTGGCACGCAAATAGAGTGTTGTTATTAAGCAATTCATTTTGACTACGTGTAGTGCGAGACGACCTAGATATATATATATATATATAAGCCTAAGGTCTGGCCGCAAGCTACTATCTAAGTGCGTCGACACTTTAAGCGGTTTGATAGGATGCAGTACAGCTACTCTTCAAACCAGTTCACGTTGTTCACTCTCGAGCATGATCATAAGAGAGGCGGGTTAGAAAAGAATTTGATAAATCCGCCCAATACGGGAAAAATGAGACTCATAAACGTGGAAAAACATCCGTGAACCCGGGAACGCATTAAATTGAAGCAAGGGTTACAGACGTGTCTGAGTAATTCCTCTGGTGCCGGACAATGCGCCGACGAAGTGGAATGGCAGACAGAAAAGATTCCCCGATGGAATGATAAAGCCGCAGGGAGCACGACAGCCAATCAAATAGCTTCCCTCGTTCGAGTAAACAATACGTAGCGCGCGCTCTCAGAGAGACAAAGTGAGAAACAGGCAAAAATATAACACCGAACTCTACCAGCAACATAAATCAGACACTGTTTGCTCTCCAGCTGCCTGGAGAAGACTGGCTGTAAGCTGTGGTATTAAACTGGAATGCGCTCAAATAGGTAACAGATGGCAGGAAGCGAGAAAATGGGCCTCAGTTATGGTACAGCATCTAATTAGAACGCGCGGTAAGGTACGCCTCTTTGACTCCCTATTTATGATACTGTTAGGTTATAAACAACAATTACCTAATTTTCAAAATAACAGAAAAATGCGCGTAAACAAACAGTGAACACTCACAGTAGTTGAGCGCACTTCTATGGGCAAGCACAGCAGGCAAACCACGGCCATGGTTAGCGTGGTTAGCGGAATCATGCCTCAGCCCGATGAAGCGCTAAAAGTCCCGTTCCAGCTTTGTGCTCTGACTCGACTGATGTGGACTTAGTTGGTAATACTGTTTCGCTAGCTGCGAATATGAGACGCTCATCGCCGTACATAGATACATACAGGCATACATATTCTAGCACCGTTGATGCGCTGTCACTGCCTACAGTGGACAGCGGTGTCAAAAATACATAATGACTCAAACCTGTGGCGTCTCAAACTCGAGTGTCTAGTCTTTCTGTGCCTTCTTGAATAGTGTGAGGAAGGTATACAGCAAATGATAGAATGATACGAAATCCCCCCGAGTGTAAAAGCGATAATAGCGGTAGCGGGAGCGATAAATATTCACCGCTTGCTGGATCTATGACCGAGCTGCATCCTCGAAATCATCCTCATTAAAATCGTCATCATGCATTATAAAGCCTTCAAGCCACTTAATACAATACAATTACTTTTTCTTGATTAACCTATTTGGCAAGTACAATTAGTCATGTGATGACTTGCGTATGCTGTTGTTGTCTTTGTTTCTGTTGTTGTTGTTGTTGTTGTTGCTATTCCTGTTATTTTTGTTATCGTGGCTTTTGCTGCCTGAATGAAGTAAGTTGATAGACGCAGGGCTGATTGAACGACTTCCTGGCGCTAAGCTGGGATAGATGTCCACCAACAGAATAGCCCATCTGAGTGCAGCTGAGTCTGGATCGCGGACGTTGCGTAATTGCGTTGACCACCGCTGAGATTCAACGACGGACGTTCCTGACGCAGCAACAGCCACAACAAAAACAACATCACGCCAATCGCTAGTCGCACATCACTAATAATACACTACTACCGGGACTCTCGCTACAGCGTCACCGAGCCGATAGCCTCGAGCCACCGCTGAAACGTGTAGTCGCTTTCGGCGCGAAAGAAGTACGTGTGCGACTTGAACTGCAACTTGAGCACGAACTGCTTGTCGATCGTGTCGTCGACGTCGGGCGTGCCCACGTTGTAGCCGAGCAGCGGGAGACAGGCGAGCGGCGTCGTGTCCTGGTAGGACTTGTAGAAGAACAGGCTGAAGTCACTGAACACAATCCACAGCTTCTGCCAGCCGCTCGAGTGCTTGAACTTGCGCAGCAGATAGCCGGACATGTGATGGCTGAGACCGGCGCGTTCGTAGTCGTCACGGCTCACGCTGATCTGGCGCAGCCAGCAGACGTGCAGCGTCGTGTTGCACCGCGGATACTGGTTGCTCTTGCTGAGCTGGGCTGCCAGTACGGGACTCAGCACCTGCTGGTGCCGATGGTGAACGTGGTGGGCGTTATTGTTGTTGTGGTGGTTGTTGTTGTTATTGTCGTTGTGGTTGTTGACGCCGCCGCCGCCGCCCCCACTGACGACACTGCTTCGGTTGCTGAAGCGCGCCCACCGAGCTGAGGCCGTCATCAGACGAGGCGCAAGACTGCAGCGTGCTATAGGCGTTGATGTCGTCGTCGGGCGACGAACAGGCGTCGATCGCCCGCTGGATGGCCGTGATCCAGCGGTGACGCTCGGGTTCGCTGGGCGCCGCCACCATTAGCGCCCGATGCGGCGCGTAGATCGTGAAGCAGTGCTCGACGGCGTCGCGCGGCTCGCTCGGCTCGACCATGACGCCCTTGAGCAGGATCTGGCCGTGCGCCCGAAACTTGAGGCCGGGCTCGTCGTGGCACCGGCTGGCGTACACCAGGCAGTCGCTGAACAGGAAGAACATCCGCTGCTGGTAGCCCTTCTTCGAGAACTTCATCAGCGAGCCCTCGCGTAGGAACTGCTTGTCGAGGATCGCGTCGACGCCGCTGAGGTCGCGTTCGAGCTCCATCAGCTTGACCTGATTCTTCGCCTGCTGAACGTCGGAGGCCATCCCGCCGATTATCGGCTTCAGCTTATCCATGACCTCGTCGCAGAACTCGCGATCGGGATGGTCGCTCGGGTAGAACTTTGTCAGCTTGGCGCACGCCCGCGAGTAATGGGCGAGACGGTGCAGTGGCCGCGTAAACAGGAGAGCCAGTGGCACATAGCAGACCTTGTTCGCCTCGAAGCTCTCGATCGTACAGCGGAAACCGGTGCTCTGATGGAACGCCTTTTCGTAGGCATCGAGCAGCGACGGCAGCCGGCTCGCGTACGCCTTATAGTGCGGCAGCACCGAGCTGTACTCCAACAGAAGGCTTCCGACGCCGTCAAACGAGCTCGTTCCCGTCACCGGCCGGCCTTCCATGCCAGCGATGCAGTGCTCCAGATCGCGCAACAAACGACAGTGCAACTTGTACATCGGGTCAAGCAGCTGGAAGATGTCGCTGACAAAGTCCGTCGTCAGCTCGCCGGAATTGTCGTCACCACTCGACACGCTCTTGTGGCTCTTGTGATCGTCGAAGTGATCGCGGAACCAGAACGTGATAATCTCCAGATCGCGTTTGTACGTCCGCTCGGTCATGAGCAGCTCCTTCGACACGTAGTAGCTCGTCTCCTGTTCCTGCAGCGAGGCTCGACGATCGAAGCTGTTCAGGCGATTCTCCATCGGGGTCGAGTGCAGCTCCAGAAAGAGATTTCGACAGTGCTCGCTGTCGACGAATAGCCCATTTCTGTTCTGATCGGTAATGATGCGCACGTTGTTGGCGTTGGCGTCTGTTAACGTGGTGGTGGTTTTTTCGGGGGTCGCTCGATAGGGTCTCGTAATCGTATGGCTGGTGAGCTCTCGGTTGTCAACTTCGGCTGCAGCTGGTGGTGGTGGTGGTGGTGGACCGGACTTGGACCGGTCAGGCGAACAATCAGTAGTAAAAAGTTTCTTTTCCTCGACGATTGGCGACGACGTTGAAGCGGGCGGAGGCGACACGATTGACCTTCGTACGTCCTTGCACGGCAGGAGGCCGCTCTGTCGAAGACTCACCGAGCGCATGAACGCCTGGTTCCGGTGCGAGTCGCCAGCCTCGCGAACGTGGTCAATGATCTGTTTCTGCGTCCGGCCGGAGTAGCGAAACGACGATCCGCGCGAGAAGACGCGCACTTTGTACCTCGGCGGCGACTTGGGTAGCTCGCTGAGACGGAAAAAGCAGTGGTACTCGATGCAGCGCTTCCAGAAGCCTTTGGCGGCGTTCCGCGACGGAAACGTGAACTCTTCAACCTTCTTGTAGTAGCCGTAGCCTTCGCTCGGGTGAAGCTTGATCAGGAAGCGCTTGCGTTTGAAGCTCAGCTTGCGTATGCTGTTCCACGAGAACGTGTTGATGCGAGTCGTGCTCTGCAGAACGACGACGCCCATATGCGCGACGGCCAGATTGAGTGGTATGTGCTGGGTATCCTGGGCGGCCACCATCTTCATGCCGTACAGGTCGCACTTGCGGACGTGATCCAGCAGGTTAAGGTCGGCGTCGAACGGCGACTGGCCGACGTGTCGCCGGTGATGAGCCATCACCGCCTCTTCGAACTTTCGCGTCTGTTTCGGCACAAACTTCGTCCGCGACAGGTACTCGCCGTCGGCGCACTCCGACGCGACGAAATCGCCGAACGTCGCCTGCACGATGTACGAGCACAGCAGAGCCGCCGTGCTCTCGTCGGCCACGGGCAGGTCGCCCGACGCGAGATCGCGCTTGATCTGTAACGCGAACAGGTATCGCGTGTACTCCTCCTCGAGCTGGGCCGGATCGGGCACGTAGAACTTGACGGCGAACTCCATCATCGGCTGTGGCCGGTTGCCAAGCGCCAGTTGATCGCCCATTCGTTTGCCGTAGTCGAGCCAGTAGCGCGTGCCCTGCGTGTCCTGGTATTCGAGGCCGAAGTAGTCCCGCTCGAGAACGTTCAGCACGTGACAGACCTGGTCGAACAGCACCTGTCCTTCGGCTCGAACGGCCACCTGAAACGTCTGCACCGAGTCGTCGAGAAACTTCACATCGACCGCCTGAAGGTCCTTCGACGACACGGCCACCTTCTGCATGGCTGCTCCGTCCGGAACCCCGGCGCACTGCGATCTGCTTCCACCACCAGCTGCCAACGCAGCTGTATTTGTGGTTGTTGCTGTTGTTGTAGCTTCTGTACCTTTATGACCGGTGACTGTCCTACCGGCTGTCGCCACAGTTCTGTCAACAGACGATGGTGACATTTCGTATCTCGGGGTCGAGTCGCGCTCGTCTTCATCAGCCGTGCCGACATTCAAGCAGCTGTTGTTGTTGTTGTTCTTATTGTTCTTGCTGTTCCTTTTTTGTTCTTGCTGTCATCGTCGTCGTCGTCGTTGCTGTTTTTGTTGCTTTTCTGTCGCTGTTGACCTATTCGTTTACGACCACCGGTACTGTGGACAGCCGGCAAGCTCCGAGTCAGCTGTAGGTGACAGCACCTGTTGCTGCAGGTTCTGCTTGTGCAACATCGTCACCGACCTTATGGCTGGCCTGGCCAAGTAGCTGGCTCCCTCTCCCACACGTTTCGTGTCGTCGTCGTCGTAAACCCAAACCCATCACCCAGTCGCGAATCATTGCCGACGAATCGCCGATCGACGCACCGACGTATAACCGGTGAACAGAGAGCTAATCATAATAGAAATAGTAATAATATTATCCATGGCTCATTTCTCGTCCACCGACCACTCTCAACTGAAGAAGCACACAGCTTCACACACCCACGACTCCTTACCCCGCACAGCCGCCAACGTGTCGACACTACCACAATACGTAAGATAAGTAGCTAGATGGATAGAAGACATACTAGACCGATAGGTTGACAGTTAGTTAGATGGTCATCCACCCTCCCGCCCACCCACTCCAGCGGCTCCACTCCACTCCACGAGCGGCCAGCGCTCGGCACATAGAAGGAAGTGCGACTCCCACTTCTCCCACTTGTTGTTGTTGTTGTTGTGGGTTGCCCAGCCTGGTGGTTGGTTGGTGGTCGGTCCCAGAATTGTGTGTCAGCTAGCTGGGAGAGGGAGGCGGCGGTAGTCCTTACATGTACAACATGTAGTAGTAGTAGTAGTTGATGTCTTTGTTGTTGTTGTTGTTGTCGTAGTCGTTGTTGTTGTTATTGTTGTTGTCGCTGTTGTTGTTGTTGTTGTCGTAGTAGCAGCAGTAATACGACGAAGTAGTAACGATTTAAGAGCAAAATAAGCTGCTCGATCGTCTGTAACTACGTTTGACAACGAAACTGCCTCACTGTGTTGCCGTGTCGAACAACTTCAACTAACTACAATCGCTAACCTAACTAGCCAGCCGGTAAATCCACCATCGAACAATGCAGCTAGAATGCAGAACAACAAGGCGCTGCTCCATATTCATCACTTTCTTTGATGTCATCGCGCCTCATCCAGCATCACCATCAACATCATCATCATGTTGAAGTTATTATGACACACATTATTATTCTATTACACACACACGCACCCACACATTTAACAACAACAACATTAACATCGACAACAACAACAACAACAGCGTCACCGGATGAAACTCGTATCCAAAACACAGCCGACCCACTGATGACGGATGCGGAACGTCCAGATGCCTCCTGCTTGTTACTCTGCGACAACACTGAGCTCCTTCCTACTCCGCTGACTACTTATTTAATTGTACCGAGACTGTCTGTGACTGTTGACTAGGCGTACTGTTTACGTGTTTACCAACCAACCAACCAACCAGCCAGCCAACCATCACCAAAACGAGCGACGGCACTTCTTCACCTTCTCCCCGAAACTTCTGCCCGTTGTATTCCGCCCGCCCGGGCGAAGCTCTGCCATAGAAGCTTCGCTGACGTTGTCGGGTAGGCTAGGTTTTGACCAAAACCACCGGCGGCTTTTCATTTATATGTGAGACTTCTGGCAATACTTGATACACATGCGTCATTCTAAGCAAGACCTAGGGAATAACTTGACGCGTACACGCTTCACTGGCAGCTATCAACGACTTCCTCTTTTCCTTGAAAACAAGAGACCAATGTATAGAGCAGTATTGCTGTTTCAAGATTTTGTTTGCATATTTTTCGCTCAAATAGATAGATAAACTGGTTTTAATATTTTCAGGAGTGGTTCACATTTGTACAGAGGTTCAGAGTTCCTCAAAGTCGCCAAAGGCTAGTATGAAGTGCTTATATTACACACGTGTAGTCGTTATGATTATCATCGCATTCGGATGATAATAAAGTAGGTAAGGGGTAAAGGAGAGTTGATGTTTCTACTTGTTTAAAGCGCAAGGCCTCCCAAGTTAGCCCAACGTAGGTGTAGCATACGGCAAATAAAATGTCACAGGCCAGAATAACAGCTCTTAACCAGGGAAACGACGCTCCCTACAATATTATTGCGAACATAATCTCTATGAGCTTCCAACAATAACCTGGAACACAAAACAACGCCTAAAAAATGTGTCTCACAGATCATGGCAAAAGTGCGATTTTCGCATTGAAATGCTTCATGATTAAAGCTTAGAACACCTCTAGGCGATAAGAACTAGGTAACATCGGTTGAGGACCAATTCTTGGACAAGCCATCGGCTAAACCAATCTGAGAGTCGTATACGGTTTTTCTTATATGTTCTCAAAATCTCAGATGTCGGAATCGAAACGTTTGTTGTCTTTCTGACATGACCAATAACGTACTCACGATTAGACGCGCTCATCAGCACCATAGACTCCAAGTTTGGTAATTAGAATATTGATGTTGACGGTACCAAACTCCTTCTTGGAAGGTAGTTTTCTACCAGCTAAAAGGAAGAAATGGCGCGACATCATTTAAGCGCTTCGGGGTATTTATCTCGGTCTCAATTAACACATTTATTAGATATTATACCAGTTGAGAAATCCTTAAATAATTTTCTCGGTATTCTTTACCCTGGGTTACAATTCTCATTGCATTTATCCTTGGACGGCAGTCAAGAAGAGGTGTAGACTTAATAAGCCTAGGCTCTCTAACATAGCAGTATATGCGTACATGTATTACGCTTATGTAGTGTATATATATATATATATATAGAGATTACCAAAAATAAAATATATAAAAATATATTCGTATATATATATATATATATATATATATATATATATAGAGGCGGTAAGGCAGCAGCAGCTCCAGTGACAACACTGATTGTTGGCACAGCGAGGCTTCTTCTCCGGCCGGCGAATGATCGGGCGGAAAGGGTTGCGGCGGCAGCGAACATGATCGTCCCTCCTCCTACTGAGCTCTGCTGCTCTCCGTGGAAGCAGATGGCGATCGATCGAGCGTTCGTCTTGTGATCGGCGGCGGGCCGTGGGCAGATCGGCGCGGGTCTAGTACAGTGGCGGCAATATCTATCTATGGGAGTCGACCGTCCGTCCGTCCGTGGGCTGTGCGGACAATGCGTGGGGGTACAACCGACCGACTGCTTGAGAACACACTCGACAGCGGCGAACTGCCTGAGTAGTAGTAGTAGTAGTAGTTGGAAGAGGGTCGAGCCCGGTGGCGTGGTGGCTAAAGTCTGCGCCTCGCAACCGGAGGAGACATGTAGGTGCGCGGGTTCGAGCCCCACCGTTGCACATTTATATTTATGGGGGTCCGTCTATGAGGCAATGTGAAAAACAGTTCCGTGGACGTTAAATCTTGGCTGAGGGTCAGCCCGAAAACTTTACTTACTTAGTAGTTGGAAGAGGAGAGTTTGTGGGTGAGGGAACAAGTCAATTGAGCACATTCTAAAAGAGTGTACAGTTTGGTGGAGAGGGTGGGGTAGACGTATAGATTTGTAACAGGTTCTAGCTTTCGAATCAGATGTTAGAACGGACGACCACGAGTAGGTACTGTCGAACCAGTAGTATCAGTAGTGCCAGCTGTAAGAGTGCACAGCTGTGCTCATAACACACTACTACCGCACGAATCGATCGGCAATGTTCTCTACAGAGTTGCACCAGTCGGCACTTTGACACGGCGGCTTGTGTCGGCACGCAGACGCGAACAAATACGGACCGGCAAACACGGCAGTTTCCTCCTGCTCGCCGCGTGGGTTGTTGGTCTCGAGGGGGGTAAGTTGGTTTTGCCGGCACTGCCGCCGATACGGCGATACGGCGTTCGAATCATCGCCCGCGACGATCGAAGCGCATGCGTTCGTAAATGAAGAACACAAATATTTGTTATGTGTAATTATTGTAAAGAAAATTATTCGGTTGCGGATCGACGAAACGAGATTGACCACACATTCAGACCTTGCTTCGCCATTGCTTACAATAAGAAATATAATAATCATATTGTTTATTATGAATATTGTTGTAACTCTTCGTCAACACAATATCTTGTCTTCTGTTGCGTTCCAAATGTAAACAATGCCTCCTCAAGTATGTAATTACATTGTAGTACTTTTGTTTGTGGCGGTGAACCAGGTGAATGAGGTTTAGGCGTACGAAGTACTTCAAGACGACGACCGGACGATGGACATATCGCAGGTGTGGCCTCAGCTCGAGCGGCTCATAGCGGACACTCGAACTGACCAGAGAGTCGAACTTGTTCGACGACTTCAGCGCTGGCTAGCCACCTCGACCGAGTCAGGGGATGTAACATGTACGTTGAATCTGTAGCTATATATATATATATATATATATATATATATATATATATATATATAAGATAAAAATTAATACTTGCTTGGCTCATTAGGCACAATATACATTTCCCCAAACAGCACCCTTTTATATTAGGGGCGCTTAGAGTGACAGCATATATATATATGGGTTTTCTTATGAATCTCAACGCATTATTCGCATTAAAAAAACGGACCTCACTATAAAACTAATTTGAGCAAATTCAATGTAGTCGTACTGATTTTCGCGGGATTAAAAATAACCGCTAATAGAGTAAAGTAAGTTATTGCCAATGTTCTCTACAGACCTACAGTCGGCGCTTTCACACGGCTAGTCATGACTTACTAACTTACAACTATATAGTTAAATTCATTTTTAATTGTCTAAAATAGAGTAACTTATATAAATTCAAAAATTTATCAGGAAAATCGCTGATAAACAAGTGTGAAATCCCTACAATGGGGTCTACTTAAGCATCTGTTTGACACAGACGATAATAATTAGAGAAATCGCGTTTCAGTAATTTGCAAAGCGATTTCAAAGCACGCATCAGCAATCCATTCCCTTTCTTTAAAAAAATGTCGTTTGCTAATAACTATTCTATGAACTACCATGCAGTTACGTAATTTCGGATGTTCAGAATAATTATTAGACATCGTATTTAGTGTATGCTTGTTGTCTATGTGTAAAGCCCTCTCATTTAGCGTTGTATATATGACACAAGTATTATATCTTTGCTTAATTTAGTTATGGTGCGGTGGAAACCAGTTTAAATGTGGTTGAATAAACGGCCAAGGAAAGTTCTCGTTTTGCAGCCGAATTAGACTAGACAACGGGACACTGAAATTGGGCAGTGCAAAAGCAGGAGAAACGAAAACTCGAAATGCTTCGCGTGCCAGAAGTGCAGACCGTGCAAACCCATAAGCACTACTCGTTTACCACTCCCTACTATCTTTCTTCTTTGAAATTTGTAACAATATGGGGGCCTGGGCCCCTCATTTGAATTGCGCAATCGAGGCAGTTAACCCCGATCTCTTGTATTGTTGATTGAGTTGTTAACCTGCTTCGCTTGGAACAATTTAACGCTCTATTTCACTGATACATTGAATAATAACAAGTCAAAAAGGGAAGGACGGTCTTCCTTTCTAGAACAAGTACAACATCAGTGTGGAGAGCGTTCTCTCAGAGCACTGATATAACTGTTCTGAAGAAAATACAGCGGTGCTGTTTAAAAGTCAGCTAGTTTTTATATATTTTGTGGATACAAATTAAAGTGGATTAAGGCCAAGTTAGAACGAGTGGATAAAGAGCAGGTTTCACCACGAACACGGTTGGCCTCATTATGATGAACTGACAATACGAGGCTAATAACATTGTGTATGTAAAATTTTCTAAGTGGTTTAAACTTCAAACGGAGATGAACACTGTGGGAGATTAACATAAGTCTAAGAGACTGCCTAAGGCAATAACGTAACAAAGCTATTTGTACTTATGAGGTTTGGTTCTTTATGCAGCAGGAGTACTGCGTCCATAACGTCGAATGTGGTAGTTGATACATCGGGAAAGGATGACAGGTGGAATTCAATATCTTTTAAAGATGCTACTTTTTGTAGAACCTGCCTATGATATCTACCCTTAGCACATGTCGTTTCTATATTGGAATCTGTTCCGTTCTGCTTCGCTGAAACATCTTTACCTTATCTTGATCCGTTGTGTCTTAATGACATATTAATAGCAGTAGTAGTGATAATGCCAACTGTGTGGTACTGAAGCCAAATTCCTTAAACTGTCTATGCCGCGGCAAGCGAAGCAGGAACGTGATGACAAATTTAGCATTGCGCACTTTTTTATAAACAGGGCGTAGTCAGTTTTATGTATATATGTGTCGGGCGAATTGTGTGTACTCCAGTTCTCTCCTTCAAATGCTATTCATGGTAATATTCACATAAGATGTTGAATCGTGCCTACAATGTGGACTAGTTGCAGAGGTTCTCGACGACACAACCACCAACAGGCTGACCGAAATTGCTGAGTTCCTTCGAAGTCAGCTTCCCGTCGATGCTGTACTTCCCTCGGAGAACTTTGTGCTTCCAACTGCCGGTGAGGTAAGTAGATATCTTATTTACTAGCGAGTATTATTGTAATTTGTTGCTGTTACCGGCTGCTGATCTAAAGGAACATATGTTTTCTGAAATCAGCGTTGGTCTATTATTCTTGCTTCCAGTATACGGCGATCACTTCAAATGATCAAAAAGTATTATTATAGAATGACTAAAAAAATCACGAATCTAAACTGAGTATTGACGTTAATAGCATTTTTTTTCTCTAATAGCAATTTATGTTCTCTATGGCGATTGCTATAGTGGTAGCTGTGACCCGTAATTGTGTCACGAATATTCCTGGCGTTATTACCTTTATTGACTGTTATTAGTGTTGTTGTGTTTGCATTGTAAATCGAAGAATGCCGACTGCAACCCATCGACGACGGTGCACTTGGACGCATTTCTGTATCCAGAAAACGAGATCGACCACTTTTGGTCCACTGGCCTCCTGTCACGTGCGTACTGCACGCAGTGCGGCTCTAAGAAAACCCTTCCCATGAGTAGGTGCCTACACCCAACATGAAATTAGTCTAATATATGTATATAGACAGTGCATACATATAGTGGTGTATCGATACGCTTTGTTTTGAACTCTAAAATCGAACACAGCGTAGATAATTCAATAAGCAACGATATATTGGGCAGTCATATCATGTTTTTAAACCATTATATATTTTAATTGACTACCTACATACCTACTATATATTTGTAATAGATGCTTCAATTCCACTGAATTGAAGAGACAGCAATTAATCTGTCTGATGCTAGTCTTCCATCTAATTACCACAAATATATATCTTAAACCGGCACTACTATTGTACATATTAATGTGCATTTTTTAGCTTCTACTTTCGACGCTAGTTTGCATAAACACAGTACGTGACGAAATATGACATAGTGCTCCCTGGGTTGAGACAAACAGAATGATGGTCTAAAGACCGCTTCATTTTAGCGATTTTAACAAAAACAACTGCGTAAAATCGCGCCATTGTTCGCGTACGAAACTTTTAAAGAAATCTTACCACCGCTGTGGACCAAGACAACGATGACATCACGTGACGGCAGCAACATCCCCGGAAGACCCAGCTGCCAGACTTGCGGGCGACTATGCAAATCTGGCGCGGGCCTCGCGAGCCACATTAGATTGACACACAATCAACGAGAAGTTCGTGCCACCTCCCAAACTCCTAACCGATCACAGACTAATAATTTGATTTTAAGTTCCTCACAAAATGACACTGCTGCTTCTAATAATAATTTTAACCCCCCTAGTACTTCACGCGTCTCCCAGCCAAATTGTAAATGTTCATCTAGTACTTGCTTAAAGGTCTTTAATTCTAAATCAGGTATTAATTTACACCGTCGTCGTGCCCATCCGGACGAATATAATGAGAACATTTTAGCCCCCTCCCTCTAAGGAGGCCAGAGGGAACCCACAAGACTGTGAACTTTTAGCAACATTAGAAGCAGATTTTATATTAGATAATAATAACGAAACACCTAGAGAAATTGACCACCTTTTAGCTACTAATTTTAACTCACGCACACCTGGGGCGATTAGAGGCCAACGTAATTCTCAGGCGCATAAGGATCTGGTAGAGGACCTCCTTAAAAAGAGGTCTCTCCTGGATTCCAACCTTGACGGATATGAGCTTCCTAAGCCTAGTCGGCCTCGATACTCTGAATCAGATGGCCCCTATGATATATCCCAAAAAGATATTATTATATCTAAAATACAAGCCCTCACAAACACATTTCCCAAACGCAACATAATTTCAACAGACCTTACTCATCTGTCAAGTATAATTTGCTCAGGTGAGGACCACACTATCGCCTTAAACGAATTTCTGAACAAACATTTTACACACACTGTCCGACGTCGTGCCTTTAGAGAAACACCTCCCACTGAAGCGCGAGTATCTAAAAGGCAACAGCGACGTCAAGACTACGCAACCACTCAAAAACTTTTTAGCCGAAACCGATCCAAATGCGCTCATGAGGTGCTGGACGGCAAACACACCATACACAACATGCAGGCCACCGAAGTTGTAGAACACTGGGCCAGCACGATGACACAACCACCCCCTGAACCACTCCCTTGCCCCGTATACACTCCCAACTCTGATCTCTTTGAGGTTTCCCTCCCTATCTCCCTAAAGGAAACCCAAGTAGCTCTCCGCGGACCTTCTAAAGCACTAGGCTTGGACGGGATTTGTCTTTCGTCCCTCCGTAAACTCCCGTTAGAAGTAGTCTGTTGTATTCTTAACATACAATTAATTAGCGATATTGCCTCTGCCCATGAAACTGCTCGCTTAGCGTTCATCCCTAAAATTAACAATGCCACATCCCCAAGCGATCTGCGACCCCTATCTATTAGTTCATACTTACAACGAACGTTTAACAAAATTCTCTCTAGACGCCTCTAGAACTCTATTAAGCTTCTCCCAATCCAGCGAGCGTTTCTCCCCTATAATGGTACCTTCGAGAATCTTGCGGTTCTGGATGGTATCCTTAACGATGCCAAGTCTGCAGGACGTGAGCTCAGACTCGCCTCAATCGACCTCCGTAAGGCGTTCGACATGGTGAGTCATGACTCCGTGCTGTGGTTACTCCGGACTCGCGGATTCCTGGAGGTATTCATGAACTATATCGAACGCTTGTACCTCTCATCTAAAACTCTCATAGAGTTTGGACAAGAATGTCGCACATTTCGGCCAACTAGGGGTGTTAGGCAGGGAGATCTTCTGTCCCCCCTCTTATTTAATCTAGTTCTCGACGACATTCTTTCAAAATTAGACAAAACTAATATCGGGTACCAACTTACTGATGACTTCCGCCTTATGGGCTTAGCCTTTGCGGATGATCTCATCCTCCTAGCCTCCACGAAATCCACTCTCCAACGGCCCCTTAATATTGCGGACCCACTTTTGAAATCCCGAGGCCTTGAAATTAATACTAATAAAAGCTTTACTATCTCCCACCTATTTAATAGGAAGGAAGGTAAAGGTTTTATCAATACCGTACTAGAATTTAACATTGGAGATCGGCAATTGCCAGCTAAAGGTATGAGCGATCGATGGAGATATCTTGGAGTCGACTTTGACAGCAATGGCAGAGTTGACTCCACCAAGGATATACTCCTTAATTTACTCAACAGACTCACGATAGCTCCCCTTAAACCCCACCAAAGACTCATATTTTTGAAAGACTTTCTCATTCCCCGTCTCCTATATAAACTGGTCTCCGGTCCCAGACCATCTTACGCACTCCTTAGTGACCTAGATAAAGAGATCAGAAAGGTAGTTAAGTCGAAATGGCTTAAGCTCGAAAACTCGGTGCCGAACGCCTACCTGTACACGGACACAGCACACGGCGGTCTGGACATCCCCTGCCTCCAAACATTCATTCCCAGACTCCGCCTCTCCCGCCTGACAGCACTACAACACTCCACGCACCTTGGGGTCAAATGGATGCTAACCACCGAGCACTTTAAAAAAGATCTTGCGAAAACAAGACTTCTTTGCGAGCGCTTGGGAACCTCCATTGAGACCGATTACTGGTCTCAACAACTACACAACACGTTCGATGGGGCACATTTTAAAAAAGCACACAAAACGCCCTTTGTACATTACTGGATTAAGGGTATGCCCTACCTATCTGGTAAGGAGTATTTAAACCTACTAAAGCTCATGATCAACGCACTACCAACGCGTGCTAGATTGGCCAGGGGACGCCCGGGCTACAACAAACGTTGTAGGCGCGGGTGTCATGCGCCTGAGACGTTGGCTCATGTCGCTCAGATGTGCGATACAACACACAAACAAACCATAAAGAGACATGACGACGTCTGTGATCGCATGGCGCGTCTTCTCCGCGAAAGGGGTCATGAGGTGGTTCGTGAGCGAGTATTCCGTCGACCGGGCGCACCGGGTCTAAAGCCCGACCACGTAATAACAACACCTACCGAGGTCTGGGTTTTAGATGCCGAGGTTTGCGGCCCGAACCGGGACCTGGCAAAAGCACGGCACGACAAGATCGCCAAATATGACGTCGAGTTCCTAAGAGCGGCGCTCCCCGACCCGCAAAAACCTCGCAGATTCGGATCCATCACTATCTCTATGAGTGGTGTATGGGACTCCGAATCTGCGAGGACGCACTTGGGGCTCGGCGTCACGAAGAGGAATCTTATGGATCTCACCGTTTTAACTTTGCAAGGAACCTTGAGGATATACCGCTCGCACCGGGTCCATAAGAGCGGGGGCTACCATCAAGCAAGCACACGGACAACTGACTCTTAACTTCACGTGACACCTTTTTACCACCATTTTCATTAAGGCGAGCACTGCCGAGTGTGCATTGTAAATGATTAATAAATCATCACAATATTTTCTATATATATATATATATATATATATATATATATATATATTTGGGTTTCTCCACCAAGGGGGTGCTGAAATAATGATTCACGCTACCAGGGCTTTTATTGATTCTCGACCCGATCGATCCGTGCTAGTCAAACTTGATTTTAAAAACGCGTTCAACACCGTCAGAAGGGATCATTTGCTGAAAGTGGTTGGAGATGAGACCCCTGCTATTTATCATCAAGTGAAATTGGCCTACGGTGCTCCATCGCACTTGCCCTCGGCACTGCTGACTTCAGCTGTTGGGGTTCAACAGGGAGATCCCCTTGCTCCCCCTCTGTTTTGTCTTGCCGTTAAAGACTTGATTAACTCACTTGAAAGTCCACTCAATCTTTGGTATTTGGACGACGGTGTCATTGGAGGTAACATTAGTACGGTCTGTGAAGACTTAAAGAAGATACTTATTTTCACCACATGCAGCGGTTTGGACCTGAACCCCGTCAAGTGTGAGGTTCACATAACCGGCTCAAGTACAGCTGACATATCCGCTATACAGAATCTACTTCCAGGTTGCCGCGTAACAGGCGACGACTTGGATCTTCTTGGCGTACCCCTGTTCGCTCGCCACCTTGGACCGATAATCGAACGCGGGAGGGAAAAACTTGAAATTGGCTTTAATCGTCTTCCCCAGCTGGGCGCTCACCGGGGGTTGTACCTCCTGCGTTCATGCTTCTCCGCGTCGAGGTTGAATTACCTGTTCAGGGGAACCAACAGTTCAGCCTTCTCGGCCCAGTTGGAGGAAATTAACTTGAAGATGGGTTTCGCGTTGGAATCTATACTCAACCTGCGGTTGCGAGACGATTCCCTAGTTCAGGCGTTATTACCGGTAGCCAGAGGTGGACTGGGCCTGCCTGAAGCAGTTTCTCTTTCAGTCGCAGCGCACATCGCCTCCTTACATTCGGCCACTAGTGGCGTTGAGTCTATCCTGGACCCCCAAGCGATTGCAAGCTTCCACTCCACGCTTGAAAAGATTCAGGATGACGCTAATGCATTCTGTGGGTCTTTACCGGAGACTCCTTCTCTTCAGCGCTCGTGGTCAGAACTGGCAAACGACGGC
Source organism: Dermanyssus gallinae (assembly GCA_003439945.1). NCBI lineage: Eukaryota > Metazoa > Arthropoda > Arachnida > Mesostigmata > Dermanyssidae > Dermanyssus > Dermanyssus gallinae. Next base: position 171,990 of record QVRM01004299.1, on the reverse strand, counting down.
CGATGGAGCGGCCTGTGGGACCGAACAACTACGGCCACTAGCAAAGCGAGGTTACAGGCAGTTTCTTCGCCCGGTGCAGGTGCATGGCTGCACGCCCTCCCGAGCCCTCAACTTGGTACCCTCCTGGATGACGAGTCTACACGAATACTAGTCGGGTTGAGGTTAGGAGTAGACCTAGTCTCCCCACACCAGTGCAGGTGCGGTGATGAGGTCAACTCCCTAGGTCACCATGGACTTTCCTGTCCGCAGAGTTCAGGCAGAATTGCACGCCACTCAGCCTTGAATGAAACATTTAGCAGGGGGCTACGGTCGGCGGGCTACCCATGCATTTTAGAGCCTCCCGGCTTAGTCAGAGACGATGGAAGGAGACCTGATGGCATGACCTTGACTCCCTTTGAGCGGGGCCAAATGCTGGTGTGGGATGCGACCGTAACCGACTCTTTAGCCCCTTCAATGGTCGGTACGGGCGCATCCCGCCCTGGACACGCGGTAGCCCTAGCGGAAGCAGCCAAGTGCAGAAAGTATTCATGTATTGCTTACCCACACTTGTTCTCACCCCTTGCGTTCGAGACATTGGGGGGGGCCGGGCTGCTCACGAAGAAACTGCTCAACGATGTCGGGAGAAGATTGGTGCTGGCTACAGGAGACAAGAGGGCGGGCGAATATTTACTGCAATGTCTGTCATTGGATGTTCAGAGAGGGAATGCCGCTTCGGTGAGAGGCACCCTGGCTAGGTGGACCAGCCCAAGCCTGGACCTAAAGCCTTGAGTTAAGCCCCGAGCGGGCTGTGCACATGTTCTTACATCACAAATGTATATCTTAAAACACATAAATAAATTATAATATGTATATATATGTATATTTTTTCTTTATATATACTCGTATATGCTTATAAATATTTCCTTTTGTGAACTTCCCAAACTGCCTATTAAGTGTCTGAAGCTGGGTACTTTAAGAACAATTGAGTTGAATATATATATATATATATATATTATACCGCGACTTAACTCTGAATTCTCCTCTAAGTACCCAATTTACTAAATAGGCCGTTTAACAAGTTCATAAACAGGTTTTAGATTGGTGCCATTCAGCTCAGATATGTTGTCCAGACATCTTACCCTTTTAAGGTCTCTTGGCACTCTCGTGCATGCGCTGGCTAGACATCTCGACACGACTCACTTATCTGAGTTCAGAAATGAGAGAGAAGAAAAACAACTAAATCTTCCTGTAATACCGTTCCAGCATTAATCACACACTCGGCGTCAAGCACACGAGCGCGATTCATCGCCCGCATAGTGAAGACGAGGACGAACCTCAGTGGGAAAACGATTGTGGACGTCGGTTCGCGCTTGGGTGTCCTCTGCTACGCGGCATATTTTATGACACCGGCTGCGCGAATTGTGGGAGTCGAACTTAACGCCGACTTCTGTGAGCTGCAGAGAAAAGTTGTCGAGAAATTTGCTATGACTGATCGAATACAGGTAGTACTTGTGGAAAAGCAAGAATTGTTTTCACTGTTCTGTTGGCTTTTTGGCACGTTTTTGGGGCTTTTGGGGCTATAAACGACTTACTAGTTCTTAGAAAAAAGTCGCATGCTGGTCATCAAAAAATCTAGCAGTAGAACAAGTAGCTACATGAAAAGAATAAAAGTTGTCATATATATATATAGACTTCGTACTTACCCGTAACATATGAGCAAACATTCAATTTACATATGTAATTTATAGTATGCTTCTTGTCAACATGAATGCAGCGTAGAAACCTAGACTGCTTAGAAAAATGCAATAAAATCATCTAATTTGTACACGAAACATTTCTAGTACCTTTCCTTTAGCAAAAATGATTTTTTTATGTATAGAAAAACGAAATTATATATATATATATATATATATATATATAATTTTGTTTTTCTATACATAAAAAAATCATTTTTACTAAAGGAAAGGTACTAGAAGACATTTCCGCCCCCTTGTTCCATCGGAAAAAAATCATTTTTTGCTGAGTTGTACTAGATCCTAAACTTTATTGGACAAATTCTAGGAGACCCTGTACATATATATATATATATATATATATATATATATATATGTACAGGGTCTCCCAGAATTTGTCCAATAAAGTTTAGGATCTAGTACAACTCAGCAAAAAATGATTTTTTTCCGATGGAACAAGGGGGCGGAAATGTCTTCTACAAATGGGTAATTGAGCGTGAAAGCCAAAATAACAAATTCCAAGAATTTTATTTCTTGAGAATCATCTTCTATACAACATTTGTGCTTTAAGAGAAATTATCACTCATCGTGCAGTCTTTTATAGAATATATGTAGATATTTTTTGCTGACTGTCAGCCCTCTTTAAAGAGCTCAACCACTTGCGAATGGGGCCGCAGAGCGATGATACTGGGACGTTTCATGTAAGTTGTAGGGGTAAATTTTTACTTTTTAGGAATAATAGCAAATGTCTCGTCTACTCTTCATGTAGCATATTAGATACATTCAGGCCTTTGTTTGGTACTTGCGATGGCAATTTGGGGCATTCATTATCATAGCATTGCGCGGAAATTTAAGACATTTTGAGGCGAACGAAATGCGAACGTAAGAGACTGTGCTTCTCGGCCAAATTTTGTAGACGCACGCCCACCACGCAAAGAGAGTTAAAGTTGCCCACGTGAGTGGTGGGCGTGCGCCTACACTAGATACTGGAAGTAACAGAGTATTGTCCTTAATGGTTGCCAGTTTGATTGTCAAATAATTTGTCGAGCAAATAGGCACTAACGCAAGACGTTTTCATTTAATTGTAAAATTAGGGTTTAAGCGTTCTCAAAACTGCCAATTGAGGATCTTTACCGAGGACGCCTCTAGCATCTGTTCTCAACAGTTAATGCTTATAATTGCCCTCTGACGTGTTCTTTCGAGATTTCAGATTGTAAACGCGGACATCATGCAAGAGCTTGCGTTACTGGAGGAAGCTCAAGTCGTTCTCATGAACAACCCGTTTGAGTTCTTCAGCGACGAGACGAAGCAACGGGATATCTGGAAACTGATTTCTAAAAGTTGCCGCAAGGGCTGTTTGCTGGTGACGGTACCATCGCTGGAGGAGACGTTTACCAATTTGAAAGTAAGGACTGTAGGCGATTTTCAGTAGTAGTGGTAAACGAATTGAAAATCATGAGAACCAATCAAGAAGAAAAATCATGAGAGAGAATCAGTCAGATTATTAATAGCACATGTTCTCACAAAGTAAGCAAATTTATTGGCATAACCATTTTCTTACTCAGTATATATATATATATATATATATATATATATATATATATATACATTTTTTTATATATATATATATTCATATTGTTTATATATATATATATATATATATATATATATATATCTGTGCTTTTGGTCAGATTTTGCCAGATTCGATTGACCTTTCTAAATGGGTTCAATCGTTACCGATAAGTGAAGACCTTGAGGATCTCGGCAACGACGAGGACGAAGTTGAGGTTCATGATGTACATCTGTATCGAGTGTTACAACCAGTTGGCCGACGATCCAGCACTCTGGAAACGGTGACTCAGTAATATGTTAATTAGCAGTATTATTGTTGTTTAGCTGTTGACTGGCGACAGCTGCTGATTTCGCTTGTTGGTTCGGCAACATTATTGCCAGCAGCTGCAGTCAACCACTAAAACACAGGAACATGGATATGACAACTCTCGATCAAAAAACCCGCCGTTTTGAGAATTCCTATTCAACCATTTTCCTGCTAATAAAGGTGGTGTATTCGAAGCCTGTTGACTTAATTTACTAACGTCAAAAACATCATAGTGTTAGTTATAATGGTAGTTGTAGTATTAACAGTTGTAATATAGGTACAGCTATGCTCTGCTAGTTTATTGTGAGTCCTGTAATAGTAAGTAAAAAAGTTGTCTGTTTTTTTGTTGTAGAGGACTAACTGGAAAACACAGGCATAACGGCAGGAAGGTCCCTTTAAGTAGGAGCCGGTAGTGTGGAGTTCCAACCCACTAAAAATCAGTCATGTTCCCTTCACCCAACTAACTGGAAACTTCTTAAGCATGCATCAAACAGTCAGAGGGGGCAAGTCTTCTTACTCCTGACGAGAGCTGTCCCCAGGATCCGCAGGGAGGCGCACGAGTCATAGGTTGTTGGCCGCCGTCTTAGCTTGTAAATTCTTGTTAAAAATTGCTGCCGCCAGCTTCCAGTGTTCCAGGGATTCCGTCATCTTCAGAACGATGTCGCGTAGGTTAAAAATGTGCGTGTTCATCAGGGTCCTTAAGGGTTGACGCTGCTCCGCCCGTGCGGGGCACGCCAGAGCTGTATGCTCTAGAGTGCCCTCGAGTCCATCGCCGCAGTAGATAATCACAGCCAGTGGCAGGGTGCCTTCCGCAATGCTGCTGCACACGTGGAGTGGATAGCAGAGTGGCAGCGCTCCTGAGCCCAGTCCTGGTCTAAACAAGACCGGTTCGAGTTTTTTTAATTCCTGTTCAAATCAAAGTCGATTTTTTTTGTATTCGATATTTTTTTGTTTAAAAAAAACTTTTTTACTAAGAAAGTAAAGGTATGTTCCGCTCGCCGCATCAGAAAGAGCCGGACAAGGGTGGCGAACCAGCCCCCAGCAAGACGGAAGCAACCACTCGGAGGAGTACGGAACTTGCAATATATTAAGGTCTAACCAAGCGGAACTTTTAGAGGAGGCGGAAACCTTCTCTCGCGTACCCGTCAGCCAATAGAACATGGCCGTTGCGGTGAAAACCCTGGCGAACAAACGCTGTAAAGGGCTGTCATAAGGGCTGCCTAGAGGAATCAAGCGTACCTTGCCGGTGCAAATCCCGACGGCATTGCGCGGGGGCAGGCGGAAATGATCAGCGTAATGAGCTGGCAGTGCGAGACTGAAGAGGACCTCCAAGGGCTTCTCTCGCAGGATTGGTCATTAGCCGCCTACACTAAAGTCAGGTCTTTCGGGAGCAGAAGAAAATATGTAAGCCTGAGAACGGACCTAGGCCACACCGAGACCCCCCATAGCACACAGCCACCAAAACCTTGCTTTTAATAAAGCAGGGAGTCGTATGCGGATACGATTAGGGACCTTGGCAGCAAGGTGGACTCTCACGCCCACCAAGGTCACTCGCGCCTAGCGCCTGCATAATGGTGACATGCGGTTGGTGGTGGCGGAGGCGGGATAAGGTGAGGCCACCACCTTACCTCAAGACCTACAGTCAGAAATTGCTTGCCCGAAATTAGGATGCAAATAGAAGAAGCCCGCTGTGGCCGTTCCCAGCCTAACATTCTATGGGCGCCCATGTCGCCGTGGCGCCCGCCACAAGGCTAGCTTCGGCTCTCAATACGGCGACATACACCTCCTGGGGTACCGCTGAAAAACGACGATGGGTACACCTCGTGTGAAAGGCTGCCAAAAGCCCAAATCAGGTATCGGTATGTTGACGATGTACGGATGTAAATTCGTTCGAGCCTGGTTGTCTACAGGTCGCGAGCAGCTCACTAGAATATATGCAGCAAGCCCCCTGCTGTCAGCGAAACAAAGTCAATAAATGCAGATTTCATAAAGTCTTTTAACTACGTTCTATCAAAGACACTATTATGTTGCAGTATCATTAGCTCATGTGTCCTAACGTGTTCATTCGGCAAGCAAAATTTTCGAAATCGTTTAAGGAAGCTCATATTGTTAGATAATAGCTCATAATAGAAGATGCTAGATAATAGCTCATAATAGAAGGAGCTGTTACATTTGCCGATGAAACGCTCTACGCTTTATCTTCAAGTGCCGGAGCGGGACAGTAAAATACGTTCAACGCAAATATTTGCAACAATTTATTTGATTCTGTTTTATTGCACAAGATGTATTAATACAACCAAAAATATTTGGAAGACACTCAAGCATCTGCCTACGAAGTGTGGCCTCCCTTTATATCATATTCCTCTTTTTTATTTTATTGAAAGCTTTCATCTGTTTTAATCGAGCCTGTTTTTACTATTTTGTAGTCATACGAGAATGCAACAGCCCTTTAGTTTAAGACAGTATGTATAAAAAAGGCCCATTTGACTAAAGCGTTTAGTCAAATGTAGATAACTATAAACTATAAAAAACATAAAATAAAACTCGGCACGAAAATCATTTTTCCAATGGAAGCAGGGGGGGGGGGGCTATATTAGCGGAAAAGAACGGAAAATCACCAGGTCCTGATGATATTTACTACGAGCATCCTAAGCAGAGAATAAAGCACGCAGTCTCAAAGCTAACAGCGCTGTTCAATGCATGCTTAGAACATGGGCACACCCACGAGCAATGGCACCGAAGCTGCTTGCAACCAATTTACAAAAGCAAAGGCGACGGACGTCACAGATCCAGTAAACCACCGCGGGATAGCACTGACAAGCGTGTTCTACAAAATATTAACCTCGATAATTGCAAGGAAGTCGTAGACAGCTCGATCAGAACGATTTATTGTGCGATCGAACAGCAAGCCAAAACCCGAAGCATACAGCCATCGACAACGCCTTCACCCGGGCCCTGCGTTTGGTAGGAATACCATACAACCATGGAAACCGATGTCCAGTCTGACGGTGACGCCGCGGCAGTTCTGAGGGGGTCCTGCTGAGCTGGCCTGAGCACGGGCTACACTGCCAAAACTGGCAGTAACACGTTTACAGGGGACGCTGACATTCTTTCAGCAATTAATTGACCAATAAAATCGTACAAGTCGGTACGTGATCAGGTGATACCTGTTAGACGTTATTTTTGCCAGCAGTTTTACTTTTTCAGTGGGCAAGGCATTTAGTGTTTTTTAGAAGCCCGTTCACTTAGTGGTGTGGTTCTCATTTCAATGTCCATGGCAAAGCGCGACATTGTCCTCGTCATTTTGTCTGCTCTCGCATTCAGGATGTCAGTGACAACTTGCAATAGATGTGCTTTTATCCTCATAGGTTCTATTTAGGTGCCATTATGCATTTTTTTAACATTATGATCTGATCCCCGGTGTAACTTTGTTCACTCTACCGCGATTGGAAATCCTGCCAGATAGACCGTTTGCTTTTTGGGAGCTTCTAACTATTGGCTAGAAGCATTATAACTGAGCCTTTTTGTTCTTTAAGTATGTTTAGTTTTTCATCGGAAATTTTATACTCACGTGTACTTTAGTTATGGCATGTGTGGTGGGCGTTTTATGGTGTAACTGTTCTTTGAAACGAAGTCAAAGATCAAATTTACTATGCTTTGGATTAGTTGTATTGACATCAAGCTTTTTGATTGGACTACATACCCCTACATACAACTAACCCAAAAAATCAAACCATGCTATATTTACTATACGCACCAATAACCATAACTCAACAGCACATCATCTAACGTCAACAGAGCCAAAGTAACAGCAATGACAACCGGCGTCACGTGCCTTCTTCTTCTTCTTCTTCGACCATAATATTGCACGTGACAGAAGACACAGTAGAGGGATTCCGAGAGAGAAAGACAACAGAGATACGTGGCAAACACAAGAAACGGAAGCAAACCAAACGCTACCACAGAAACGAAAAAACGGTCAGACCTGAAAGTTCCTCTTCACGATAAAGATATACCGTGTTACAGTGTTTTGTTTGTAAGTCGCCTCCAATTAAACCTTAGTTGAGACGACATGAAGAAATATGCCAACCAAATTTGAGGCGACTTGCAATCAAAACACTGTAACACGGTATATATTTACAGCGTGGTCGGGGTGAACGTGCCGCTGGCTAGAAGGGCGAAGTAAAGTGCAAAACATTTGCGTTGGTTCTCGCATAAACTGCTGCCGTATGACAAGAGTGGTCGGTTCAATAAAAACATGAGCTAGCAGGGCAAAATCAAACTGACTGTAAGGGCCCGACTGGGTTGCTAGAAGGAAAATACGAATAGTTGCAACCACGGCTGTAGTTTTATTTCGTCCTGCTTGCTTCTCTGCTACGTCGGTACAGCGCCGCTTCGCCGGCCTGTCTCTCCACACTGCGATCCTTTCTCGACCACGTCTCAACAATGACTCTGCTCACTAACTGTAATGCCGTGAGTTCTACCGGCACCAAATTCAGGTCACAGGTCGTTGCTGATGCCGTAGCACTTTCTCCGCTAAATGCGCCGCTACCAGTAACTATCGCTAAGCTAACCCAGCAACAATGCAACCCTACAGTCTTACACATATTATAATGGTTACCATGTACATTGAAGCGACAGGCATTTTAAGTAACTTCTAGATTCGACGGTCTGGCCGGAAGGAATGAATACAATTTCGACCATTTCGGGGTCCGCTGAAACCCTGTCGGGTTTTCGGGTTTAGCGCTGAAGAACAACAGCAGCCATCAGGATTCGTAGGCACGAAAAGAATGCGACTATCGGACAAATATGACTAGATAGAGACCCGGAATTGTATGCGTTGTCTAAATGGTAAAACGGTTTGGAACGACATGGTCAATCAAGCAAATCAAGGTCATTCAAGCAAATTAAACCATCCTATATTTACCATACGCACCAATAAGCATAACTCAACAGCACATCATCTGACGTTAACAGAACCAATGTAACAGCAATAACAACCAGCGTCACGTGCAATACGATGTGCTACGCGGAAGTATCACACCACGTCGCATTAATGCACGTGACAGAAGACACAGTAGAGGGATTCCGAGAGAGAAAGACAACAGAGATAAGTGGCAAACACAAGAAAGTAGAACGGAAGCAAACCAAACTTTATTTTCTATCTAACGCGGACAGTTACCTTCAGCCGGTAGATCATCACGGAATCCATTGCGATGGCCGTCAGGATGCACGGGTAAGAGGAGCGACCCCGCCACTCTCGCATCGGTACTTCACGCCACACCGTGCGCAGCTGCAGTTAGCTATATAAGGCCGGGTCCACAACAGTCAATCCTCTTCACCTAAAGTCATCAATGAAATCACGAGACTACCCCCGCTACCGTTGTTCGGACGATTGAAAAGAAGAACGATTGACGAGACCATACAACCAATATGAGTGCAAATTGATCCTACCCGGTGACATTTGGCCATATTCTTCGCCAAAAAATTATCAAGCTACTGAAGACGATGGACCTCGAAGTGGTCATAAGCATGAGCAGACCCCTTCGAGGTGTTTCTTGTGAAACGTCAAATGCTAGAATCAATGACACGGCTATATGGGAAAAACAATTTTAATAAGATCGCTTTTTTTTTAATACGGTAAGGCGGGCGTCTGTCATATGTTCATCTCACAATCACCCGAGATGTATCGACGACAAAGATCAATACAAGGAAATCGGATGATCCGTCACTCAGATGGTGCTGGCCATGTTGTGAAATCAAATACGGCCACTTCCAGCGACAAAAATGAAAACCTCAACAATAACGGCAGCAACAAAGGCGACGGCTCCACCAGTCCAAGTCTGAAGCTCTAAGCCGCCCAAATCGTCGAGGCACTAGATATTGACACGAGAGTTTCGGCGGGCCATCGACTCCAGCAACATCAACACGATATAGAAAGCGGGTCATCGGCGCCGAGCGGTTCGACAACCAATGTGTTAGCACGCTCTTCTGATGTCCCACGAACCACACTTATCTCTTCTACCGGCGTATCAGCTCAAATGGAACGGTTAGAGAAAACAGTAATAAATAGTTGCTTCTAACCGGTAAAGTTAAGCAACTTGCGGCAGAAGTCCGTGACCTAAAACAAAGAATGGACAGTATAGACACTTCCATGGGATATCATGTGCGAAGACGCAGTCAGTTGCCGCTGTGCTCCCTAACTCCACTGGCTGATCTGCTCGACTGCCAGTGCAGTTAGGGAGATATTGGCTGCCGCAAAGGCGCTAGCGAAGTCGGTATCGGCCGGACATACGTTTAAGGACCAGTACGACTGTTGTTCTGATGTGGTGTTTGATGGGATTCCCACGAAAGAGAAGGAGACGGACGAGGAAGTGCACGCGCCGGTTACTAAACTCTGCCAACAGCTGGATGTGAAACTTCACGAACGTAACATCGACGTCGCCCGCCGCGAGCCTATGCTACCGCCTCCGTCGCCTCAAGGCCAACAAGAAAAACCCTGATGTTCGAACGTCAGACTGCCGTGCACCCAGTTCCCAAATTCGTCCCAGCAGCGATGCTCTCTGGCGGGACGCTACAGCCGACACCAATCTCGACGTTCTTGTCGGCCGCAAATAGTCATCACTAGAATATAAAATTAATGAGGCCAAGTCCTATATTCACGACACTGAAACAATACTACATATTCTTTCTGGTCCCCCATCCTTTATCGCGCTATCGGAAACCCGTATCTCGCAACAGAGGCAGCTGCTTTCCTAAAATCAATTTGTGGATTGCCGTAACCAGCCGGTGTGGCAGTGTTCGTCAGAGCTGATTATGTGATGTGCGACCGGAACGATCTCAAACTACTCCTCCCGGCAAATTATCGGTGAGATTATTTTTGTTGACGCGTTTGGCGGTCTCGATGGTCAAAGTACGGTTGTGGGAGCATCCTACAGACAGCCGTCTGGTGGGCTGCTAGATTTTTTGGATGCACTAGAATGATTCCCAAGGTAAGCAGGCTAACAACAATCTGTCTTAATGACGGAAATGTTGACTTGTTAGATAGTGGCGGGTAACATGTAACCGACTTAAATGAATTTCTACAGACACTGTCCAACGTATTACCGAAATCATATTTACTACAATGTTCCACCCGAGTCAACCATCGCCTCTGGCATTAATACGTCATCGTTCTTACTCCTCACCCTCTCTGACCACTTCACCTCATTAATCAGTCTAAAATTAAATCCGTCGGCAGCCAACGAGTGCCCAGGGTTCAAACTTATATATAATAAAATGATCGTCGAACTGTCGTTATCTATGTGAGACGACCTATGCGGGCTACGTGACGTCAATGAGGCATATGAAGGATTTAGAGGAAGAGTCATGTCGGTGGTAAAGCGTAAAGGCACTAGAGTCAGGAATACTCGAGGTCGAGGAACGCAGTTCGAAACAAACACTGCGTGACACCGGAATTATATGCGCTTATTAAAGAAAAATAACATGTGTATGCACTACACAGAACCAACCCACACACGATAACGAAGACGAGACCTACCTTATGCTCAGGAGCAGGATAATAGGACTCTCACGCAAACTTAGTATGAAGGCGGACTGCAAGACTGTCACGTTAAAAATCGGCGGGGTCTTAGGGAGGCATTCCAACCTGCAATTAGCGGTGCCCAGAAGAAAAGTGCACGGAGCTACTTAAAAACGAAACAATCACTCTCTAAAAAAAATTCAAATCTGCTTCAATGAGCCCGGACAAATTTCATCGCATGACTGCGGACCCAATTGCATCGCCGAATTGTTGAATATATTATTAATCTCTCCATCAGAACAGGAGTATACCCAAATATACTAAGGCTATACCGTGTAATTCCATTGTTGATCCGGGAAACTACAGGCCTGTCAGTATTCCCGCGCCAATATCGAAGATATTTGAAAATGCATTATTGAACAGTTTAGAGATCTAACATTCTTTAAACAGTTTCTCTACTTATAGGGCAACTAATTTTTTTAAGGTGGGTATTCTATTTCATCTCTAAAAGAACTTAGGCTGTCCAAATTGGACAATTCCTTTTACATATAAAACATATATTCATCAGAGCGGCTCAAGAAAGCATCAATAGCCCGTAATATACAATATGTTTGGCAACGACAACTTTAATGTTCCAAACCGTGCTAAATAAACTTTATTTGCTGAATACGCAACTGCTCTGTTCGTGGGCGACTCCTCCCCCAACAGGTCGAGGTAATGATTCATGAGGATTTTAAGTGTGGCACAGATGTTACAGCTAGCCCATTTTTATTTATACTGTACGCGGCTGGTCTTGGAAAGTGCCTCCAATACGTAAAAGCCCCCCATGTATTTTGCATAGACGATTAGTTATGGGTAAAGTGCAGATGGTTTCCTTAGCTTCCCTTAGTTGAAGGATATCCGACAAGTTGACCTTCAAATTGTAAGTAATATATATAAGTTCAAAATCATTTCCGCAGTAACAAACCCATATCCCCCAAGTTAACTACAGACGATCTTAAAAATCTCGATAAGAGTAAAACTACGTTTCTTAGAAGAACAACTGTTTGCTAAAAATCGCCTCCTGCAAGCTGGTGCTGCATATATGCAACGAACACACACTAAGAAAGGACCTCGAACACCGCAATTACCTTCGATACGTTCGACCAGTCTCGAAGCTTACAAATAACACAGAACTGGAACTCTGTTTCATAAGAAGGCCTGTAACATAACAGAGCAGGGATCTGCAAAATAACCGAACACGGATACAACTAGTCTCGACTGAAGAGAAATGTTTCCAGAGTAATGAACGTGTTCGTAGATACTGTGGTGAAATTATATCGACCGATTTCACATAATTAGATGTTTGGAATTAAACACCAGTTCGTATTGGGGGATCTACTAAAAATGGTGAATAAACAAAAACAATATAGTTATTGTAACTATGCACGCTAATCCATATTTTAGTATTTATATTACCTCACGCACGGTGCCCCCTCGATTGCAAAAATCAATTATGTGCATGGCGGTACTTAAAGTATTCAAGAGCGGACCGAAACGCTTCTCACTCCAAATTCTGACAACGTATTCTAGCCAACTGGACAATTATTAAATCGTAGACGTAAAGTTTTGTCTGTAATTTGTAAATCTAATCTACCCCTGAGCAATCAATCGTAGAAACCCGAAATTAATATAATGTAGCGCAATAGTCGTTAGAGCCAAGTCTTTTAAAGAGATGGTTTATACGGTGGCCTCATTAGGATAAACTTGTAGAGGCTTTCCTATGAGCGTCGCTTGTTTTCTAATAACTATACCGAGTTACTAACGCTGGAGGGATCATGTTCGCAATACATTTTTCGTCATTTGGTATGATAAGCTTGCTGCTGTTGCTAAGGAGTTATCATATTAGCATAACTTAATCAAAACAGTGATAATTCAATGCACACTGAATTATCACTGGTGATATTTCAATATACTTAACTAATTCGATCCATGTTCTCGAAACACAACGATGAGCTGGAGCACAGAGCTAACTAGTTAAAGGAACCCAGACATCTCGGAACGTTCGTAACCAAGCATTCGCTCAATTACCGCATGTACGCGGTTCAACTTCCCAGTGTACCTTCGTGGCACACACATCCCACATGGTAAGCTAACCGAATTAGCTCAAGCCCCTCTATATCAACTGGAGACCGAAGGCATTTAGCAGGATTGTCGGCTAGAATTTCAGATGAATTGCCACTGCTCAGTCAGGACTGTCGGAGAATAACTCCAGTGATGCCTCAAACTGACCACATTGAACAGCACCAACTCTAGATGCTCTTAATAGCGGCGTGGCTGAGAGAGATACCGCTGAGAGTCAGCGGCCATGCTGCCACAAGAACTGTTGGGGAAACCCTAGATATCGTCACATGTCCGGCGCTCGGTGCACTGAAGATCTTCGTCAGGTAAAAACAACCTTCTAAAAAAATGTTAACTCTAGATGTCAGCTCTTATAGTCATTTTAATAGAATTGCGTTTGTGACGCCGTTGTCTAGGGCGCAGTGCGCTCGCTACGGTTGTCACTACCTACCGGAGTGTCGCCGGTTCCATCGCCGTTGTTGATTGATTTTTATTTGAGCAATGATTGAGAGTCAGCCATGTTTCAACAAAGGCTGTTAGGAAAACCCTGGGTTTATTAATACGCGCGATCCTCGGTGAATTGAAAAGTTGCCTCACAGCGATTCCAAGCTCTAGAGGACGAATTGTGGTCTATGATTAAAAAAACCTATTTAGAAACTGTTCTGCTTAGTTCTACTTAGATTTAGCACGTCATACTTAGAGTAGGAAGCACGCAGCTGATTTCTGAAATAAAGGATTTCAGACTTAACTAAAACCGCATGTTCATATTTCGAGAGGATTAACACCTACTGAAGGATATTTGACTTCACTACGCACAAATATATCAACCAAATATAGACTTTGGTCTTCTTTGGAATTTAAGAGAAAATATATGTAGTCAAAGGCTCTTAGGGATGAATAGCAACTTTGACTGCCGATATGAAGTTTAATATACAAAAGGCCTTTAACGGGAAACAATCATTATTCAAACGTCTGATGATTGTCAGAGGCGTCAGAGCAGAACGGTGAATGTGGCGTGCCTGAGATGAGGGTGTAATCCACAGTGAGTAGCAAAATGGATGAAACAAAACTCAACGCTTTCCTCGCGAGAGAGAAAAAGAGCCCAACATATACGGCAGTTTACAACCAGGGCGACCTGTGCTAGATGGAGGAACAGTAATTGAATCCTATAGTCTGGAAACTGCATCAGTCAACCAGGTAGGAGGACGGCTCTTGTGGAAAAGTAGAAGCACACGTTTCTTCGTCGAGGCGCTGCTTTGAAGCGCATATCTGTTTAACATTTGAGAGTAAAAACAAAGTTGGTCAGATTTCTCGCAAACGAACACAACACGACCCTTTATTCTGTTTACGACTGGCAGTTTCCCCAGAGAGCCTTTGCTGCAGCTTCCGCTCGGAAGCTCCTGAAAATGGTTATTCTTTAGGTCAACGCGGCTGGAAAATGCATGCAGCAGGACGCCTGGCTTCGAAAAAAATATATTATCAAGAACACGAGCACCGGACGCCAATGAAAACTAAGAGAAGCCGGCTCCCAGTGCAGCCCGGGTGCATGCGTGTGCAGCCAAACGGGAACGAATCATCAGCGATCGTCCACTTACCTTGTCGATGCGGACACGGCCACGTACAAAGCACACACACTCAGCTGAATAGGCAATGAACAGCAGGAGTATTAGTAGGAGAGTTGATGTTGGGAGCAATGACAACAACATGATGGCAGCGACATGTTGAACAACTACAACAACAACAACAACAACCTGTGACATGTTGCAACAGCGGGTGCGAGCACCGGAGGGAGATTAGGAGGGGCGGAAAATGGGAGATCAAGTGCGCAAAAATAGACAAACGAACAAGCTAAACAAGAGATGCGCGGTATAGCGTCGGCGGACATCCCTCCCGGCCTGCTGGGAAAAAGGGACAAGGAACAGACACTTGCAGACGACAGCTGAGCGAAACGGCCGAAGATGACGACAACAGCCTGCTGCAGCCGCTGACGCACGATCATCACCGCATACGTGCCGTTCCGAGTTCCAACCGACACCGTAAGCTCGCGAGGCATTCTCGGTCCACGAAGAAAGAAGAGGGAAAGAATGCTTGCTGCAATCGGCCGAGACGGCCTGCCCTGGGAGCCTTTCTGCAACAGCATCAGTACATTCCGCTCTCATCTGCCAGTCCCTGGATCCTCCTCAGTGCATTCCGTGCTGCACCCACATCAGATGTGAAGCATCTAGTCGAAGCAAGTAGTAGCAGCAGCAGCAGCCGTAGCACAAGGTGTCTGAAGTACCACAGTCGTTAATGTCCATTTATCCAAAGCCAATTTCGGAGGTCATCTGAAAAGCCGAGATCCGTGGCGTACGGCGAGGTGCAGGTGTGCGCCGGCTATCTGCCCAAGAAACGCAGAACCTTCACCAAGCCAGTCATCATCAATCACAGTTTGTCGGACGTGCGCTGCCACCACACCAAAAACACGCTGCACAGAGCGAGTGTGAGTGAATAGACCGATGCTAAGTGCGTGCACAATAGTAGTAGCTGCAGTTGAACAGAAGTGTTGCAGCAGCAGCAGCACAAATCCAGAACAAGGTGAGAAGAGAAAGTTCCTGCGAATACTTTTCCAACTCATCAATGATCCAAGGCTCAGTAACGTATTGATTCATCCAGATGCATGAATGCTCCAAGAGAGCGAGCGCCACTACCGCGATTAATCCTCCTGAAAAGCATCCATATCCAGTGAGTGCGAGTCCGTGCAACAAGTGCGCCATCCGCATCCTAGGACGTTCAAAGCACTCCTCTCACAGATCCAGACACCCCCACAAACACTGTCCACCACGGCACTTCCTACCTCCTTGTTCTTAGGTTCACAATAACTTCGACATACTTCACATCACGCCGCCTTTGTCCCAAGCGACTTCACTATGTTCCTTCTCCATGTTTCCATTCCATTCATCCATTCTTACTTCAATCCCAGTGTTTCCATCGTCAAGCATGCTGCTGATCCCGTTTTGATCCCCTGTATGGTGCCAGAACTGAGCGATCCAGTGTAAGTCCAAGTGTTCATCCTCCTCCTCCTCCTCCTCATCATCATTATCCTCCTCTTAGTATCATTGTTCTGGTCCTCCTTTGTATTCTCTCAAGGCGTCGAGCCCATTGCTGCAAGTATCCTACCGAACGACTACGCTAGATAGACGGATGCCTTCCAGAAATTCAGTGTGTCGTCTCCCGACATCTCTATTTCTCCAATGCTCAAACTGTCTCCGACTGAGCAATTCCGATAGTTAAGTTCCTAGGGAGGAAGAAGAAGAAGAGCGAGAGGAAGGTTGCAAGTATTGTTATTCGTCCTGAGAACTGACTGCTCCTGAAGCCTCCAGACTCCTCCTCTTATCATGGTAGCTCAAAATGTCCGCTTGTCGCTCACTCAATCACTTACCCACTCGGTCTGCGCCTGGCTACCTGCCTGCTTCTGCGTGGTGTGGTGTATTAAGTACTCTACTGTGTTCATCCCATACGCTTACCAATTGCAAATGCAAACATGGACATAAATGACATCATCGAACGCGTTTCATCTGCCACAACAAGGCAAGAGAACCAGAAAGAGAGCGAGAAGAGATGGAAGAAATGCTGATATATATATATATATATATATATATATATATATATATATATACATAGATAAAGAGAGAAGCAGGCAGGCATGGACAGACAGACAGTAGGCCTTGATTGGCCTTTCCGGTGAGAAGTGTAGACTGCCCAGCCGGTACATGTGTACCGGCCAGCGAGCGTATAAGCGAGATTGAGCGTCCATTGAGATCCATAATTATCCATCAACGATTTGTTCCGATCCATCATCATCATCATCCAACTATAGTTGCCAATCCAAGAAATTGATCCAAGAGCCCGTCAGTCAGCCAGCCAGTCAGTCAATGAATGAGACACAGAGTTTGTTCGAGTGGTGATTGAGAGACTGATGGTGGTGACTGATTGATGGTGGTTGGTGGTGATGGCCTAACGAACGAACGAACGTACGGTCGACCGACGAACGAAGTAGTCCCACGAGATTAGTCGTCATATCCTCATCAATGAATTCCTTTATTTGATCCATTTGGGTGCTTCAATCGATTTACGCTTCTGCCGACTACGAGTCGGGTCGAGTTGATCCGGTCCTTCACAATAGCCTCCCCTCCGTCGTGCGTCCTCGCTTTCGTCGACAGCTGGCTGTTGTGGCTAGCAGCAGTAGAAGTAGAAGCAGACGCAGCAGCGGCAGCGCCACTAGCAGCACCAGTAGAAACGCACAACAACAACCTCACACACAACGACAAACGATCTTCATTGCTTCGTGTGCAAACAGCATTATCTTCGGCGAACACAACCGCGTTGGTTCGCGGATCTGTACCTGCGTTGTTAGAATAGGAAAATGCAGTGTTCTTGTTTCTGTGGCTAGGTAATGGTACGCGCAAGGTGGTACGCATACCACTGTGTGTTCTTGTGTCATTGTCAACAACAATAACCACCAGCACAACAGCCGTCTGAACATGTTTGGTGATCAGGTGTTGCTGATCGCTGATCAGCTGTGTTGGGATGTCGCTATCGATGTTACTACACAGTCCACTCACTGCGTGTCTGCGTCGTGTGTCGTCTGCGTGTTGTCCTCTGGCCTTGATTTGCGTTCACTGCAAGTAGCACTGTTGCTGTCAATAGTGTTGTTTCGTTTGTTACTGCTGTCGTTTTCCTGTCATTTTGCGTTTGTTCTTACTATGGTTGCTGTTGTTGTTTTGCACACTCCAACCCCATCATCGAACAACAAGCCCAAAACGTTTGGTTCAACTCATGCTAAACTCTAACCCCCTAATGTTTTCTAACTTGTTTTGTCTCGTGTGTTGTCGATCGAACGAAAGCTTTTGGCGGGAAAACAAAACAACAACAAAAAAAGCACAAACTCATCAACACGCATTTTCATCGTCATCAGGCCCGCTTTGCCAATTTTTCAGCGGCCTCCTGCACACGCCTCGGTATCATCGTTCGTCTTTTCAATGTCGGTTCTTTTCTGATGCCGCATGCTGCGCGAGTGACACACGTCTATGGTATGACGTTCATCTGCCCTTGTTATTATTGCATAATATATCATGAGAGGTGGGGGCAGCGATACGAGCGGCAGCCGCACTAGCAATATGTACAGAAGCAAACGAATCGCACGGTGGCGTATACGGTTCATGCTATTCAAGTTGGTGATACGGCGATATACGAATACACATTCAATGATGATAGCAGAGATGAAAAATAATCCGCCAGCCTACTGAGAATGGTCTACGTACCACTCAGCGATGGCCACGTCTATCTATCTATCTATATATATATATATATATATATATGTGCGCGGTGTTGTGGCACCTCCGCATCCCCATACAGGGATTGTTTTTAGCAAATCATGATAATTATCATTATTTTCATAGTGTGATACATACTGTATATATATATAGTCTTGGTGCACAACTGTTGGGTGCAGTAATGTCGAAAACAAACGTACCGATGCTGATACTGCGCGTCAATCTGCTCGTGACAAATCGCACTGAGCGAGAGACTGCAAACAACGCAGTCAGCGAAAAGCACGTTCTAACGGCTGCAGTGACGATGGCGACACCGACATCAACAACAACTAAAACAACAACGCTTGCCACAATTGCAGCAGCAATATATAGACCAACTACTGCTGTGATACATATAAAATAAAAAGCAGAAATCTAGATAGATAGAAAAAACTGGCCGGCCCAGTACTCATAGAATGAATAAACAGTTACTTGTGAGTAATGTTGGCATCAGCATGGACTTCCGTCGCAGTTGGTGTGGGAATAACGCAATAGGAGTGTGGGCGTGACTGTTGTATATATATATATATATATATATATATATATATATATGCCTATCGTAACAGTTGGTACATACTCAAGAAAAACGGAAGAGGTAAACTTAAGCATGGACGTACCTACTACGTATCTATCTATCTGTCTGCCCATCTATGTATGTAAAGATGTAAGTGTTGTGTCATTATGAGGACATGTTATGAGCACAAAGGTAAGTCTGAGTGGTGTGCGTGAGGTGTGTTATCGGTGTGGTGTGTATCATATAGTATTATAGGGTATTCACGTGTATCGTATACTGATTAGTATTAGTGTACTGAGGTGTGAGTAAGAGCCAAAGAAGCCAAAAGTAATAGGAACAAAGCGAGTGAAAGAGAGAGAGAGAATGAAGGTAGAAAAGGGTTGGTTGTGGTAAGGTAGAGGTAGAGCAGCGACTTCATAGTTTGTGTCGTTGTTGTCCGCCGTTGCTGACAAATCATCATCGTCGTCATCATCCGTCACGCCGTGGTGATCGCCGCCACGCTTTGAGATGGGGTTGATAAGTTGAAGTTGACTGATTGATTATCGATGACCATTTTGTTGCCTGCTGTTGGTCTGTCTGTCTGTCTGGCTGGCTGGTGGAATAGCGGTGATGATGGCGACCGTGACCACGGCCACTGCTGCCATGCAAACAGCAGTAGTCAGCAGCCGGAGCAGCAGCAGCGGCCGTAGGGCGCAAACGTGCGCGGTTGAGCCTGTTTACGAATGTGATCGTGACCGGGAACGGCTTCGGGAATACTTGCGAGCCGGCGAGTAGTGAACGGGCGAACGCGATCGGCGGGCCGAGTGGCTTCGGGACCTCGAGCGTGAGTCGCGGCCGGTGTCCTCCTTGACGCGGACGTAGGCGACCTCGCCCTCGTGCGAGCGAAACCTGTCGAGGGGAACACGAGGGAGCGCGTCGAAGAAGACAAACGAGAAGCAGAGAAGAACGGGCGAATAGGAGGAGAGAAGTCGCAGGGAAGAACAGGATAATAGGAGAAAAGACGCAGAAAAGAACAAGATAAAAGGAGAAAAGACGCAGAAAAGAACATGAGAATAGAAGGGAGAAACAGGAGAATAGTAGAAAAGAAGCAGAAGGAGGGGGGGGGGGGCAGATGAAGAAAACAATACGGAAACAATGATCGGTAGCCACAAACAGAAACGCGAAACAGAGATAGAGAGAATGCGGGAAAGGAAAAATAGAGTGAGAGAAAGCGGGAGAAAAGACATGCAAAACGAGAAAAATAAGATGCGGGAGAACAAACGAGCGTCGACGTGAACGTACGTCCACATGCATGCACGTATACACGTATATTGGAAAACACACGTATGTCGGGGAAGTACGGCGTACGTAAGTACACGTACAACGAGAACATAGGTAGATCCATCGAACGAAAGCGGTGCACAAGCATGCATGAAAGACAAACATAGAAACACACGAAACAAACCAAAAACAACCGAACGCAAACATACAGCATCAGCGTTAGTTACACGACAAAATAATCATTCAGAATATATGTTCATATGTACGAGTATATTACTACTTGAGTATCCTTGAAAATACGAAATGTCCGCTTCTGAACGTTTAAACAACATATTTCACATAGACTGATTTCTATATAACACAAAAATATTATATATACATATATATATATATATATACGTCGTTCTCCTACGTATGTTGGCCCGACGTACTAACCTGCTATCATCGAGTTTCTTCACGGCGTACTTCATATCCTCGTAGCGTAGGAACTCGACAACGCCGGTGCCATCTTTGTAGACGTCCGCGTAGCAGACATCGCCGGCCTCCCGCATATGATCCTTGAGATCCTGCCAAGAACCAGTTGGGGGCAGACCTATCAAAGCACAACGGCAAAACAAACAAACAACAGCAGCCGAATAGCCACCACAATTAGCAACAATGGCCAAAATAAAAATAGATCGACGTCAAATCATTTCCAGAATGATCGTCGAGCGCTAACCTGACAAAGCGAAAGATCTGGAATGTCGCCAGAATAAAACAGCTCGGCAGAATAAAGATCACTGCCAAACACGTAATTTACGCGTTCAGTTCAATTGTGCACTCAGATGGCCCCTGTGCTTCCGTTCGTCATCGTAGGCCCAGAGCGCTACTACAGACGATGGAGTCAGCGGAGCCATCTTGACGATCGCCGACCGCCAAGACGCTCACGCTTACTACAATCGACAGGCACAAATCATCACGCGATAGCATGCCGGATGCACCATATTTCTTCTACATCTATGTCTGCAAACATTTACGCTTTTCGAGATAGCATATCGCAACAGAAAGAAAAGAGAATTCAATTGAAAGTGATTCTTTTTTCAACGGCACGAGAGTGCAGACCAACCACGCATGTTATCTGCAACGTCAAGGACAACGGCAAATGATAGAGCAAACAAACACTTCTTGGAGTGACATGCACACGGGTGACATATTGTAGGAGCGTAGTAGACTGACCTGATACAATGACTCTGTATTGGCTGCGGCGAGCTGGGGGCCCTCGGCCTCTCGACGGGCCGCCACGAGGTCTGGCCGAGTTTCCGCGCGGGAATTCGACGCGCAGCTTGTAACCGTCATAATCATAACCGTCCCGAGCCGACACTGCATCCTCGGCATCTCTGAAATCAGCAACAATCGAGACAAATAAATGTGAGATCGAAGACTTAAACGTTTGCATTCGTCTCATATTAGCGCTGCATTTTTT
This sequence comes from Dermanyssus gallinae, assembly GCA_003439945.1. Classification (NCBI taxonomy): domain Eukaryota; kingdom Metazoa; phylum Arthropoda; class Arachnida; order Mesostigmata; family Dermanyssidae; genus Dermanyssus; species Dermanyssus gallinae. The sequence continues at coordinate 150,190 of QVRM01004299.1, read as the reverse complement.
GTTCAAATACTCTAAGTTCAATGTTTTCTCCTGGGTATGCCTGATATGTTTTAACAACTTTCAAGTACATATAGCTGCGCGCCCCCTTGCTTGTCAATGACTCGCTGACTTCGTTTTGTGATTTTTGTTTCGTTTACAACAACATGACAGTAAACTTACTCGATTCTGCTATCGAACTAGTCTATCCAGTGCTGTCTCGCCGCCTCCCTTTGACACTGGTGGTTACGGATATCGGGTGAATTGACGAGAAAGCAACTTTGATACAACCGCGCAGGCGTGATCTGTGTATAATATATTTAGTCTTCACAATATATATATATATATATATATATATATATATAATATATATATATATATATATAGCGTTGTGAAGTCTGCCGTGGCGACACAACATTAGGACAAGGCGTATAATAATAAATTACAACATTAAAAAAAATATATATATATGTAAACCGTACAATATTGTACCGCCACGGCAGACTTCACAACGGTAAATACATATAGTAAAGACATAATAATTTACACAATAGATAAGGACGTAGAAAAAATCAATCACTGTCTAAAAGAATATCACGGCAAATGAATTGGCGGGAAAAACGCAGTGCAGTCATCCTTGAGGGGACCAAAACTTGAGGGGGATATTCAAGAAGACCCCGTAGCAGATTAATCAGTACAAAATAAGTTACTAAACTTATTATTGAGATAGCTGCCCAGCAATGAAGTCTTTATGAAGCTCAACGAAGACGGCAGCGGGTCTGATATATGTCGGCAGTAGTAACAGTATTAGCAAAAAGCATTACCGTCGGGAAGATGTTTACTAACGTGCCTGTAGTGAATATAGCAACAAGAACTCGAGTCTCACAGAAACACATGTCAATCGTAAAATGAACCATCATCACCGCAAAATCCTATCGGAGTTTGTCAAAGACAACGCTGACAAAAATCAGAACTAAATTATGTCAAGATGAATTGTGGGACGACGAACGGACCACAGAAATTGACTGTGGACCACCGACACGCAGAGTACATACATTAAGTTTTTTTTAAATAATAATAATAATAAATAACGTTTATTATATATGTGAGCACTTTGGGTTAAGTTATAGTAATAATAATAATAATAACATTAAGTTATAATAGTAAAGTAATAGTAAAATAATAATAAAGCAGAACAACAGTTTGATTAGCAGTAGGAGAAGAAGGTATGTTATAATAAGCATAATAAAAAACAGTGGAAGAAGAAGAAGAAGAAGCAATCCCAAACCGCTGTAGCCGCGCCGGTGGATTGAGGGTCAGAGGTCAAAATCGGGCCACGAATCAACGCATAATGTAGCTATTCACAAGTCAATACCACCACGACGAGTGCAACCAAACTACTACTATACCAGCAACAATAAAAACTGCTCTCAGCGACTATTACACAGCGGCCGGCCGCCCGTCCCATTCGTTCCTTCGTTCGTCCGTCCATCCATTCAACGTCTACTCACCGAGGATCCTCGAATTCGACAAACGCGAATGGCGGGCCACGTCGATTCATGAGGTCGATCAACGTGATCTTGCCGTACTTGTAGAAAATATCCTCGATGTCTTTGGTGCGGATGTCGGATGGCAGATTGCCGACATAGATGCGTCGTACGTTGTCATACGACATGTTTGTGTTTTTGGCCGATAACAAACAGAATGTGCCTTCTCAGGACGACAGTTCGGCACTATAAGCGCCGGCTAACGTGTCCCTGAGCGTCGTGTTGTCTCTTGTTCGTTCAAGGAGTGCCTGCGCGCGGGACGCTTGAAAGTTGACGACGCTTCTCGTAAACCACACCTCGTCAACTATCGATTACCAATTATACAATAAAATGATGCTACACGCTACAGGTCACGATGATGAGAGAGAGAGAGAGGGGGGGGGAGGGCTGGTGCCGATACCGAAGCAAGACAAACAAACATTAACAACTTCGACACCAACAACAGGTTGCAGCAGCAGCAGCAGCAGCAGAAGCACTTTGACCGATCGAGATCACAATACCGTGTCGGCGTGGTGAAAACTATTGACGTCGTCGATCGCTGCCAGCTAGCAATATTAATGATGATGATACTACATCAACAACAAATAATCGTTGTTTACGTCGAAGGTTTTTAGGCAACAGTTCAAGCCGGTGTCGCCGGTAGTGGGTTCAGCACACACAACAATGTAGCAACAACAACAACTACAGCAAAACCAGAGCGACGACGACAACAACAACGACAACAACAACAACAGCAGCAGCAACTAGAACCAGAACTAAGCCAATAGTGGTGGCGTGTTAAAAACCAAGATTAGCGCCAGAACCAACCACATCACCACTGACCGCACGACTTCACAGCCTGAATGAATGTCGCCGGTAGGACAGACGCACGGCAAATGCAGCACGAGGACGAATGAAGACACCGGCGATGTTAGCGGGCGGGCTCTCGCCTTCGTGAATTGCAGGTCGTGAAGTTATTGCAGGTCGTGAAGTTATTGCAGGTCGTGAAGTTAACTAGCGAAGGCGTCAGGACGATGATGATAACGACGACGACGACGACGACGACAACAACAATTCCCAACACTCAACAGCACTTGTTGCTGTCTCGGCTACAGCAAAATGGTCGCCTTCTCTAACAGCGACAAGATCACCACAAGTTACGATGGCCACGTTCCCCACGCACGCACCAATCAACCAACCAACCAACCAATCGACCAATCGACCAGCTAACCTACCGGACAGCCAACCAAACAACGCCAGCAAGCCACTAAGCCTTACAGGGGCGGCGCTGCAGGCGTTCCGACTCGCGCCCGCCGCGCCACCGCTGGGAAAGGGCGCTCAAGCCGCCGCGTTAGCAGTCGAAAATCCAGTCAAAAGGAGGCGGACGAGAAGACGACAGAGATCACATCATCATCGCCATCAGCATTATCATCAACAATAACAACGCCATCAAAAAAACAACAACAACAACAACGACGACGACGCCAACCGAGCTGGCAAGAACAACAACAACAATAACAGCCACAGCAGTAAGAACGCCGGTTATAACAACAGTAGAAAGCACGGCTAAAACAACAGCTATTACAACTGCAGCCGGCCAGCCTGCCAGCCCGCCGGCCGATAGTGGTGGCCTGACAACGGTGGCCGGGTGCTACGCGCAGAAGGGCGGGCATTTTTGAAGTTGGTCAAGTTTAAAGACTTAAACAGCCACCTCGACCATTAACCACCAAATCATCGTCCTTTATCGTGCCGCCTTTCTGGGGAAGCCGGTCGGGAGGACCTTCTGGCCCCATAATCACGGGGAACCCCTGCGCTGGAGTGGGTCTAACTCCCCTTCGGGGGGGGGCGTGCAATATTCTGGTGTGTAACGCGGAATCGCGAGGTGAACGCGTCTAATCGGTACGGTGGAGTAGTGTGGTACCCCACCCATTCCGAACCTCGATAGGGGGGAGGGTGGGGGAGCTGCTGGCCTGTCTATTCGGGCTGGCGGGCACTCCCGTCAAAGGCTCGCGCGTATTAAATCGCGGGAGTGTAAGTATTTCTCTCTTTTTGTAAAGACTTGAACAGCCACCTCGACCATTAACCACCAAATCATCGTCCTTTATCGTGCCGCCTTTCTGGGGAAGCCGGAGGAGATTATTCCGGATTGTTTACACGTTACACGCGTCGGCAAGTTAATAGCGACGAGTAATAAATAGTGTGATCACGTGTGATTATCGACACTTTTGAAAGTATTAGTTAGTATGACTAATACATCCAATACAAACCGTTATTGACAACACGTCCTCGCCGCCCGCTTGTGCAGTGTTTATGAAATCTATAATTTGTTATGAAATAACGTAATTGCGCGTAACGCAGAGTGGCAGGTCAAAAAAGAACGAGCTCATCATACCGACACGCTTTTGTGCCGGTATATGTAATTCATACGATATGTATCCATTTGCGGTGCAATCAGACCTGCGCTAGGCTGCAGGAATAAAATACACTTTACTCACTGACTCAAACTGGCGCCGAATCATGCACCTGGGCCGTCTTTAATTTCGACCTATTTAGCAAGTGTCTCTACAGCAACTACTTCATGATAGATAGTCATATATGATGGATGTGATATAGAACATATAAAAATAAAATAATAATGGTAATACAATCGAACATAAAGTGCCAGTAAAAGAACGTGAAATAAGCGTCGCTAAGATCTAGTCAGACAAAAACGTATGAAATGAACTTGATAATTCAATTTCTGATGAATCATTTTCAACATACAAAAACTAAGCAAATATGGTGGCGTTCGCTCCCACATAGGTAGTATTTGAGAAATGATCCGAATAAATAATAGAACCTCTTTTTCGCTGAAGCGGGGAGGCAATCTAAATCGTTTGTTAAAAGTTGCTGTTCTGATGACTCGATGCTTTTTAAGTGTGTGACCGCTTGCCAGCTATCTTATCAGTTATCGTAAAGGCGCCAAAAGGTCATAGCTACTGCCGCTGAGTAACAATATCGCCTCTTTTTTGACCACGAACTGACAAGTCCGTTTCCGCTGGGAGAATTCGAGATAACACGAACCTGGTAGTGCGTCGACGACGTATCGCACATGTGGCGATCTATAGATATATATATTTTTTAACGACCTCTCGATGTTGCTCATATATGGATGCAGAGTGAGAAATCGACCGTGGAATTAAAACATGGTAAAAACATAAAAAGTAGTTTCTCGAGTTCAAGAGGTGCAAGAAACGGTACATATATATATATATATATATCGTTCAGCCTATAGGCAAAGAAGGCAAGGCTTTGTAAAACTTTCAACGTCGTGAATTTCCGCTCGTGAACTGCTGCATTTAAGCCGCCACTGGTTTGACTATTTGGCCGTTGACCCGTTTCTGCGGTAGTCTCCCATCACTTCGATCTATAGTTCTATATCGTGATAGATACGAAATCGATCTATATGTAAGTAACTCCGCCTCCGACGAAAGCCCACAGCAGTTTGCAGGCAATACTGCATATATATATATATTATATATATATCGCATTTATGTTATATGTGACACTGGCAATGTGTATCCATGAGGATAGAATTAACAGCAATCCGATTACGACTTCTTGTTTGTCTTTATATTGTAAGTGAAAAAATGATGAAGAAGACGTTATACTACATGACGTCTGTAGCAGCAGTAGACCTCAGCAGCATTTAAAAAGCAGGATAAGTGGTATGTGATGGTCGGCTTTCAGCATAGTGTAGGCGTTTGTTTGATCGAGATGCTAAATGGTTCCCGTATCGGTTGTACGGGCAGTAGCCGGATTAATTAGGCTCGGTGAAATGACGAATACATTCACATCCCAGACCTGCCACGATAAATCCTGATGGCGATGACAATAGTATTTATTATCATCATCATCAATTAGACCAAAAACAACAACAGACCACATTATCATAATAACAATCGGGTCGATAGAATTACGTCTAGCGAGCAAGAAGAGGGCCGCCCATAAAAAACGATAATCAGGTAATATGAATAATATTATAACAACCTGAATCACAATAACCACAATACAGGCACGACTAAGTCAGATCATAACTAAAAATTATGATTATTCTCATTGCCTTAATGAATGGTTCATAACGACACTGTCGCAATCAATCCAGTGACTGCCAGTCGTAATTTTTTTTTGACTCCTGAGAGACGTGCAAAATGCTTTAAATATGGCCATGACAGCCACAGCCAGCACGCTACGTCCACGTCTTCTTATCTTGGCCTCTCTTCTTTAGATTTCTCTATGTAGCTTTTCTCCCTATTTGCGCATGTATTTCGTTGGCTATTTTATCGTGCACGCGTCACGTTGGCAAGGAACGCACAACTCTTCTTCTCACTCTCAAGACCGAGTAGTAGATTTAGAGTAGAGAATACAAAGTGAAAAACTACCGTATAGTGGTTATATATATTTTTTTTATCATATTGCTATTAATGTTGACGTTGCTTTTGTTGTTTTGTTGATATTTTGGTTGCTATTGTACGCGCAAACTTGTTTGGCGCGCGCAGCCGCGGCGACTTCTGTTCGTAGGCTGTCTCCCCTTTGACCCGCCCCACTTGCCTTTCTTTGTTTTCTTCCACTCTTTCTTTGCCTACTTTCTTGTCTGCGCTTTGTTGTTGATATTCGGTGACAACAACGCCAATTATCTATTTATCGCTGCTGCTGCTGCTGCTACAACAACAACTATTACTAGAACGATACGACGCCTGTTTGTCACTTCTAAAAAGGAGGCGGAAAGGCCAACACGAACAACAGCAACAACAACAACAACAGGTCAAAGGTAAACTCCATGATACACTGCAACATGATACAGCAACAAGAAACGAAAGACTAAGCAAACAATAACGAAAGAAACGAGAGAGAGAGACAGACTGAAATAGACAAACTGATACAAGCATGCACTTGGAGAAACGAGATACTAAAGACGAAAGATAGACCGGGGGGAGGACAAAACGAGTAAAAAATTAGACGTCAACGAGAGAGAGAAAAGCGGGAAGCGTAAATTGTCGCAGTGGGCAAGTGTGGTTGGCTGTACTTAATGCTGATGTTGTTGCTACTGCTGCTGCTGTCAAATAAGAGATCGGAACACGTCTTGGCGGGCAAACCAATGGCTTACTGTACTAGCCTCTCTTAAATTCTTATTCATACAGTATGATGGTGATAGTGATGATGATGATGATGATTATCATATTCAATGATTATTGAAAATAAGCTAATTGACTAAGAATTCGATCGTTCGTTCGTTCGTTCGTCGTTATGGCGACAATATCATCAACGAACGGATGTATTGCATGTCTGACGCATGAATGTACCTTTGTATATCGTTCGTATGTATGTATGTATGTATGTATGTATGCATGGTTTTATGTCTGTATAGAATAAGTGTAGATATTGTATTTATACTACCTGGCAAAGGTGAGTGAATAAATGTTTGAATTGAGAATACGTGTAGAACCACGTATGCGTAATCCGCCGACCGAAATGCTGACAGAGTGAGTGCGTGTTGTGGCGGTTCTATAGTTGTTTCCTTTGCCGTTTGACATTGTCACCGTCGTCATTGTGGATTGTGACTCCATAGCTGTGTGTGTGCGTGCGCCGTGTTATGACGATTGACTCTCGATCGAGTGTGGTTACTGTTGGTGATGGGTGTCTGCCATGGGGCCTTCTACCATGACAACTTAAACACCTATGCGCTACCTGCCGCTTAGGCTGAGAGCGAAAGAGAGAGAGAGAGAGCCGAGTGCCCAAGGGGCCGCCGCCAAGCGTTTTGGCTGACAAGTCAAAACGAACGCTAAACAAGTGCGACCACCACCAACCAACTCGACGCCAGCGTGACAACTCTCACTTGACAAGCCACGTACTCACACGATCATGGTTCACATCTAGATTTTTTTTTAAAAAAATCTACTAGGCCACCTACAATTGGTGATAGCTTTATCAATCTACAATATATGAAATAGAGATTGGTTTATATATAAATAAAGAATTCGATTGATTAAAGAAACAAATTAACTCGATATAGTTTACTTAATTATATATATATATATATATATATATATATATATATTTATATATATATATATATATATATATATGACGTCCAGATTCCCAACATATTAGAAAGGCTGCGGAAGATTGACTGTGATACCCTCGCAAATATTGAGAAAAATCATACCGATCTGATGTTAAAGATGTTCAATATCATTCATACGTCGACGCGTCGTGAGAAGAACATTCTTCCACAGTTTGTAGCGACAAAGCAAACACTTAACCATATGTTCCCCTGGAGAGTAACCCGCCAACTCCATGGAAATTTGATGTTAACAGACTAAACATTTCCTTGAATAAAGCGTATTAATAATATACTATCGAGAATCGATCGATATCTCGTCTGTCAGACAGCGCACGTACCGGGCATCCTCGAACTCGACGAACGCGAACGGAGGCCCGCGCCGGTTCTTCAGGTCGATGAACGTGATCTTGCCGTACTTGTAGAACAGGTCCTCGATGTCTTTGGTGCGAATGTCGGGCGGCAGATTGCCAACGTAGATGCGGCTATCGTTTTTATACGACATCTGGCCTCGTTTGGATCGGTCTCCTGCTTCCAGCGTGAGTTCGCCCTGCCTCGTCTACGCGCTATCTTCTCTACGCCCGCCTGTCTCTTGTTGTTGTTGGTGTTGTCTTTCTCGTGTCTCGAGCTGCTCCGAGATTTGTTTTTCGTCGAGTTTCTTTCTGCTTGTGCACCAGAAGCTGAACGAGATGACAGGAACAGGGCAATTGCAGGACACCACCAACCAACCACACAGTCAATCAGTCAGTCAGTCAGCCAGTCAGTCAGTGAGCAGCGGTATCAGCACAGTTCTTCTAGGAGTGAGGGGAGTTCAGCGTTTTTTTTCTTCTTTACAAGTAGTACTTACATCAACAACATACTTACATCAACAACGACAGCTTCTACACGAACACCTCCCACTCGATGGCTAGTATCCGGGGCGTTAGTAGTCCCTGCTCGCTCCTAGGACGACAAGCAAGCAAGCAAAGGAACAAAACACAAAATCAGTCAGACGATCGGTCGGTTGGTTCTTTCGTGTGTCTATCTATCTGTCCGCCTGTCCGTTCGTCCGTCGAGTCCGTTATGATTCAACTCGAACGCGCAACAAAAAAACACGACGCAAACGATCGTCGTCGTCGTCGTCTTTGGCGGTGCTGTCGCCGGCGCGTCGTTGTTTTACGAACGTCTAGTAATAAATACTCTGTTCGTCGCCGTAGCAAGAAGCAAGCAGAAAAGCGCCCAGCGGTTGTTATTGGTTGTGATAGCAGCAGCTGCAGAAATAAGAGTGTGCAATCGACGGCGCCCGGCCAAACAAATCCGGAGAGCGATCGACACAAACACGAAGGAATTAACAACAATAACTATCTACATCTGCACTGCATACTCTCTCACACACACGCGCCCATCTTTGCTTGCACTAGACTAAACCGGCCGGACGGACGAAGAGAAAAACGTCATAAATGAGAGACACACTTTCAATACTAGATGAAAAGTGAAATGACGACAACAGCCGACGACAATACAGACGGATATTGCAAACAATTACAGCGGCAACGACCGTACAGACAATACCGCCGACATTAGCAGCAGCAGTGGCAGCGGCAGCATTAACAACAGTAGTAGCAACAACAACGACAACAACAACAACAACGACGCCAACAACAACAACAACAAAGACGTATACAAACGACAAAGATGTATACGAACAAAAACCACTATACTAGTGTTCAACCACCATTCAACCACCAACCTAGAGTGAGTAGTGAGTAAATGATCCGCTCTCGGTCGATTTGTTTGTGCGGCGGCGGCTGCTTCTTGGCTGTTGCTGTTAGCAGCCTTGCTAAGGTTGTTGCCGGTGTTTTGTGTGTAGCAGACGGCGATGCAGAATGCCGGATAGACGATTCAGCGGCGGCGTTACCGCTTGCTCTGGGCGAAGGAGGGCGAGCGTCGTCACTTTTGTGTCACGACGATTGTTTTGCTGTGGTGACCAATAGCGCGTCACGATCGCAACGACGGCACAGCGGCGCCGCCAGCAGCAGCAGTAGCTGGAGGTAGCCTAGCGATTAGAATCGTAGCAGAAGCAACGAGCAGCAGTAAGGGCAATCATGTTGTTTGTTGTTGTTGTTGTTGTTGTTGTTGTTGTTGCTGTTGTACAACAACTTACAACTTAGCCGAGTTACGGACTAGTCTTAGTTTTCTCTCAGTAGTCTTAAGCCCGCAGAGAGAGGCCGCGGCGGCTGCTAGTGTTGGCGCTAAGATTGGCTGTCCGCCTATCCGAGACAGCGGCGCGACAACAAAAACCATCAACAACAACAACAACAACGATGATGATGATGATGATGGCGACGCAGACGCAGCAGCAGCGGCAGCGGCATCGGTGGTTCAAACAACAGTGCGACGCATAGCAGACGACATCGCCACCGCCGCTGCTGACGGCCGCTAGGAGCGCTGCAGTCGTTCACGCGCGTCGCTGCCGCCAGCAGCCGCCGCCGCCGTCACCGCCGCTGGGTCAGAAAATAGTATAGAAAGAATTATATTGTAGTCATCGTTGTTGATTGTAGCAACCTGTTAAATTGCTGATTTAACTAGTCAATTGTTGATGATTGACGATGTAACCGTCCAATTGTTGATGATTGATGGTAGAACCGTCCAATTGTTGATGATTGATGATGTAACCGTCCAATTGTTGATGATTGATGATGTAACCGTCCAATTGTTGATGACTGATGATGTAACCGTCCAATTGTTAATCATTTCTGACTCAACTATTAAGTTGTAAATTATTGCTAATTTACAATTGAATTGTTGATTTTGCTGATTCTAGCGCTGCATTGTTAATTTGGCAGATCAAACCATTTAATCGTTGATTTTGCTCAATTCAGAACAGGCAGTGTACTTTTGTTCAAGCTAATCCATAAGCGCTGTTAAAGTGCTAATAGAAATTCGCAAGCCGATCTAGTTGTGTTCGTTGTCGCTCTTTTTTATCTCGAACCTTACGAATTTCATTCAAGGTACCTCATAATGCGATAGTCCACCCACCTCTGAAGATTTGCTGCGACGCTGGGCAGGACTAATCCAAGGCGAGAAATACTGGTGGGTGTGCTGAGCGGAAGACAGATGAAGATATGGGCGGTCATTTACATGCTAAGTGGGGCCATTCGTGCTTCTGGAAACCGTCGAAGAACTGACGGTTATATTCTAGGCAACAAGTTGCACGTCAATCACAAGGCTGCGGGAGCAAGGGGATGAAGCCAGAGCCAAATTATTTTCTGGGGCAGGCTCATATTGTGATGAGTAGGCGAGAAGGTTTGGAAGTGACATCAGAACAGAGCTTGGATTTATTCTGGAAACGCTGGTACGCTGAATGTACATCCCAGGTATGCGCCAAAACCTAGAAGGGTGAACATAGATGAAGAACACACGTATGCCAAAGAGTGGTGGCGAGAGCAGAGAGATGCACGGACTAGAAATAGCGGCGAAAAAATAGGCTCTTGTCTGGACAGACTCAAAGTCATACACGGGAACCGCAATCGCAGCAAGACTGCGCACAGCCTACAAAAGAAGATTGTCGATAGGAGAAACGCGGGAACTTTGTCAATAGCGAACGCAACAAAGCCCTGGTATTGAGAAACAACGACACATGGAGGAGTGTGTTGATTCGATTCGATGGCAGGTGCTGCAGGGCGGGAAAATTCCCGCGAGTTGGAGCAAGGCAAAGGTGGTTTGAATTCCTAAAGGACGAGAAGCGTACAGGCTCTGCTTACTTCGCACCCTGGCAAAGAAATGGAAGCAATAATTCAAGCCGGAGTAAGAAAACACGTGGAAGACAGAAATATTTTCGTTTTAGGGGCGAGGGCTCAGTTTTAACAGCAATACAAAACATTTTCATCCGAGGCACTGGCGGAAAGGACAAACGTCGGGACTTTACATGACCGTCCTGCTGCGTGTAAAGGACGCTTAAATTGGACTTTCGTGGAAGTTAATATAACACGATAACAGAAATACCAACGTATATAATTTCCGACTACCTGAAGGAACGACTGGGAGAAATATTGAAAATAAGAAATGGAGCGAGGGAGGAACAATAGAAATTTTAGCAAAAGTACGAGAAGGGTCCATACCCCCTCAAGCGCTGAAGCGCGAGGTGGCGGCAATCGCTAATCTTCAACCAAAATCTCATCATCGACGAGACCGCTTGATTCATCGAAAAATACAGAAACTTGGCATCACGTGAAATTTGGCGCTAGAGGTGCCGCTGAGGTTCCTCGCAGACAAGCTCACATAATAAGGAAATAGGCTAGAGGGCCTCACAATGTATTGGAAGCTACAAGAAAGGGTCTTAGATTGTTCTCAAGGTGCTGACGCGGAATGCATTCTAGTGCTGCGATCAGCGTTGGGGCTCAAGGGAAGCACGGCAAGCCACCCCGTACAGAAGATTTCGCCCTTATGAAAGAAGGTTCTTGCACGAGTGTTCCGGAAGCTCCGACGTATCAAAAAGGTGCTATTGACTCACGACAGCAGGCCCAATGTGTATCGCCTACATCTCAGCAGACGGCGCTACGTTACCGGCCGGAGAGCCAAGTAGTTCTTTTGTCGACGGGCTTGGTCCAGGCCATTCGTTTAGGGGATTTAGGGCTTAAAATACATAATTACCCACTTAAACCCTACATAAATGCACCACAATGCCTACGTAGATTCCCTTTAGATGGCCCTCCGGCCTGCGGTATCATTGACGTAGAAGAGTAATTAAGTCATAGAAGAGTAGTAAGAGTAAGACAAAAGAGCACACTGAGCTATAACTTGATAGACAATATCATTTGAAATGACCAGTGAAAACTGAAAAAGTAGACCGTCGCCCTAAGAAAATCCCCTTTTTTTAGTAATGTATTCCGATTTGAAAGCCATACTTTGACCTCTCAGGTAAAATAGGTCAGGGACTTCGAGTGACGGATTTTATGCGGGATACTCTTCCATACGACGGGCAGTCTGTATACAAGAGATTTGATACTAATTCTTTTCTCTACCCGAGGTATCACAAAAGTGGTGCCCCGTCGCACGGTTTTCCGCCGCTGAGGGACTAGAGGGAAGGTAATCTCAGCAGGTACTAAACTACGACTGATCTTCTGATCTGAAGCCGAAAGTAGCTACATGAAAACGATTCAGCGAATCGATGGATATGATCTTATAATCACAATAAATATCTCAAATAGATTGGCTACGTCTCGAAATATAGCCCTCAGGGCATCGTTTTGCGTTACCTGAGCATTACCCGATACAGAACGTGATCATAACCACCTCCCCAAAAGAGAATGTCGTACGTGAGTAGCGGCACAAGCAGACAAACGGCACTTTGTAGATCAATATCAGACCATCCAACGGAACTCCCACACGACGCAAACGTCGCAAGGCCGATATAACTGCATAACATTTGGGTGTGATATGATCAATATAAGCGCGCCAACTTAAACCTTCGTGTTAGGTGAGGCCCAAACATTTAGTAGTTGACGAAGACCGAATTCTGAAGAAAGCCGATCAAGATCCGCCTGCAACTTTAGTTGAGGACAGTGAATCAGAGTGAGACTAGTCTTGCTAGCATTAACAACGAGGCTGAAATAATTAATAAAGATGTTGATTACCTCGTTTACTTGAGATAGTGAAGGCAATATATATATATATATATATATATATATATATATATATATATATATATATATATATATATATATATATATATATATATATGTATATATACAAGAATTGTATATATATATATATATATATATATATATATATATATATGTATATATACAAGAATTGTAGAACCCGTTAAAGCAAATATTATTTTCAATGGATCGTGGTCTCTAAGAAGTCTTGATTCAGAGTGAGAGCTAAATAACTACCATTTGTGACACTGGTGATTTTGCCCGTCATAAAAGCATACAATTTACTGTTGCAAGACAACTAGTTATCCAATACAAAAACTAAGCACATCGTCGTGTTCGTGAGAAACCATGGGTTAATAAGTACAGACACCTCTTTTTTTTGTAATTAAATATATGTTATAGTTTTTATTTATTTAATTAACTGTGTCCTCCATCGTGCGACTGTCCCAAGTTTGTCGCCTTACTGATGTTGTATGTTTAGGTTACGTTCTTGTTACGGCGATTACGCGTTGTCGGGTGACACAAATATACCACGCCGGCAGTGCTCGTTAGGAGTTGTGATCAATAAAGCACATGCCTATATGCATGTGCTTGATTAAATCAAAGGTCGATCTTTCTTCTTCTTATATATATATATATATGTCAAACCGATATGAAGCTGCAAGATCAAAGTCAAATCCATAGTCGATTTTTTACCGCACGTGTGGAGACACATCATAAACGTCGGTTCGGGGCAGCACTTTTACCGTCGGGCCACCCGTGCGCATCTTTCTATGCACTCATATAGGGTCACATCAGTAAATAGCACAAGAGCACTCAAACTGTATATATATATATATCTTGGTGTGTTCACGGGGAGCATCACTGATATCGCGTATTTGTTTCAATGGAGTGACGCACAACAATATGCAGCACTGGACGAAGCCTACGATAATAAAGTGGTCGCGAATGCGCATATGGATATAATTCGTATTCGTAGTACACTTAAGGAAGGTCGTATAGTGGAAGACGTTAACGTTGGGACCACTTAACGAAATAAAGAGCAGATAATTATCAAAACAAGTACAGGCTTCGTCGAAATCTTGATACAAAAGCTTAGCGTTCGGAAGCAGACAATGCAGAAGGCACGCAAATGAGTGTCGCTGAATGATGGAAAGCCCAGCATTCTACGTACACTCATATATATATATATATATATATATATATATATATATAATGAAACGACTCGGTATTCACTACTTTCACTTGGTAGCTAGCCCAGCGCATAAATAATAAAAATAGAGCAAAAGGGATACACTACTGCACAGTTGTTCTTACCCCCAGCGCCAACGGCAGGCGCTGCTCCAATCTGTCGCAACTGTCCATCGACGAGGGCGCTTCTATTGTCTGCCGTTAATTACTTTAAATAAATTATCGTTGTCTCGAGTTGCTGACACGCCACCTCTGGCGTTCCCCTCCCATTTCATGAGTTTGACGAGCAGCATGATACGATATGTCAAATATTATTGCTACATAGATTAATAATAACGGTTATAGTAATAACAAATATCATGGTGACCCACCATCCCACACCATAACCTCAACAATACTGTCTTCTACCTATTGGCATACGCATGTCTGACTTTAATACGATTTCTGACATTACCTACTGAAGTACTTATCTAGACGCGCTTTTTTTGTGCGTCGTACGAATACACTAGCGTTAGATGATGGATGAATGGATGGACATATTACGCTTTCGTTGCGGTTTGTTCTGTAGATATAGAAATGCCATAGACGAACCAGCAGATACATTTGGCTGCTGTACAGGGCATTTTCTCTTTACTCTCTATTTCTGTATACAGTGAAATCAATTCCGCTTTACTTGAGCATTAGGGCATCAAGGACGGCCTTAAGCCAGATGCCGCCATCATAATCCTGCTTCCTCCCTTTCCCGAGACAGCCTCTGCGTACTGTCTGAAAACGCGAGCTGAAAGAAGTTTGATCTAAAAAAACACCAATTTCGGGGTACTCGGCATCTTGCTCCTCTGGAATGAGTAGTGTAATGAGACGGACAATGCCTAAATATCCGATTTTGTAAGGCAACGATCGTGCAATTGATGTGGCGATCTGTTATTATTACGTAGTTCGTTTGTACGTATCCAAAACGAGCATAGTACAACTCTAGACGCGACCCTTGTTGTTGTTGTTGTTGTTGTTGCGGCGGTGAGGTCGTTTTTGTTGTTGTTGTTGCTAGTATCACTGGTGCTAGCTTTAGTTTGTTGTTATAGCTGTTGTTTTCCTTTCTTCATGATTACTTATTTCGTTCCCTGTTGCGGTTATGCAGGGTTCAAATGCACCCTGTCATACAGCTACGTCCATTCAATCTATCTGCTGTTCATGCCCAATGTTCGAACAAAAGGTGTGTAGTCACATATCACCTACAGGAGTCGTACACCTGTTCATAGTGCGTCCTTCGACGTTCGTCCGCACTCAGCGTGTAGTGCAATGAACAAGCTGCCGGTGTTCTAAGCGCAACTGTAGGATACTATGCAAACAACTAGCTGTGAGCAGATACCATCGTAATACTTAATAATCAATCTATGACCTATAACATAGGCATCGCGGGAAAGTATCCTACTCATTAGTACCTTGGACTCTTCAAGTTCAACGTCTCTGTACATTTCCGTCTCAAGAGAGAGAGAGAATGATCAATCCCGTCTTAACGGGGTGGCCTATAGGCCTAGCGATGGAATAAACTGACGGTAGCAAAAAGCTGCCTACTGCGATATATACTATACTGGAGTTGTAGTACCATACACAGTACGGCAGGCTATCCATGCTCTAGACACCTGTACAGTCGCGAACTTTTGGGACGCGAGTTCGGTTGTTGCAGAAGTGGACTCGTTGTTGTCATCGTCTTTGTCTGCCGGCCGGTAATGCAGTAAAAGATCACCCCCCCCCCGTTCATCCTCCGCGGGGTCCGGGCCCGGGACGTCAACCCGCAGTCCGTGCCTACCAGATCTCGCATACTTCGGGGGGCACCATGCGGCTAGACCCAGAGCAACTAAAGGTGTCGGCGAAGTCGGGCGTTTGTTGGAGAGTTCGATGCAGACGCAGCCTTTGCGGGGCGCTCTGCAGTGTGCCGTTGAGGTTCGCCAGCCGATTTTCCGTCATGCGTTCACACATCAGCTGTCCGTAGCCAATGTAGAATAGCTGACGAGGCTCATACTCGAGGCCGGGCATCTTCATGAGGTCAGCAGCGGAGTCATCCAGCATCCGCAGGGCAACCCGCAAGCCGGCAACGTCTGAGACGGCCTCATCCACGAACGTGTTCATCGGACCGCGGGCATGGAGTTCATTTTCGGTTGCCTTCTCTAAACAGACCAGTCGCTGGTTCAACGCCTCGAACGTGGCGTTCGGTGTCAGCCCGTGCTCGCCGAACTGGAGACCAAACCGATCCACGGCCTTCAGTGCTTCCTGGGCAACGAGCACGGCTGCAGATAACTGAAGCGCGCGATTCTGGCTCGAAGAGAAGATTGGCTCAGAAAGCATGCCCAAAGGTACGGTCACCTATATAGGAGAAAAATACACAGGATAAAATACAGGTGAATTCATATATATATATATATATATATATATATATATATATATATATATATATACCGTCAAGCTACCATCAGGGGCTACCATCAAGCAAGGACACGGACAGCTGATTCTTAACCTCACGTGACACCTTTTCACCACCATTTTTATTAAGGCGAACACTGCCGAGTGTGCAAACGTATTGTAAATTATTAATAAATCATCACTATATATATATATATATATATATATATATATATATATATATATATATATATATATATTTATATATATATATATATATATATATATATATATTTATATATATATATATATATGTGTGCAGGTTAAACTAGATAGGACTGCAGTAGTTCCGCATCTTCCAGTTTGTCCTATTCAAAAAAGTAATCACTCTACAACTACTGCTATTGACGTATACGGTTTTTTTGTCTCTTAATTATGCGTTTTTAGTACGGATCTACGAGCATGGCTAATTCACACAGTAGAACCCACAGCTTACCTGATTGAATCCGTAGGAGTAATGCGGCCGAAGGCTGAGTGGTGACGACGACCAGACGAGCAGCTGTCGGGCCAGCTCCCTTTTTTCGGGTGTTTCGCGGGTATCGACCGCCAGCGCCATCCATTTCAGTCGCAGGCGATTCTGTTCGACAACGTTGTCGAGGAAGTTTCGAGTTGTGTGACCGTCACTGTAGTAAATCAGAGCCTGTTCGAACAGATCACCGCATCACAAAAATACGTATTTAGAAATTATATATATATATATATATATATATATATATATATATATATATATATATATATATGTATATCCACGTACATGATTAAATTGTCTTCATTAAAACATGTTCTGAAAATTGTCCATGAAGGCCCCATATATATATATATATATATAATCCTGCATATATATATATATAAAATTTATTTTTCGTATCTTACATTATGTTTGTGGGACACATATTACAAGAGATTACAACAATATATATATATATATATATATATATATTTTTTTTTTTTTATAAATATATATAAATTATTTTTCGTATATTACATTATGTTTGTGGGACACATATTACAAATATATATATATACAAATATATATATATATATATATATATATATATATATATATATATATATATATATATATATATATATATATATATATATATTGTTTATTTCGCAATAACATTGCTTTTCAAGATGTTACATAATGTATCTAGTTATTGAAGTATAAGAAGAAGGTGTCGTTATCGTGGAATACAACTCATTTACGATTGTACAATAGGGACACCTCTCTCCACTGGACTCAACAACATGGTGGTCCCATGAGGTCCCATTGTGAAAATATGCATATTTGTCTACTCGTTTGTCGCGAATGTTTCTTCGTACCTTTTCGCCACTGGCCGCCACATCAGGGTATCCAATATTGATTCCGAGAGTCTCGAAACGATCCATGACCTTGTAATAGGCCTCCGTAAGCCAGGTCACAGTTTTGACATCCCGGCGGGCCGTCCGTGGGATGCGGCCGAAGACTTTCTCGGCACTTTGCAGGGAGTCCGCCAGTCCAAAGCGATCTCGGTACAGATGAGCCAATGCTTGTCCATAGAAGTCGATGGTTAGGTCAAGGCAATGCGTGAAAACCGCCTGGAAATGAAGCATGCATTTCCTCCATTAGAACCCAGCGCCTGAGAGCGTTCCACTATAACAACAGGCATCGTATGCTCGAATTGATCTAGATTAAATTTTTTTATTAAAATCTATATGTGTACATAAACAAATGTTACATTATTATTTTCTTTTGCACCTACAATTTTAAAAGTCACGTTTCTTTCATCGTTTGCAATTACAAAACATTGCTATTTTGCAATATTGTCTAGTTTCATATATACTCCCACATTACTATTATATAAATAGCAATATAAGTATGTATTAATTCGTAAGGTAAACGCACTTCATGGTCGATTTTGTCCACTTGGCCTCCAGCTATCTCTGCGTGAAATCGGGCTTCGGCAAGGCGGACTTCTTTGCTCATAAACGGCGCGTACTTCATGATGAAGTGCCACATCATGTAGTTGTTCTTGATCTCGTCCTTTGTCGTCGACAGCACATTACCCAGATTCCTGCAAACCAGTAACCGTTGTTTTTATTGCAGTATATACCTGAACCCTAGTTAAACGCGGTAGCGCACTCTCTCTCTCTCTCTCTTCATATATATATATATATATAGGCGTGTCCACGTGCGGCGATATCGAGTGGGAATACGACCTGTAACGCCTGGCGTCTTGATTTTAGTTCGTATATATCATTATCAAGCATAGGGGACATTTTTGAAATTTTACAGGTTTATCCATTCGCCATTCATCAGACCTCTTCGTTAAATAATTAAATAGGCGTGGTGTATTTGTGTAACACTCATATATGTATATATATATATATATATATATATATTATTCAATTTAAATAGTTAGCACTTTAGAGTGCAAAATGGTCGCGTCTGACGTGTATATATAATACCCGTATTAATAATTAAACTGCTAATATTGCTACGGCCATTAGAATAATCATTATTAAAATTATGATGAGGATTATGAATATTCTTTAGTCAAATTTGCAACCAACCGGAAATAGTCGACATCTTCGAGGAGCAACCTTGAATGGTCGCTGATTCGGCTGCGCGGGAAGACAGCGTTGAGCAGATCGGCCCAGAGGATCGTTGGCGTGAGCGTTCGAAGTTCTGCCAATGGGAGCACGACTTCATCGCGACTGAGATTACGCGGGTGCGGTTGCGAGCGCTGCACTCAACAAGGGCCAGAATCAAGATCATCGTTAGCAATATAATTGAAGACTGAAATCAAACTAGATTCTTATTATCATCTGTTTACCGTCATGCGCCAGTACGTTTGTTCCAACGAACCAGCGTCAAATGTGGCAAAAGGCATTGTGTTTATTTCCTTTATCAAATGCTAGAGTTACTTCCAATTAGTAGTTTTACTACTCGGCTGTGGTCGGCGTCGAAATTGGAGTTCGGTTCTAGTTAATCAATTCGCTTCGGTAACAATGTATCGGCAGAAAAATAACCTAACATTTGCGATAATCCCTTTTCTTGTTCGAGTTCATTAACTGCATGTTTTATTATTAACACCCAAACTGGGTAAATGTGTTTATGTTACATCAAAATGTTTCGAGACACCAACAATCTAGCGTTTGGCTAGTTCTGCTATAGACCTAACCGCCGGGCATACCGCCGCGTGGTATCGATCACATTTGCTCCAGCATTGTTTGCATTGACATTCATCCTGTGGTTCATGAAAACCCTCCACGTTGCACAGAACGTGATGAAATCCGTGAGCTGCAAAGGCCGTAGTTAGATGTCGATCTTTTACCCCGCTACCCCGCCATTCAGTGCTCGTCATTGCTGCTGTTCCATAAGTACCTATGTCCACCTCACTAATTTTGGTTTCCCAGTTCCGCATATAAACGTCAAAGGCGCACGTTTTCTTCAGACTACATCGTTTTTGTAGGTCTTCCGTCAGCAGCGGGCCACCCTCCAAGACGTGAACAATTCTATTTCTGCATGTATTCGAAAGCGCAAAAACCCTCTTTAAAAAGGAAAACCTCACTCCATCAATTAAACATTAGTTAAAATTAAAGAATAATTAACTGCATGTGTGCTCTTCTAATAATTTAGATAGTCTGAAGAGCTTTCTGTGATATGATTCTACACACTGTAAACATTTCTTCTCCAATAATTTGAATGTTTAGGGAAGACTGGTGGTGTAAGCAATAGAATAGAATAGAAAACTCCTTTATTCATGTCGTAAAGGGTGATGAAAAAAAAACTGGTCGCAGAAGGGATGTGCTCAGTCCTGTTGTGAATATCTCTGGCAAACGCGCCAGGCGTACATATTGTTTATGTGCTCCGTTCTTGCAACGCATCTGGGCACATACATTATTTGGCTTCGGCGATTGTTTGGCCGCACTTCAAAGAAGTGATCGATAAGGCTCGCACCTATAAGTTGAGCTAGAACACGTTTGTCATTAACAATATATGCAATAGATGCATATAAAACAAACGCTGGCTCTTTGTTAAAATCCTTTTAGTGACGAACCTGAAGAAGCCGGTCCTCAAAGTGGAAGATGTTTTCGCCTCTATCGACCGACTCCGAGACCCTCTCGCCGTCTCTCAGCTCGTGGATCACCTATGAAACAATTACAGCAAACGCCGTTATATATAGAAAAAAAATGCTCTTAAAAGCCGCTGCTCGCACAAATCATGCACACAACTTTTTGCCTGGCGGTGGGTTCTCTATTGTACATATACTGAAACAGAAATGTGTCAGAATAAGCATACAAGCTGCCTAAACAAAAATCACATTTGGAACAAAGAAATGCATAAATAATTAATATATATATATATATATATATATATATATATATATATATATATATAATGTGAATGCTTTGGGTACCTTGTTGATAAACTTGACGTAGGCGTTGAAGAAATGTGGCCTTCTGGGTTTGTCGTAGTTGGCTGGATTGAATCCGAGACCGAAACCGGACGGAGAAATCTGCAAGCACAAATAACGAAAATATGAGTTACCACGACTGAATTCAGCGATTCACGATCACTTCTCTCAGTGTTGTTATCAATGAAGAGCTTGACTTCATACCTCATGCTGGCATCCTCGAACATTCAGTCTCAGTTTAGAAAAATAGTTATGTGGAACTCACAAATTTATAATGAAAATGGAAACAATGGAAAGCGAGTTCATCCCTAACCGTAAAAAAGGGAAATAAAAACATTTTAATGCAGTTGCTATATTTCTACAAAGTTTTTGCCAAAGTTGCGAATTTTGAGGCAGATTGTTTCAAAATGGGAGAACTTTCGAAATAAGTCATCCTCGACAAAACTGGCGTATGCCAAGCCAGTGTGGACGATCAGGTGTAAAAAACGATAGAACGAGGTAGAACCCCGTCGCTCGCAAGACTTGCTATAACATTTGTCGTGTGAATAAACCAAATCGAAATCTAATGACAGGGTTACATCCCACGAACCCACTAATTAATGTACTATATTCGTGAAGACTCTGAAATTATATGTTGTAACTCCCATGAGCCCACATTAAATCAATGAAGAGACTCGCTACGGTGGTGCTCGCTAATGTCCTGGCTATGTGTATATTGTACATATGAATGATGCATCAGACCATTGTACTGCGCATGTGGGAAAGTCTGTTGTAAATATCGCCGTTTAATTTCATGACACTTGCGCGCAGTGGTAAAAAAAAAACAAATTTATATACATTTATGACCGAGCAAGGTGACTTAGTGGCCAAAGCCTTTGCCTTGCATTCGGGAGGTCTGGGTTCGAGACCCAGACCGGCCACTTTTAAATTGATTGTTATAGTTCCCAATTTAGACAAGGTAAATGCCGGAGTGGATTAAAAATCAGCCATGACAAGAAAAAAAAACCGTACACGGGCATTAGCCTGTCGAAACAACTAAAATGATTTAACACATAAAAAATACAGCGTATCTCTAGCGTTCGAGCAACATACGAACGCGATCATGGATGGAGAAGTGAGCGGAACGTTAAGTAAGATTCGTTCGTCCATTATTAGGATTATGATTATTAATATTATAATCCAATATCTCCCATATGATTGTTATTGATTTTAGTTGTGGCACGCGTAGTATATATATATATATATATATATGTAGGCTATTTGCTCTTCCTTTGCAAATGCTATTTTCTTGTTGTTGTTGTTGTTGTTGTTTTTCTTCCCATCTACTTCTTCTCCTGGTTGGCGTTTTCCTTCGACGCTATTGGCCGCTCGGCCGCTGGTGAGACGGTCCGGGTTCGATGAAATGCGTCTGATGCGTCACGTTAGCGTCGCGTATTGCGTCGCAGTGTAACGGTGTCGAAGCTAATATCGTCGTCGTCGTGTGTTTCGATCTTTGCCGGGCGCCTGCTTACCTGCCTGCCTGCCTGGCAACGACGGCCACGGCAGCAGCAGCACCAGCGAAGCAACGAAAAGCAATGCATGCGGTAGACCGTCGAAGAAACCGCTCGCTATGAGGCGATTACGCCGATCTACGGCAGGATGAAGTCGAAAAAATCAGAGGAGGAGGAAAAGGAAGAAGAAGAAGAAAAATACTTCAACAGCTCCATCGGTGGCTGACGGCTGTTGTTGTCACTGTTTTTGTTTTGGCATCGCCAACACAGTGCTTGACTCACCCGCTGACAATGAAACCATCAACGTACGAAAACAACAGCAACAGCAACAACAACAACAAAGACAACAACAACAACAGCAACAGCAATAACAACAGTAAGAAAAACAATAATAACAACAACAGCAGCAGCAGCACACGACGATGCCATCTAATGGTTCCTCGAATGCCAAAATGCCTGCCGATACTCCCTGGCTACAGACAGCGTCCACGATTAAGCGAGAAATATCCGCTCACTGATCAGTGTTTTTTTTTTGTTTCGCTTCGTGTCTTCTTAGTATAGGTAGTTCTCCCTCGACTTGCTCTCCTTGCCGCCCTATCTGGCCAGATCTCGCTGAATTGAGCGAGTCACCGGGAAACCGGTGACAACCGCCACCAACCAACCACCTGACGAACGCAAGCCGGTACGGAAAAGCTTCGACGACGTAAAGTTCGCCCGCCGCATTCGCGTACGCTTGCGTGCCACACTCGTGAGTCAGCCAGGCGATGCTGACGACACCATGGCGAACGAAGACATCGGGACCATCGTCTGGGCCAGAACAATGACGGCTGTCTGGATGTCTCTGCACCACCAAGAAGAAGAAGAAGGCGAGGAAAGGATGAAGATCAAGATACTGCAACTGCAAAAAGGGCCCGTCTAGTATCAGCCGCGCTACGGCCTCTGCTACCGGGCTGAGCGACAAGACAGCGGACAACACCAGCAGCAGCAGAAGCAGTAGCAAAAGAAGGAAGCTAGACATGGGAATAAGTATGAATCAAGCGTGTTGTACATACATGTGCATATATGTACATGCAGGTAGACTTTAGCAACAACAATAACAACAACAACAACGACAACGATAACAACAACAACGACAACGATAACAACAACAACAACGACAACGACAACGACAACAACAACGACAACGACAACCCTTCATACGGGTTGGCGAGAAGACAGGAGGAACCTCATGGCAGGCAGGCGAAATCAACCAAAACACCGATGAGTCACCGATGAAGCTACCGAAGCGCGCAACAGCCCAGCCAGCCAGCCACCTTCGGCAGCTGAAGCCGAAGCACAAGCGTAAACATATGAAGTCACCGAAGTCACCAAGGCGTACGACAACGACGTAGTTCCGCTTGTACTCTCATACTAGCGTTGTCGTGGATAGCACGATGCGGCACGTGTTGGCATGCCTGATCGTCAGTGGTGACGGATGTGGCGGCAGCAGCAGAATGAACAATTCCTGCATAACCAGGTAAAAGATAGCATAAGTTCGGCTTGCATTTCAGCTGAACATGACGCGCGACGCTCACACACCGGCCTCCGTGGCTGCTGCTGCTGCTTCTGCCAAAGTTTTGATAAACTCGAGGCACGCTGTCGTCAATCATTCAGGTTTTCAGTGCAATCAGTGCGTACTAAAAGGTGATTCGTATGACGTTCGACTCGCTATATACTATACTACAACTAGTACTGTCTATATAATATCGTGGACCCATCATATATGTATATATATGAGGAATCTTATGGATCTCACCGTTTTAACTTTGCAAGGAACCTTGAGGATATACCGCTCGCACCGGGTCCATAAGAGCGGGGGCTACCATCAAGCAAGGACACGGGCAACTGACTCCTAACTTCACGTGACAACTTTTTACCACCATTTTTATTAAGGCGAGCACTGCCGAGTGTGCAAACGTATTGTAAATGATTAATAAATCATCACAATATTTTATATATATATATATATATAGTATATATGTATATATATACTGTTTTTATCCAATTGGAATATTTATATGATTAAATGCACAACACACCCACACACATATCTTCATACATACCTAGATGCATAAATACACAATAAGAGAAACAGATGTCACAGCTAGACCAGAACAGAAACCTGTCTGTTCATCCAATGTTATTGTTGTTCTTGTTGTTGTTGCTGCTGCGCGGAAACCAATCCCCCACCCGAATATGTCGCTAATTTTATGCGTTTATTCGATGAAATACCCCGTCGGTCGGTGGGGTGCCATTCAACGGCCTGGCCCTGCAGCGTGACCGCACGGTGTGAGGAGTCACTGACTGTATCGGCACCACCACCATCAACAACAACCACATCATCATCAGCAAATCGTCGAGGTTCTTTGTGACGACGACCTCCAACTACGTATTTCGGAACTTTCCGGACATTGCTCCATTGCTACCTATAAACAATGGAGCTGAGCGACATTTGCATATAAATGTACATATATATATATATATATATTGCTGGTTTCTCGCGCTCTCTCTGACTCTGCTTTTTCTGATCTGTATCCGGATCGTTTCATGACGTCTTTTCTTCTCGGCCTTTCTATTTCACATTCTGGTTGGTCTTAGCTTCACGGTACGGACGGTAATGTCGCCACAGCCGATGATGACGAATGCAAATGTCGATATATTCGGGGTTAGAAAGTGTTGTTCCTGCTGCAGTTTTTGGTCGTTATTATTTTATTGCTGTTGTTGTTGTTGTTGTTGTTGGTGGTGGTGGTGGTGGTGGTAGTGTTGTTGTTGTTGTCGTCGTCGTCGTCGCTGCTACTACGATTATTATCATTATTGCTAATTGCTGTTGCTATTGCATGTCGCTTCGTCCAGGCCCTCCGTGGAAGGATCAGAGACCTTTCAGACACTCTCATGGCCCCCGCCTATTTCTGACAGCTTACCCGGAAAGCGCCTATGACACAGCGCCCAAACAGAGAGAAAGAAGGAAATACACAGAGAGGAGAGATAAACAACGCTACGCGGTCGCATACCTACCTACATACATATTACCCCACAGTGGTGACGCAGCACCATTCTGCTTGACGCCGGGCCCATAGCGCCTCGATTTAGTAGTAGTGGCATTGGCAACATTAACCCCAAGGACGCGGGGCGAGCGGACTGCACCACTAACAACCTAACAGCACAAAAACGTAACGACTAATGAACAAAGCCATGGTAATGTTAACAACTGCAACAGCAATAACAGGAACACCGTTGAGAATGAAAACCACAACAATAAGAACACCGTTAAGAGGAACAACAACAGCAACAACAACAAAACCGTTACGTACAACAACCAGGATGAAGAATGATAGTGGCGGTGACAACAGTATTGAACAACAACGGATTCACAGGTAGATTACGTCCAAAATAATAAAAGCCCAGGTCGACACTTTGTTTGCGCTAACAATTAAAAAAAACAATCGTTTTAGCGTGAAATTATGTAATTCTGTGCAAAAAACGAACGATTATCTTAGAACGGCAGGCACTAACACCAACATTAACAATAACAAAACAACAACAATAACTATATCGATTACAATTAAGTCTCTACTTTGTAACAGTAATTATCACCTCTCGCACGAAGAACGAGAAGATGGACTAAATGCTAACTCCATACGATCGATCGATCGACCAAGTGAAGCGATGCGATCTTTCTGTGTATTTGCCAAGTTCGTTTTGGAAAGTTGGCAGTTGCAAATAAATACAAGGCAGGTAAATACAAATGCACGTGTATCGCGCTACTTAGCAACAAGATAAGACTGCCAACAATAACAACAACAACAGCAACAGATATACACATAGTTACCGAGAGCAACCGAAAAACGGCATAACACGTAAACTTCAAGAGTAATGAGGCGAGACGGCGATGCGTTGGCGATCGATCATCTGGCTGAGATTGCAACCACGTGGATAACACGCTTGAGGGTACGCAGTTTGGCGGGAAGTTCAGTGATCAGATAAAGCAACCGCTGACCCACTGGAGGTGCGAAACGCACTGAATGAAAAATGCCAATCAAACCTGGTATCGATATATTCGGTTCGACTACCGCGTGACGATCATGTTGCGTACGATGACCCACATTTCGTACTGGTAGAATCTTCAAAGGACATTTTGTAGGGAGGTTGTTTTTAATTGTAGTATCCTCCGTCCTCCCACTTGGGCATGGAATCGCCGTGAGGCATATCTTCAATCTGCACCGAGGCCCGACTACGTTGAGAGATCTAGGGTTTCACCAACAGTGCTTGTGACAGTGAGGTCGCTGATTCTCAGCGGTATGGTTGGTCATCTATTCTCGATGAGAAGATATTTTTATCAACAACACGGATCGAACCAGCGATACCCTGGTAGATGACAACCATGACTAGCCCCCAGGACCACGCCACCACATGATTTGTAGTTGTTACTGGTACGAGATAGGAGGAGAGGGAGGCAGCTCTTGTTCTTCATTTTTGTTGTTCTTATTGTTCTTATTGCTGTTGTTGTAGTAGAAATATTGGTTGTAGTCCTAGCAGATGTGGTCGTAGCTAGCGGCGGCGTTATTAACTGGTATTCTCACTAGAACGTCCACAAACGTTAAGAAATGTCACACCGACCGTTGTAGGGCCGTCTACAGGCACGTCAAATTGAAACCGCTCAGCATAGTCGTTCTTAAAGCCAAACCCAAGAACTAAAAAAAAAACAAATAAGAACTGATTGTGATAATAATACTAACAATAACTCCTACTAGAGCGATGCTAACAATATTAACTGTAATAGGTCTTATATGTATTTTATTATTTCCGCCAACTAAAAAACGACAATTGGCGACTGCTGACGTAGGATTGCAGACTGGCCAGCTTCTTCACCCAATTTCGTCAAATAGTTAGAATGATCATGATGACGACAATCGGCAAAAACAATAGAAAATAGCACCACCTTACGCTGAAATGGATCAACACTATCATCACGCAGCGACATTTGATCGGTCGTGGCCCACGTGCTTCAAGCTTAGCTAAGACTTTAGTTTTTTTTTTTTTTGTATATATAGATTGATTTATTTAGAATGCAAATGGAGCTACAATTGTCTCCCGCAAACGTGTGCACTAGGATATTACTCGTATAGACTTTAGCTGGCTCATGCGAACCGACTTTAGTCGCCGCTCTAGTACGTCGAAGATGATTTTGGACAGCGACGCCATCGTCGTCGTTAACTGAGCATTGAAGCCGCTCACAAGCGACCGAAGTGCCCCGTGACGCCCGCATCCATCGACTTGGGGAAATTGTAACCCATTTCGTCTCGCCAAGCACGAACCGAAACGACTGCCGCCGCCGCCGCCACCACACCTCCTTCTCACAACAACGTAGCTTCGTCGTTCCCTAAGGTGGACTAAGGGTTCGCGGTCGCCATCGCGGCCCTCCTGATTCCGATTAACCTCTGAGCATGGCAAGCAAACCGTCGGGCTGCGGATGGCTGGGGGTAGCTGTGTAGAGGGGGGGGTGGAGGCACGGGAGTAATGAGAGAGAGAGAGAGACATAGAGAAAATGCGACAGATAGAAAGCGAGCAGTCGACAGATAGAAAGAAAGAAAGTGAAGCCTCCAGAGGAAGAAGTATAACCTTGCCAGTCTCCAAGCACTGACAATGTTCCGGCCACGTTTCGGAGCGGTGGTGAAGCACGGAGAAGACAGAGAACAAAGCGGTCATCAACGACGGTGGTGTGTGCGTTCATCCGTTGAGTGGTCGATATTTAGCCTCCGGCGCCGCGGTATCGTCTCGAAAACTTTGCGCGTTCCAGCGTAATAATAGTAATAATAGTTTCGTTTGAGGAGAAAGTGGCGCGTCTAGCTTTTAGTTGTTGTTTTTGTTGTTGTTGCTGTAGTAGTAGCAGTAGTTGTTATTGTTGTTGTTGTTGTTGTTTGCTGTAGTAGTAGTAGTAGTTATTGTTGTTGTGTTGCTGCCGCCGCCGCCGTCATCAATGCTATTGCTGCTGTTCCTGCGTTTGATGCTGTTGCTGTCTGCCTGCCTTTCCGGCAAACATTCGTCAGACAGTATCTTGGAACAATTTGCTGTCTGCCTGCCTTCCCGCCACCTTATCGTTAGTAGTAGCATTTGTATTCTTGTTGTCGGTGTCACTGTCATCGTTGCACGCCAGCACCCCGATCATGACCACAATCGTGTTGCCCAACACTACGGCCATTAACTAACCCATACGGTTGTCACACGTGTCCATCGCGTGATTTTTGTCGTGATTGCTCTTGTTATTACTACTACTACTATTACTATTTTAGTTGCTGTTGTTGTTTGTTGCGATTGTTGTTGTTGTTGTTGTTGTTGCTGTTGATGTTGTTGTTGTTAGTGTTGTCCACATCACCACCGACATAAACGTGATATCAATCAACTAGCCATCATCGCGCTCTTCCTCACCAGCGTTGTCATCAATCACCACGAACCATCGCATCTCGTCGTCATTACGGTCATAATCATCGTAATCGACATCACCATGACCACCACCTTCAACATCGACTTGACTTCAACATCATCCACATCATCATTAATAGGCATAACGGCACTACGGCACTACGAGTTTGTTTTGACGAATAGTTGGTTCGCTAGTTTTCGCACACCTTATATCATCGCTTGGCACTTTCGCACGTTCAAGAGAGGAAGCGCTATTCGCGAGTTATTGAGCAGGCACGTGGAACGTATGGTACGAGCTGACAGAACGACCACGACACTGGCCGACACAGACGCTGCCTGCCGCTACTGTGTACCAACACCCGGGACATCGTCGAAAAAAAAGAGAGAAAATTTCGATCGACGCACGCCAACGCCTTGCTGTTCCTGATACGTTAACGGTGAAAGTAATGACTGCCATGCACCCCGCACCTAAACAAAAAACGTAATATACATAAAAATAATAATACTAATAAATATTATTATTATTATTATTATTATTATTATTATTATTGCAATGGTAGCGGCGAGGCCTCCAGACAAGAATTATGGAGTATGTGACTGCCAAACTAATGTATCTATTTCTATGGAGTATCTATCAATAATAATAATAATATGATTATTATTATTAGTAGTAGTAGATATATAATTCATTAAAAATGGATACATGGTTAGAGCAGTTACAGACTATAAATACCTTATATATATATATATATATATATATATACGTATAGAGCCAACGACACTTGCTACCGCCGATGCGTTGTCTCGTTGAATCAAATTTGAGATTCTCTGCGAAAGAAACTCGCGTAATCGCTTATTCTCCGTAGCGTAGTGCGGATGTGATTTAGCAATCTTTTTGTCATGGGGCCCCCAGGCCCTAACGTCCCAAAAGCGAACGATGTGAATTTGTAGCCGTGGCCAATATTTGAGTGCTCATGACATTTCTTCTTCTCAGCCACTTCTGCTACTTGGCTCCATTAAAAGGTGCTGCGTCAGGACATACAGGGTGTGCGCGTGAGTCCGGCGCATTTAACATTGCCATACCAGGGGCTTTCCTGGCCTGAACAAGGGAAGTATCATCGTCATCCCGCCCTCGCTATCAGCCCTTTGACGTGTTTGCGTTAAGTCCCTCCCGTCGACCTCACGTACCGTTCGAGTCGGTCGAGTTCAAGCGATGAGGTCGTTGCGTCGGTATATTTAGCATCATCAACAGCAATTTGCTAGTAAGCAGTAGGAATCGGAATCGTGATGTCAGCGCCGCCGTTTGGACCACCCCCCCCCCTCACCCCTACCTGCCACCTCCGGAACCCATCGTAATCCGGAATCCAAAACTACCGCAATAGTTTGGGCGGCATCACAGCTTGGCCATTTAGTAGTCAGCTCGGCTCAGACTATCAAATCAGCATTATTTCCAGTCATTGTGGTAGTTCTGGGTGGTGATAGCAGTCGTAGCCGATTTAGTATTCGTATTATTTTCTGTCATCTATTTAGCTATCTATTGCCTTCTCTAAAAAAGAACTTAGCTGCTACAACACACGCTGCGTACCCTCACGACAGGTAGAAGAATAGGCACGAATCGCGGGTGTAGGCAGGCGCATAGATAGATAGACAGACAAAGCAAGTCGTCGCTACGGCGTGCATTCAGACGCGCAAGCGACGTGTGTCCCTGAATGGGATTTCGAGGTGATGACGAAAATAATAGCAACAGAAAACGTCTTATAAACAGTAACAATGATATTATTATTATTATTATGATTTTATTTTTCTTCGTGATAAACGAGCGAGATGAATACAGACAAAATAATAAGCAAAGGTAATGCAATCTATTGTACCAGCAGTGTGGCGGCAAGCCGGTAGCGGCGAAACACCACAGAGACAAGCTGCGACTATCCGCCGACTATGTATCGCTACGTGCGTCGAGAAAAAAAACTAAGATTTTTGACGCTTTGATTGACGTACGGTCTGATTTCTACAACAGATCAGACATGATCTTTTTTGTTGTGACACATCCAGCCGATTGTTGTATTGTTAACATCTGTCTTCTCGGTTGGCGCTTTTGATCTGTTTTGCGCAGCCTTACTAAAATATTACACCACAGTGTAATACAATATCACCTTGGCTACAAAACAGGGGGTCTGTGTTGTACAAGTATTACAAGTTCTCCCACAGTCCGGCGGCTCTCACGAAGCAGGCAGCCGTCGTCGTCGGAAACAGCACACGTTGTTCTTACCCGAATGAAGGATCGCAGAAGGCAGTGTTCACATTACAGGCACCAAGCTGTCACTTTCACTTATTCAGTGATTGTGGATAAAAGCGCACCCATCCCTCCCTGCTCGAGACCATGTCTCATTGCCTTGTTCTCCACCGACTCCCATCCGTTTTGCCCAGTCCTGGCGGCCGTAACCAGGAACGGAGATACGTTGAAGCTAGATCAGTCGGATCGCGAAATACCGCATTGAAACAACGGCGGCATGTTCAAATGTCCTAAAACTATGACGTAGACGGCATCGCCCAAATGAGAAATCAATGAAAAGGTCGACGCTCAATTTTTATGAGGCACGGGGAACAGATAGGGCTTATTGGCGGCGGTGGCGCCGGCGGCGCTGGATCTACGGCAAAAGCTCCCGCAGCACCAATCGAAGCTACAACAGCATCAGCCGAGGTAGCACTTCAGCATTACTAATAGCACACCCACAACAACAACAAAAATAAAAACAAGAACAACAATCACAACAACAATAACTACAACTGCCGGTACACAAAGTCACAGAAGCGTCCAAGCTCAAATCAAACGTATGTCGGCGTTCCCGCTTTTGTCCTATGTTTTGTATGCTCTACTGCCCATGCTGTCGTGTTTATTCGCTTCAGTGACGAAGCTTCTGTTGTTGTTATTGTTGTTGTTGACTTCGTTTTCATTGTTGTCTGTCGCCGGCGTTTCGGCAGTAGAAATAGCGAAGTGTTTGTATTAGTGGGAGTAATACGTGGTAACATTCCTACGAGCTATGTTGTTGTGGTTGTGATTGTTGTCATAGTAGAAGATTTGTCTGTCGTCACGCTACTGTTGCTGTAGCAGCTATTCCTGCTAGCGTAGGGGTGAGGATGCTCAAGATCGGCGAGGGGTGGGGGAATCGGGCTACTATCACCAGTTGCTAGTGCATCTCCATCATCACCACCACCCCCACACGCCTCTACCGCATCTTCCGACCATTGGGTGGATATGTTGACCATTCTGGTGCTTATGCAGAATCGGTGGTGCAAGTTGGTTGTGTTGTTATTGCTATTCTTGTTGCTGATCTTGTTTATGCAATGTTTGTTGTTGCTGCTGCTGCTGACGTTGTCGTTGTTAACTGCGGTAGCAAGAGCAGCAACAAGCTTCTACGGCATAACAGTAAAGCTGCACGACCGTCACTACCGGCGCCATTTGACCGAGAGGGCTGACGAGCGACAACGAGTCCAACAAGCTTTTGCGGCCCTCGATCTGTGCCCATCGAAGCTGTGCTATCAGCGGCTAATGGAACACCGGGCCAACGGACGTAGAACAACAACAACCGCAAAAACAACAACAACCGCAAAACAACAACAACAACAACCGCAAAAACAACAACAACAGCAACAACCACAACAACAACAATCGCAAAACAACAACAACAACAAAAAGCCTATACGGTCACTTCGCTTACTACGAGAGCTTCTACCTATGCGAATACCATGACGACGACGGCGACGAAAGTGACCTTAACCTGCCATGCTGCTATACCTTACATTCTACTATTCCGACTACCGCCACAGCTGGTGGTACTCGATCTAATGGGGCTGCTTTCATCACCTTAACTACGTCTACGACAATTACAAGCGTATCAACTACTACAGCTTGAGCATAAACTCGCCCACAGACGCCCGACGACGACGACCACAGTCGTAGATCCGACCGCAGTTGCACTTTGCTCGGTGGGTCAACACTATAGGTACACATTTATAAAACCCACACCCTAACCACATAACACAACACATGCTCACCACACGCGGCATGCGCGTGTGGTGAGCATAGCAGATGCGCACATATATATATATATATATATACATATATGTGTGTATATATATATATATATAGAGAGAGAGAGAGAGAGAGGTGTAAGGTTTGACAAGAAAACGGGCGAATTGAACTCTATGATGACGTGGCGGGGCGAAAACCACACCGATTACGCGACTGTTTATATGACGACAAAAGCTACAAGACTTACAACGAACAGTAACAGATCTGCAACCCGACTATTGGTACCATTATGACAGGCAACATGAACTGAAAGCTCGTCGGCAGTGTTACACCTACCTAGAGACATACGCACACTCAAAAGTGTCCACATGCACGGACAAAAACAACAATAGCAATTCAGCCGAACGAAGTTCGACAATATTATTATTATTACTACCACCATTCGCTTACCCGACGCTCAACTCGATCAGCCAGGCAAAAACTACGGGCACGTAGACAGACAATGAGAGAAGAGAGATAATGCGAAAACGTGCTAGAGGTAAAGGCAAAATAAAATGCGCTGCCAAAAAAGCACGTGAAGCTCAGCAGGACGCGAACTTCTCTTCTAAAACTGCGCACGCTCTGCCATGGAAAAGCGCGGGCGTCACTGCATCCTCTGGCCTCTGCGCGGAGGATGGCAGACGTCGGGACGGGATGACACTCACACCCCTCGAGCGAGGCGAAATGCTGGTTTGGGATTCATCTACGTTACCGACTCGTAAGCCCCTTCTAAGGTCGGTGGCGGCGTCCGAAGCTGGCTATGCAGCCCACCTTGCGGAGACCCGCAAGTTAAGAAAATACTCATCAATCGGGTATCCCCACGAAGTTCTGTCCTCTCACGTTTGAAACCTTGGGTGCTGTTGGCGTTCGGAATCAGGCAGCTGATCCGCAAAGTTGGTACCTTCATATGGCAAGTCAATCGTTCTTTTTTAAACAACGCCTGGATCTTGACGTACAACGTGGAAACGCCGCAACCGTTCAGGGCACACTTCTAAAGTGATATCGGCCTGGCCTAAACGACACGTGATAGTCATAAAACGCGCCCGCTAGGCAAATTGCTCATACTTCGTAAAATGTGTAACATATGCATTGTGTATTAAACGGAAAACAAATTTATCAATTCATCAATCAAGAAAAAAAAAATATATATATATATATGCTTCCATCACCGAGTTGCCACTTTACTCGAAAAATCAGCTACTTATTAATACGGGTATCGTTACAAACGACTATTAATGCTCTACAGCTGCCCCTCGCCTCGACGTCACGATTCTTCTTCGCTCTGACAATGGCTACCGTCCGTCAACCTGCTATGGAGCGCAACACACCGCCCTTGTAAACGTGGGGGCCTCTCGTGAAAATCTCCTGCCACTTCTTTCTTAGCACCACACCTTTGCCATTGTCGTTATTGTTGTTGTTGTTGTTGTTGCTGTTTGTTATTTGTAGCAGTGCCGCCGTGGCTGCCGTTGTTAGTAGTGGTGACTATGATCGTGGAGTTTTCAACACGGCCAGTTAAAGGGTAGCAAGCGTGTTTGGGCGTGACAGCTGGGAAGAAAGACGCGTTTCATACAATTTCGTGCGCTACACATTCAGAAACGCCCGCCATTGTCATGCTGACTGGCCAATAAATGATGCGCACAGATATCTATATATAAATATATATATATATATATATA
Organism: Dermanyssus gallinae; assembly: GCA_003439945.1. Taxonomy (NCBI): domain Eukaryota; kingdom Metazoa; phylum Arthropoda; class Arachnida; order Mesostigmata; family Dermanyssidae; genus Dermanyssus; species Dermanyssus gallinae. Next base: position 115,198 of record QVRM01004299.1, on the reverse strand, counting down.
TACATATATTGGCGTGGTGTATTTGCACATCCACGCGAATATCAATTCATTTCGGATTTCGCAACTCGATCATGTGTAACGGTCTACACCGGACGTTCATCGAGCCGTAAGAAGAAGAGCTAGAGAACGTCAATTCTACTACGACTCTCTCAGACCTTGGACTGGGTTACATAAGAAACACATCTTCGGGAACTGAGAACAGATGCCGAAATCTGAAATGAATTGATATGTGTGTCAATTAGAGATCGAACCCATGACTCTCGGGCTATTTACACCACATCGTCGTTCTAGCGCTTGCGACAAAATTGATTGCGTGAACTTGTGCATGCGTTTCTGTTGAACAGGTACTACTTAGACGACACTGCTTTTACAGGTTTGTAGAGGTCTCCCTCACTTCCTCTCTCTCTCGTCCCCATTTCACTTTTTGGCGGAGCGATTCCTCATGAGTGGAACGAGCTCGTAAACAAAATACTTCACCCGCCCGTGCAACACAACAACAACAACAACAACAACAGCCTTCACCTCATAGTTGTTCTCATTTCGTTCTGACTGGTCGACATATACCTCCTTCATCCTTCATATACCCAAACAATTTGTCGAATACTAATTATACTAATAATAATGTAAACCTCACCCGCTGTGTCGGAATTTCTGACGCTTTTTCCCACCATTGCTAATTGTGGCGTTACAGTGCGCCTTGGCCGGCATCATTCGGACTCGTAATGAACGCTACGTCGACGGGGAGGTGGGAGCGGGGGGCATTAGAAGGGTCTCCAGCCGAACAGACCAGCGGTCGACCAGACTGACAACCCCACCTAACTTCTAACTGTGCGCAGAGCAACTGTCACTGGCAACGTTAAAGTGCCGCCGAATGTTGATGGCTGGGAAACTATTCTGAAGTTACTTTATTGCAGTAGCAGCAACGGCAGCAATCAACAGAAATGTCGCAATATTACGACTGCTTGGATAGTTTCGTCGTCTCATTGTTTTTTTGCCTATCCTGTTGTTAGTTTAATTCTACTTGTGATTGTTGATGTCGTTTGTCTCTTGTACTTGGCACCGCCGTGGTCTTTGGCATTTGTTTTTGCTGTTGTTGTTTTATTTTTATCTCTCATACGATACATGGTGGTGCTGAGGCTGGCTTAGTAGGTAAACGGCCACGGGCCGCTTTTATATCACCGTTGCCATGTTATCTTGCACCTCTTCGAACGCAACCATTTTGTGTGCTTGTGGTGGGTTATTTATCCTGCATCCACATGTATGATCGACGTCCAAAGACAGATACCGTCGGCGTCGCCGGTCGAATAAAACGGTTAGCACCGATTACAACAATATAACTTCAACTACGATTAATTACCGCGGTATTAGCGACAGCAGCATTAGCGGCAGTAACACTGTCAGAAATGGAACTATTGTCTAGGCAGAAATTTGTATAGTTTTCCAGTATATATATATGTCGTACATAAAGGCATTATGTTTAAAAATCTCCACTTCGGAAAATCTGTCGTGACGAGTGACGAACTACGTTTTCCATGCGAGAGCCAGTTTATTTCAACACCTCATTCAATTGAAAGCGAACGCTACAATACAAATATATATATATATATATATATATATATTTATATATATATATATAATCTTAAATCGTAATACGCCCTGTGTCCACACTAAGATGCAAAGAAATACTGCAAACGCCTACGAAGATGGCATTTATAAGTTCGTGCATTGTTGATTGAGCATTATGGACTTGGGAAGGAATTCTCCCGCATCAAGTAAAATCCAAATCTAAGTTTTTTTAGATTTTTGAAACTATGCACAGCCCTTAAGTGAAGGACACAGCAATATAAGAGATAACGCACCACAGTCGCCCCAATACGACCAGTAACAGCCGCGGCAGCAGCAATGACGTCAACAACGACAGTAAAAACAGGAATATAAAATCATTGGAAAAACTAAAGAGGAATATTTAGACCACATTCGTATATTATGCGCATATTGTTACCTATATCGTATTGTATTATTACGCATATCGCAAATTTGGCTAGCTCCGAAAAGGCGCTTTGGTATTACTACTCTCCACTGAAGGATAACAACAACGATGCAAAATTCTATCCAAACAGAACAGACGACAAAAAGATATACCCATAATTAATAAGCACAATTATTTACTCTCACAACTGAATACGCAGCACATACAAATTGTGAATGTTGCAGCTACTTGCACGTAGTTACCAGTAACTCCTAACTTATAATATACTGATGAAAAATAATTACTAATACGAGTTATTTATTATTCGTATCAATATTGTTTGCACACTACGATTACTCACCACATGATTTCTGCGGTTTCAATCAAGTTGCTCGACTGCATAGCACATAGCACACATCATAATCATAAATAAATACGATACCATATTTTTTTTTTATATTAATTAGATAAGAACGCACATTATCGCGCTCGTTGTCTGCATGTGCGGGGTATCAGTAACATCGCACAGAGACCGGTGATACGGTAAAGCAAGGAGAGATACGACAACACTGTCTCGATTAAGCTTTGCGCGCAGTATGTTCTTGAATCCGCTGCGAATGGCTAGACAAATGTGCGGGATGGATCGAGAGGCCTTGACCGAGAAGCCAGCGACGCCACTCATTATGACAAACAGGCTGATTGATTGACTGGCTTACTGGTGCATATGCATATCATATCATATCTAAGTAAACCGCCAAGACGTATCTACACATATGCACATACACGGCGCACCACAAACCCGAAAAAGTCCGGACCCATTAGCAGCAGACTCCCGTCGCACCCCGCCGCGTTCGATGGTCTTGGTTCGTTCGGTATCGGCCCCAGGCCGAGACCAGGCCGCTAGCAAAACTGCCCACATCATGCCGGGCAATGCGATGGTACCACTATGTACACTAGTTAGCGCGGCTGGACAGAATAGGACAGTCGAACGTAGTGTTTTGCCGGTTAACACAACGATCAGTGGAATGTCAGTTGCACACATGGGATTTTTCTTCACTGCAAGACTCGGCAGCAATCGGCAGCCCGACGGTTCTAAACAGTAATGTCAAGCCACGGAAGGAGGGACAATGCTCGTCTACTGTAAATGCTCCTGCTGTTAAAACAGCAACAACAACAACAACAACAACTACTACTACTACGACTACAGCCAAGCGCCACTAACACGGTATCGACAATGACAGCAATAACAACAGAAACGTTAGTGCTAAAACCACGTGGAAATAAATACGTTGGAACAACAACACACCGATATCCGTAAATAAGGACGACAGCGACAACAACAACAACAACAACAGCAATATCAAGCGACACGGATTATCAAGCTAAACGTATATGAAGTTGGACAAGTTGGACAACACGAGATAATAATGACGAGCTTATTTCTAAATCAATGAAAATGCTAGTTTATGTGTTATAACAGTCATATTATTGATATTAATACATGGATCTAATCACTTATATATATATATATATATACTGCTGCTATATATGCTTTTTCGGTAATCCTTATTAGGGACCTTATTAGGGAACATTTGAGTGCGCGCAGAGCAACAGCAGCAACTCCAAAGTTTCTTGCCACACACTGACACAAACACTGCGTAGAGCAAGAAGGCGTCGACTTGACTGACTGGTTAAAAAAACTCGAACACAAACAAGCATACCGCGCGAACACATAACCAAACGATGCGACTGGCCAGAGATAACAACGTCGAATTTCTTCCCAGCGAATCGGGCATGAAAATATATCCGATATCGCTGGCGCAAGCGACATATTTCTTGGTCATCAGCTATCTAAAAACGTAGAACCGCTCAAGACAGTCCACAACTTCAACGGCAACAACAACGACGAAGATGCGATGATTGACAGTCATCGAGCCTCTGAGTTCATCGAGCACTTTGTTGGCCGCAAACACCTCAAGTCATTTTGGGATGCCAAGCCTCGCTCTCGAGTGGACCGACGCACCCGGCCACCCACACAGTACCCGACACATCCTCCATCGTCCACAAATCCACCACCAGCCATAGATAAATCCGAGACCGATATAGACAAATAGCGAAACTTTCGTCTCTAAACATAACGAAACAAATAAACAATATATATATATATATATATATATACAGATAAACAAATATACAAACTAAACAAGTGCGTTTACACACAAACACACAAAGTCGTGGATGAAAGTGTACAGCAGCGTGAAACAGAAGCCACGCAGAAGACATGCCTTTCCACCCGTCTATCGAGACACTTATTCATACACAACCATTGTTTCTGCTGCTGCTACTGTTGTTGCTAGCAGCAGAAACAGCCCATCTGCGTTTGGTTCCGTAGAAAATCGCGTTTTTTCTTCGATCTACTTTATCGATATTTGTCTGTATACGTGTGTATTCTTGCTTCTCTCCTCGAATAGCCGTTGACAGCGTTGACTGTAAGAGCAACGGTCTTCAATTACCGATGGCCCGGGGGGAAAGATGTGTACATCGGCTGGGTGGGGGTTGTTGAGGTGGGGGGGGGGGGGGGGGTGAAAGCATGTTGCCTGGCTGACTGGATGGCATAAGGCACAGATGCATGTAAATTGCATCATTGAGTTGATGCTGATATGTCGGCGTGACAGGCAAAGGACACCTTGATCCGCTTGATAGACGGATGGCGAATGACAAAGTCAAACTTGATCCCTTACGACCTTCTGCGTTAAACGATTGCTTCGCCCGGACAATAGTTGTTGGCTGTTTCCCATCATCCTCATCGTCATCATCATAGATGATGCTGCTGCTGCTAATATTGTTGGCGCTGCTTTGCTATTTTTGATTAGCAATATTCGAGAAAACTTTGAAGACACTTGCTTGTGTTCGTCGACAAACTTCACTGTTTAACTAGTCTTTAAACTACAACCCTTCTTCTTCCGTCGGCACATGGCGGTCCCATGCCACAGCAAGCAAACAACATGGGCAAATGTGCTGTTTGCCCGTGTTGCCTACAAAAACAACAGCAAAAACAACAACATCGATCAACAATATTATCATCACCAACAACAACAACACCAACAACAACAACAACAATAACGACCGCGAGGACGACAACAAAGGCACAAACCGATGCTGTCCATCCATCTCTGATGATTGTTGCATACAAAAAGTTGTGAGTGAGTACGGTGAAAGCGTTTCGCCACCGCTCGAGGGTCGTAACCTTCGCCCTCAGCCAATACCTTGCATAAGACGACTCGACGTGAACACCAGCGCCTGGTGCCGTAATGCCAAGCGTGCGACGATCGTCACCACACAAACGAATGAATACTACAAGTAATAATAAAAATAAGAATAGACATAATTGCAGTAAAAACATACAGGGTCACTAGTCAGTTTAGGTGGACGATTCATAGCAGCGGTACCATAACAGGTGACACTAGTTTATGCCCGCACTAATTTTATCGCATATAAATATATATATAAATATATATATATATATATATATATATATATATATATATATATATATATATTTGCGTTTTACAAATAGTAGTGACCGTTTGTATCTTTTAGTGCCCCGCCGGGTTAAACGGCCTGTTGACACGCAATTACAAAAAATCACTTATTGGATTATGATAATAGGACAACAATATAAGAGAGGTTATTTTACAAAAAACACTGCGTATCAATGTCATGAATACGCGACAGTGTCTCCTTCTCTCTTTTGCTAAGCTTCTCTCTTTTGGGCCGCAAAATCTTAAATCAGGGACTGTTTATTGTGGCAGTTGACGTTTTGCTCAAAAATAGCCTTAATAGTACTAGTCTGACTCGTGATGATGCATAATACGTTAAAGCCGTTGAATATGAACAAGAAGGTAATCCTACATGTATACACTTTGGCTGCTACAAAAAATATCGCATCACCCATCACACTTCAGGGCTATTTTATACCCACAGTAGTCGCGCCATAGTAAACATGACAAAACATTCGGACGACAATTTAAATCGATTTTTTTAGACTAGAAAGCTCCTTCATTCATGTAATAAAGGGTAAGAATGACTGGTCGGGCAGGCGGGGCCTATGCAGTCGTCCTGTTTTGAAAATTTCTGGCCACGCGCCACGAGACTTTATCACCCCACTGTATAAAAAAGGTATAATACTAGGAAAACCATTTTCGATATAAGACAAATAATTATATATCTAAACAGGTGACTTTACATGCAAAATGTATGCAACTTTATAATGTCTATTGCCCTCGCGTGTCCTGAGAACAACCACGATGCGATTTGGCATTGATCTAATCGACTTATCTATGAATTGCCGTGGAATATTATTTCACTGCTCGTACATAGCATTCATGATCTCTGAAATGTGATCTTCGCACTAGGTCGTCATTTCAGTACCTCTTATACGTTCGATGGAATTTGGGTCGAGAGAACACGCTGGCCACTTCATTAGGTTAATGTAAGCTTCTGCAAGGTATTCCCAAACAAATGCAGCAGTGCATGAAGATGGAATTATGACCAACGGCCCTTGTATAAAGCACAACATGGGGTTTCGGAATCTCCTCTTCAACGCAACATTGGGCAGTTAAACCTTTTTCACATATAAGAATCGTTGACTTGACGGACCTCCTGGGTGACTGAACCGTTTAATAAAAGGTGACGTAGTAAAATAAGGTGTTGGTTCTGATTAGTTCTGCACATGAGTGCATACCGTTGATAGACCCTGCAAACATTATTAGTTCATATTCAGTTGGCGAGCTACAGAACGTTAAGTATAGCCACCCTCCAGCAACGCAACGATCTGGGCGGCTCTCTCTGGTGTGACATCAATTTCCAGAACTCATCGTTGGCTCGTTCACCGCGCAATGTCATTTGCTGACTGACAAGAAACATTTTACTAGAAAAATACGTCTTGTCAATAACGTTGGTTGTTTTACATTCTTATTAATACTTGGTTGTGTGTTTGATAATGACAACTGTGACTCGAACGGAAGTAAGTAAGCCAAGAAGATTGCATATTAGAGTTTTTCAATTGGCTTTGGTATTTTTTAAACGACGCTACATTTGCGATTGCAAAATGTGCCTGAAATGATGTAATGCATTTTCGGTCAGGAATATATATATATATATATATATATATATATATAGGGGCGAAAAAGAGGGAAATAAAGAAACGATTGATCATGAAATAAAATAGCCTGGGAGCTTTCACAGTGGCACTGACGTGACACATGAGTGGAACAGCTGAGTGACCGGGTGGAGTCCATGTTTAGCGCTGGCGTGGTTGCCTGATCTTGCTTCAGACCTTGTGGTACCCAGTTTGCTTCACTACCATTTCTACTTTGCTGTTACTATACTCTTCTTGCTATATTCCGCTGATATTATTACTGCTCCGGAGACGGTAACTACCGCTCTGTTTCCCAATGACGGCCGCGGACCGTTGTAGTCATTGCGGACCGCGAACTAGTCTAACTGGCAATGGCTGGTTAGCTATCAACGAACTACCTACCCCCGGCGATAAAAATGATGACGAACATCAAATCGATCTTGCTGAGCACTGCTGAGCAAAAGCCCGTTTTTTCCCCGACCGACCGCTCGTCCACCCGGCCGCCGGGGAGCGGGCGAACGTGGCATCCGGTTAATAAGGCGACGCTCGGATTTCGTGAAGTATCATCGTGAAACGACAGCAACAACACTGCTACGCTTCCCGATCGGCTCCTTCATCTTCGACATTGTTAACTGGCGCAGACAGCTATATGTTTAAGTGTATAAACATATATATTTCTCTCTCGCTATATATATATATATATATATATACATATATATATATATATGTGTGTGTGTGTAAGAAGAGCAATAAGACGGTTATATGTTTCTTCGTTCATGATTCTTTCGTCCCCGCGCCATAACCGTGCCCTTCACCGTAGCAAGTACGAGAAAAAAACATGCAATGTTGTTTCGTTCTGCGATGGTCAGCTCAAAAGACACGTTCTGCAAAAAGCCTACTCAATCTATACATACATATATATATATATATATATATATTATATATATATGCAATGGTCTTGGTGCACAACTGTTGGGTGCAGCATGTTTCTGCTGGCTGGCGGATGCGACTCTTTTGTCCTGCCCCGCCTCCACCTGACAGACAGCACACTGACAGCGGAGATAGGTCTCTTCACTAAGGCTATGTTGAAGTAGCTTTTCGAATTAGAAGAAGACGAAAAAAAAACGAATAATAAAGAAGTCGAAAGTGAAAAAAAAAGACGAGAACAAGGCGTCGAGGAGAACAAAGCACCATTGTTGTTGATCCGAGATATCGTTCGTTCAGCAGTGAGAATTTGCAACTGAAAAAAAAACATATTTTGATGGCCAATTTAGCTGATGTCGGATATAACATGCATACATGTGTTGTCATACGCATATCGGCAGACGCGAACTAAAATTGTATTCACGTCACACCGCTGGAGATCACAAAACGCATCAGCGTCACACAATGTACAGAGAAAATGCTTTAAAAATACCCTTTAAGAAGAGAACTGGAAAACATGTTTTCATTGCCTGTCACTGACTGGTAAACTTGCACGAGAACTTGAACGCAAACTTGCCTACAAGTTGCCCTATTAGAAACTCATGTGCAGCCGAAAAAACTCATAGCAAATTATCCATGGTGTACAGAATACACGCAGGCAAAAAATAACCACTTTAATCGACGGCAATTTCCGTCGCCTATTTCTCACTTCTTCGAAGAGGGTTTTGGCCCTCCGCCCCCGAGAAACGCTTCGGGAGCCGTGGTCATCGGCGTCTTACTGCGGATTCGCTTTTTGCATCGGACGTTGTTGGCCAGCATAACAATACCCTGTGCACTACTTGGGATCGCAGAAGAGAACAACTCTTAGAGGAGTGGACGACTCTGCAATTTTGCACCTTCACATTACACTGCATGCGCACATGTAGCACTGAACGTCTTTCACAGAATTGGAGCGGAACCCCTGGGCGTCGGGAAGCCATCCACGCAAGTAACCCGACAAGGACAGTGAGCCGCCTCCGACGCTGCGTCAATGGCCCCATGCATGTTACCTACTCTTGCTATAGTCCTCATCGGTAAAGTTGCTGCACTTCGGTTCTCGTCTGATCAGTGACCGGTAAAGCACCCTTACAATAATGATGCTGCTGCCACTCTACCATAATACTAGTAGTCTAAACTGAAACTGTTTTGCACCCTCCCCCCCCCTCCCCCAGCTGAAATGTCTTAGTCTTCACCCTGTGTGTGACTCTCTTTGGTCCGGCAGGTGGTGCCTAATAAATACGTCAATGCTCGTCGGGCTCGCTGGACTATGCTGGATGAGAACATCCAGCACCATGAAACCTACTTGTTCTGTCTAGTCTTATTTCTTGACTGGTTGAGAGACTTGAGACTACTACTACTACTACTACTACTTACAATGTGCCATTACTTTCACGCTTTCTCATACGGAAACTTAAATGCGCCTTTTCCAGCAGTGCAATATAGGTAGGAGCGGGAACAATGCTTGACCAAGATCCAACAGCGAAAGGGAACTGACTCTACCAAGCCAGCGAAAAGGAACTCACTCTACCGGATCGATTCGCCAGCACGCACGGGGTAACGCCCCGTCTTTCTAGGACGCTGCGTTAGTCGCTTAAGCCACTACGATTTCTACTCGGCTTCTATTATTATCTGGCCAGCTCATGTATTCAAGATAGTAACCTATTGCCATTAAACACTGGCTACTAACATTTGATATATATATATATATATTGCTTCGGATCACAGCGACAAACCCTGGCGTGTCGCGCGCAGGGTTCTTGGAGGCGAAAAACGAATGCATAAAGACACACCAATCAGTTAGACAGTCCGTCTTTTCTGACTGACCCTTCACGATGAAGACTTGCCCAAAAAGAAGATTTTTGCCTAAAACGCATCTTCGGAGCTTTGCGTATACTCCTGTGTGCTTGCGAGCATGGTTTTAAGTCAGAATAGCACCTACCCTGTAAGAAAGCGATCAGTCGCATTTTTCTTCTTCCCATAACTAAAACAAGAAAGTCAAACATATGCTACCTTTTATTTTACTAATGCCTTTTTCATTAGCCTAGTTTACTTCTGTACTTTCTAAACATATTTCTGTCGAGCAATATATATATATATATATAAGGGTAATGGTATCTCAGCAAAACATTATGCAACAACAAAGACAGCCATCATTAACAGCAAGCGGCTTCTACGTGCGTCATAAATTGTACACAGTCTTTGTGGTAGAACTGATTGCAATGATTTCGTCAAATATCTAACCATAATTCTAAGGTTATTATTATTATTATTTTGTTGTTCGAATTTTGATCACGATTGTGGCGTGGAAGTACAAAGAACACAAAGAGCGTGCCGGCTTATAAAGCAAGCAACACGTGCACGATTGTCAATACAATCTAAGGACACAATCCTAACAACAATAGCAGTAACAACGATGTCCACAACAACAACAACAACGGCAACATCAGCGATAAAAATAAGATGTAAAACGAACGCAAACATGGGAACTTCGTCTGCTGGCTGACATGTTTAGCAGCGCGCAACGGATATGCCAACCTTCAGCAGCGTTAGTTATCGTCACTGTCCAGCACGAAACAAGTCAAACTTGTACAACTACTCCTTTCAAAGTTTTCTATGCATGCTTAGCAGCAGCGGCAGCACGTGTAGTCGTCGCAAAAGACATAGTACATAGAAGTGCAACTGGAGCTAGCAGAAGAAACAGCAATAGCATTTATAAAGACCCTCAAAAAAAAACCCGACACATCGTGGCAGCAGATATGAACTACGCTGTTGCCGTAGGTTACCACCGTGTCCAAATAACAAACACGAATCAGAACGAAACTGCCAGCCCGGGGCTCGCGCGAGTTTTCGACAGATGGGGGCCATCACCAGTCAGGACATCACCAGCTTGCCGCCCGCTCACAATGTTCCGTTACGACGAAGCCGGCCGTCGTCTGAAGAGTCCACCAGAGGCACGAGACGCGGCCGGAACACGCCGACGTTACCTCACCACGACGTGGCCGTATTTTCATTCGAATCCTTCATTGCTCGGTCTCTGTCTGTATGTCTGTCTGTCTGCTTTTCTTTATTTCGACGTCGTTCCTCTGTTTTCCCTCGTACTTGATGGCATTCTTCTCGCTAGTGTCAAACAACGACAACCCGAAGGCCCTCGACCTGCTCGACGGCGTTTTGGCATCGTTGTTCTTCGTCGTCGGCGGCGGTGGCGGTGGCTGACCTGACTTTATTGGAGAATTTCAAGAACGTTCGTCTACCAAAACCAGTAAGTGGCACAAATCTCTGTTGGCGGGCGGAACAGCAGGAGCCGTCGCCACTTTCATCACCAGATCGTAGATCAATTGCAACATCACCAAAAGTAAAACAAAAAAAAACAAATGGGACACAACAACAACGTCGACGACGACGACGGCGAGACCGAAGTCATCAGCACACAGCAGAAACAGCGGTGGCATACGACACATCAGCACGACGCCATCAACACGGGCGGCAATTACAAATACCAGAAGAAGAAGAAGAAACAACGACAAAAACTACAACGACAGTAGTAACGTCAACTATAACAACAGTAACGCTTACAACAGCAACAACAACAACAACACCAATAACGCCAATTACAAGCGCAAGGGGCAAAGATAAAAAATAGATAACAGTTATAAACAGTACTATATGTATATATATATATATATATATATATATATATATATATATATATATATATACATATATATATACGAGAGTAAAAGCAAAACCGTCAAAAACAAATGAAACGTCAACAACTTCCACAGCTGAAAACGACAACGCTGGCCACGGGAGCGACTGGACAGGACCACAATAACAACAACAACAACAATAATAATATCGCCAACAATAACAACAGCAACAACAGCAACAGCAACAAATCAACGACCCTGCAGTACAGAGCAAAGCAACATCTGTAAACTGTCGCATCAACGGTACAGGACAACGCTTGCGGTTCGGCCGGTCTACCGTGAGTGTCCGGACACGGCACCTGCGGTGACAGCGGCAGCACCACCAGCTGTAGAAGCCCTAAAAACAACGGTAGCAACATACATAGGTAGGTAGCAACAACCAGTTGAACCTGCATGCCGCCTCTTCGACCAATCATCTACTAACCGTCGAGGGGCGGAGCTCACCACGACGCAGACCAATCATGGCCGACGTCAATCAATTGCCAACTTAGTTAAGCAGTTGCCTTAACCGATCAGCCAACACTATCAGCAGCAGCAGCAGCGGTGGCAATACAAGGTATAGAAGTGGAAATAGCTAGCTTTGCTAAAGAAAGTTGTATCAGGGGGAGGTACTAGAGATCTATGAGCAGCAATCGCGTACAACGCTCCCCCCACAACGCTACGAACAATCGCGTTTGTTGTTGTTGTTGTTGTTGCTGCTGCTGCTACTGTCACAAATTGTTAAGAGAGAGAGAGAGAGAGAGAGGGGGGGAGGGGCATCGAAAAGGCGTTGGAGACAGTCGGGCAGATGAACGAGAAGTTGGGGGGTGTTGGAGGTCATTGACCTCAACGGTGGATCGCTTTGGGCGGTCCAAGTTGTTGTGGTTGTTGCTGCTGCTGGTACTTCTGCTGGCGCTTTTGTTGTCGCCGTTGTTGCTGATCTTGCTGCTGCTGCTGCTGCACTATTCTTAATTTTGTTGCTGTTGATGACGACGATGACAGACGTTTTAAAGGATACGATGAATTGACGTCGCTCCTCATGACGCGTTGAATGCGATGCTGGATAGACGCTGATTCGGCTGTCCGCCCCGCCATCATGCGCGCGTTTATCGTTTCAGATGGTAGAGGTCAGATAATGCGGCTGTTCGCTGAGGAATTGACCAACGCTTGAGTCTTTGACGTCTTCTGAACATTTTGCTTCTTGTTTCACTACTATTGGGAAACGCCGCTCCGATTGGGTAAGGGAGGGAACGATGGTGATGCTGTTGAAGACGATAAGGATGACAACAATAATAACAACAACAACAACAATACGAGGAGCAGACTACGAGAAATGCGCTTGCGATTTTCAACAAAATGTTCTGCGTTCGCAAGATTTCTCATGTATTCTTCTCAACATTCGTCTTCCTCTCCTTTTTACCCTATTTCTACGATCTGACCCTTGCACGTGGTATTGCCCTCTCTCTTCACCCTGCTCCGCTCCGCCGTGTCTTTTCCGTATCGATGAAATTTTAACTGAATAAAGTATCCTCAATTGAACAATAGTTAATTATGTTTACCGGCACCAACCAAGCTGCCAACGCCAGTCGACCCGCCCGTAGTTGAGTGAAATCGACCGAATGCGCAAACATCTTTGCCGTACTGTGTCGTGTCTTGAATGCAGGAGATCGTGGGTTGATAAACGCCAATCTTCTATCCACTTTTGATGTGATCTTCAGAACTTCCTATTTAAGTGAATAGAATACCGGAGAAGTTGTTTTTCCTCTTGTTCCTTTGTTCTGTGGAACAGAAGCAAATAACTGACACATATGGAAGGAAACATGATATCAAAAAACTAAACGTTACTCGGCACCGTTTGCCTATGACTCAGTTGGCTTGTTTTACTTCTTCTCTTTCTAATTCTGCTGCTGCTCTTGCCTCAGTGACTGACTGCCCTTCACATGCAACTCAACAAACCTCACGATTGCACTCTATGCCCACGTGTGTTGCAGCGTGTTTTACCATTGCCACTACCTCTACTGCGGTCATTTGTATGCCCGCCTCCCTTTCTCCCGACCCGGTCCGCTTCGCTTCTCTGTGAATTCCTGTCCGTATCGACGAACTCTGGAACGAACGTCCTCGGTATCTAGCTGTGTTTAATTATGTTTAACGAAACAACCACAGTTCTGGCAGAATTTCTACTAACATAGCCTCACTAACCTAGTTTGTAATACGCGAAGGGTCCATCGGAATCATCAGTTACCACTGCTACCGTTTGTCGTGTTAGCGTGCCTACTGTGGGACGAGAGGGGCAAAGGTTTATGTACGATCGTGTGTCATTGATCATCAAGCACTACGCCATTGTATCGAAATCGAACGAAAAATAACCGCTACGGCAAAGTGAGCCACTACACGACACCACCATACTATTACTATCACCAGCACCACCATTGACTGGTCACTGGTTAGAATTTGTTGCGCCGCGTCATGATAATATTTCCGCTCACTGTCATCGCCGTCTGACCCAGTTTACCACCAAGCTACGGCATAGTCGCCACCCCGCCATCATCGACCCCCCCCCCCCCCCCCTATCCACGCATAGTTACGTGTTGCGCTGGCAAACGTGTCCGATACGTATACATATTTCTACACATACGTATAAATATATGCATACATAATGACCAAATGTAGCTACATTATGGTTAACAAGTTGCGGAATGCGTAGCGTTAGATAGCCCTGCCCTGTAATTATGATGACGATCGAGATGATGACGGTGTTCATAATATTAATCATAATATGAATTGATGTCGTTACCGCTTCACCAATAATAATGATAATAATAATAATTGCTGTCGTTAGCGAGCACCAAATACGATAACGATATCGTGTAAAGCTAGTCATGACTAACTAGTTAAACGATTAACGATAGCAACGTTGCTCAGTGCTCAATAAATTCGTTCGGAGTCGCTGTTTCTAACTGCATTGAAGCGCGCTTTCATAACAAATCTAACGGGCTTTGAGCGCGGATTGAACGCGTCTCTCGAGTCGATACGTTGCCAATCCGCCCTTAGCGTTACACGTTCCGAGTCTAGCCAGTAGCATTCCTATTACGGATAATACAAATAATAAGCGTAGTAGTAATAATAACTGACGTAAGCAATATTATAGGAATAACAACAGCTGAGCCACCGTATGTCCCCGTTTGTTTGGCTTGACCGTTGATCGGTACGCTATTGCATTACGAGAGCGAATGCTAAACGAAAATGAGAACGAACAGATCAAAATCAGCCTCGTCCGGAATACAAATATCGCGGTAACAGTAGTAGTAGTAGTAGAAACAGCAGCAGCAGCAGCAACGAGGCCATGTCAAACCAACCGAACACTGGTGCATACCAACGTGGTGTTTATCTAATGGTGTGGCTACGGCGATGGACGTAAATGTATGTGTATTCGTTTGCTATATCTCGTTGTCTACCTTTATTGGAAGGCATGTACGTACGCATGCATGGATAGAGGGATGGACGGATTGGGGTTGATGTGAGATAGAAATGGGTGAACGGACGCGACCGATGATCAGATTAACACCGTCTCGTTGGCCGCTTAGACGTCGCATACAGGCGACATGCGAGTGTTGTACATTCCTCCGCTCCTCCGACGCGATTCCATCAGACCTTGCCTTAGCAAGCCATTCATCTGATTGGACTATGAACGCATAAACGTAGCCCAAACTAAACTTGCCTAACTTATCTGCTATCAAGTGGATTGTAGAACAGCGATGCGTATATATATATATATATATATATATACATGTACTTATTGCTTCTCACAGATGATACGTATAAAATATATTTACTATAAACGTTTTCTGGTGCTCCAAAAACGCGCATATGAACCTCTACCACCATCGTTGGGGCGGCGCAATCTGTTTACGTAATGTTCTGTTATGTTGGTTACGTTGCTAAAATTACGACCACCACTTCTACTGCTTTAAAAACAGCAACACCTGCAACTAAACGATCAGTATCATTATCCCTACTAGCAATGCAATCTTTTTTTTACCACTACGACTACCGCTACTACTGCTACTAATATTTTTATTACCATGGCCTCTATTATTGAGATTCCATTAATCTTAGTACTACACTGACAAAGCGACCGACGGACCGCCCGCCGAAGAGCGACGGCCGCGGCGGCAGTAGCAATCGCAGAAGACGAAGGAGAAGGGGACTTAAAAAGCACAAGAAAGAAAAATAAGCAAGAACAGAACAAGTCGAAGAAACGAAGGAAGAAAAAGACGAAACAAGAAAAGCGAGCGTTCTGTCTATCTCTGACTGTACGCACATACAGCACGCATGTTCGTCGTTTGGCGGGTCAACCTTTCCCCGACGCTGTCCCGATGTCAGCGCCATAAACACCCATTACCATGGCTTCTACTGCTGCGGCCCAGGGCCCCACTGACCCCCGGGGGTCTGGGCCGCCCGGCCGCCTTTGATTCGCGGCTCCGTACCGACCGATGTTTAGTCCTCATCCCTCGATTCTCGTCCCTCGACAACAAAAAAAACCAGCCAGCTAACAGCCTTCGCCGTTGGCCACTGTTGCACTGGCGTTCGCTGTCATTTCTGCGGGGCCTTGGCCCCCTCGGCGGCCTGCCGAGCCTACGGCTCGCTCCGCTGCCGTGGTTGCGGCTTTTGCTGGTGCCTGCTGATGTTGATGCCGTTGTTGTTGTTGTCGTTGTCATTGCTGGTTATAGTCGTTAGCGGCTCGTTAGTTTGCCAGTTGGTTAGTGGGCTGATAATGACAGCCACTCATGACGGCAGTGGAAAGAAACAGGCGGCCTTCGACATGCCCCGTAACGAAAGCTTGCAAGTAGTCTTTATATATATATATATATATATTGCTTCCCTGTTAAATGTTGCTGTTGTTTATTACAAGCCATTATCGTAGAGCCTTATTTGTTTAATATCTCACGAGTAAATCGCATTATTGAATTGGTCCCTGTTTTCTGCCGAGGTGCCGTTCATACCAGAGCATCTGCTCTGTTGGGAGGCTCGCTTTTGCGGCATTTTTTTTGTTGATGTCCGTTCAGCTGCTCAGTTGTATTCTGTGCATTTATGGCGACGATTTTTTTCTGCTCTCACTGATGTCTTGTACTGGTTGTCGTCCTTGTTGCAGGCGTCGCCGCCCCCATTGTCGCTTCTCTATGATGTTTATAATTTAGATAAAGGCGCAACAACAACACAAGATGTTGTTGTTGTCGTCGCTTTCCTTATGTTGTTGCTGTTGTCGTTGTTGTTAAAATCATCATCGTTCGTCATTGATATTGTTGTAGTGATTGTTGTTGTTGTTAGTTTGTTGGTCGAGGCTAGCGTTACTGTCGCTTTTGAGGTTCCTGCACTTATTCAGTGGCGGAGATGCAGCGCACGAATACAAGGAGGAAGCGAGGCCACCCGACGCGATATGAGACTACGGCATTCCTTGACGGTGGTGCCACGGTTTCTTCAGAGCTTCACAGAAGCAAGCAAGGAAAAGAAGGATTCCCTCAGCCGCCGCCAGAAGGGGAGGTAGGCTGATGGATTGTATCGTTGCCTCGTTCGGGTTATTGGAACGAGACGTTGCGACGTTCATGGTTGTTGGTCTCGCGCCCAACAACGATGATGATGATGACGGAACCATCGCCGCTGTCCGCGTCATCGCCGTGTAGACAGGCGCAGCATCATCTCGAAGATGCATCTGAGCCTGAGCAGAATCGACGTCATGGTGTCGATGATGAACAAAACAACGAAGATCAAGTCTATATCCATCCATTGGCCGCGGCAACCGTTGCTGTAACGTTTTCTCCCCCTCTCTGGCCTTCTCTTCCCCACTTCCCCCCTATTTTTAAACATTTTCCTTCTATCACTGTTTTACAGCGCTTTGCTATCCGCCGCCTCTTCAGCTTCGACGACTTGAGTCTGCCAGCCAGCCAGCCAGCCATCCAGCCAGAGTCAGGCTTGTCTTCTACTACTACCTGCTTCGTGTGTGCTTCTGTTGCGGATGATGCCACGACCGGTCCCGCTGCAG
Organism: Dermanyssus gallinae; assembly: GCA_003439945.1. Taxonomy (NCBI): domain Eukaryota; kingdom Metazoa; phylum Arthropoda; class Arachnida; order Mesostigmata; family Dermanyssidae; genus Dermanyssus; species Dermanyssus gallinae. The sequence goes on along the minus strand of QVRM01004299.1, from coordinate 97,400 downwards.
CCCGCTGTCTCTCGTCGCCGCCGCCATCTTCATCATGAGTCGTGCGGCCGCCGATCGTCAGGCCAGCGTAGCGGCGGGCGCAGAGCGAGGACCTTCTCAACGGGTCGGGTGAGGTTGTCCATTTTGTTATTTTGCTGTTGTTCTCGGTCGGTCGGTCGGTCGATCGGTCTGGCTCGGCTAAGCGACCACTGTGTGATGCCAGTGTGATGATCGCTGCAGACGTTTGATGCGTTCAGACGAAGAAAACGACCCGGCCCGAGGAACCAACCACTCCCGCAGGTCGTCCCCCCGCCGTTTTCAGCGTCGTCCGGATAGCTTTCTGTTAGCGTTTCTTTCGTATTCTGGTTATTGGTGTTGTTGTTGTTGTTGCTGTTGCTGCTGCTGCTGGTGATGACGTTGTTGTTACTGCTGATATTGTTGTGGTTATTTTTGTTGTTGTTGTAATCAATTGTTGCTAACCTCAGTGGTGACCGGGCACTGATCGGGCCACCGTCGCCACCAGCAACACCAACAACAACAACAACATCAATATTAACTACGTCAATAACAGCAACATCAATATCAACTACGTCAACAACGTCAACAACAACAACAACAACGAAAACGAAAATCACTCCGCGTGTACGGATAGCAGACAGGGACAACGGATTTGAGCAAAATCGAAGCCTTGCCTAAGCATCAGCCACAGCAGCCGACCGCATTCATCGGTGAGAGGCCCCCCCACGTTCCTGGGGATCTTGTGTGTCTTGCGTTGCCACGCGTTGGTGCTGGCTGTTCTAGCGAGAATCAGAATAATACGAATAATACCACTAGAAGCATGACTCGTCTGAATGGTAGCCAATATTGCTAAGGCTGCCATTCAAGAAAACACTACAGAGAAACGCATATAAACGCAATCAACCTACGCTATGTGAGCTTGTCGCAAAACGCTTACTGAGCCCGAATATATATATATATATATATATATATATATATATATAAATGACTTCGGCGTCCTTCGCAACGGTGAAGTTCACGGCACTAAAATCACAATACCTCCGTCGGTTCAGCCCAAAAATGCAATTGTATTAATGATGAATATAGTTAACATTTAAAAATCATCATGACTCTTGGCAACGGTAAGTGTCGACGAACAGGATTATTTTTACACACGCGTTCTCAGATCTCGATATACACACACATATATATATATATATATTTATATATATATATATATATATATATATATATATATATATATATATATATATATATATATATATATACATATATATATATATATATACATATATATATATATATATATATATACATAGTCCACACATGCTGCGACCATTGCAGGCGTCACAATTACTGCAATCGACGACATTTTAACACAGAATCGTAAATCAACGCTCATGGCTGATGCTACTCGGTAGGACTCTAGCTGTGCTCACAAGCAATAACAATCAAAATAAATTAATTTAAAAAAAAAAGGTCCTGACCACTCTTCTGTGAAACGGAAACCCCGTAAATAATGGGGAGTAAAGTAGAAAGCTCCAGATGGCTCTAAAAGCCTGAGAAGCCACAACATGCTAAGCGGGTAGAATTTTTTCAACTTAGCAAAACAGCTTTGCCCAAAAGCGAACGGTCCCACATACCACTCAGATCTCTCCGTTCTAGTGAGGTTTTCGGTCAGATATATTCCTGTAATCGTACGTCACGTTTTGACGCACAACTGACAACAATTGAATTCACTTCGCACACGATGCGCTTGCCTTCTTCGAACGGCAACGCATCGAAACAACACCTCCAGCCCAAAAGCGACCCATCCGCTTGTAAGCCCGACCATGTTCGATGCGCATAGCATTCGAAGTAGTTTGGCGTCGGCATCGATCGCTTCACCACCGGACCATCTTCTTCCCCGCGGCCCGATTCTCGGTTCCCACCCGGGGGACCTTTCAATTTTACTAGCATGAAACGCTAAACTCCACGAGACACGTTCGCGGAATAAAGTAGCGGAATTTCGGCGAACTTTTCTCATCCACACATATCCACCCACACGCACGCACGCCGGTCTCAATCATGCCGTACAGGTAATGCCCACGTCCGTAAATAAGAACCAATTGCTTGCTACTTTACGGACGTGATGGCTAAAAGAACGGAACATTTTGGAGACACGATGATCATGTAGGCCATTGCAAAAAAAAATGGACTACTATGGCTAAAATCGCTTTGTCTTCTGTGATTACGTGGCGCTACGTGATGGCGAGCTCATCGCTGCTCTAACCAGTACGATTGGAGGAATTTCGATGTTTTCCGCCTGTTGTTTATTGCTGAGGGAATGGTCACACACGCACACAGACGAGCGGATTTCGTAGGTCTGATATCGATACTCAACCCAGCCGATCCGATCCAATC